>JARLTB010000442.1:2562500-2740000 GCA_030141615.1 Unio pictorum
TTAATGAGAATATAACAAATGCACATTGTATGAAGAAAGCAATAATTAGTGCTTATATTAGCATGTTTAGTATTAAAATACTAAAATTCCATTATCTTTTAGAAACACATGCATGCTCATGATATCTCTTCTTAAATACTCTAATATTTTCAGCAGATTTTACATGTAGTGGAAGCTTATTCCACAGAACTGTACCAGAGTATTGAAAACTCTTTTTGAATTGCTCTGTTCTTGGTTTTGGTACTAGAAGGTTTCCATGTCATATTGATCTCAACTGGTATTGTGTTTACTCCTTTCTTAAAGATAGGTATAACCTTTGCACATTTCAGTTTTTCTGGAAAATTACCACTCATTATACTTAAATTTATGATATGCGTTAGTGACTTTGTTATTACATCAATTTTAAGAATTCGTGGACCAATATCATCTAATCCAGAGGATTTATTAATATTCAATTTAAATTAGCATATCAAAAACATTAGCTTCACTAACATTAGCTATTGAAAAATAATTATCTTTAGGATTTTTAGCTCTTATAAATAACAGTAGAGCATCAAGTTCAATTGGGATGGTTCTGAATACACAGCTCCCTCGATAACTCGCGCCCTGATAACTCGTGAACCCGCATATAATGAGGTGTCTGGCGTGGATCCTGATTTTTCCCCAAAGATAAAATATTTTTTAAAAATCTTACAAAATATGCTGAACGTGAAAAAATTACAATAAGAATTGGTAAATTAAACCTTAATACATTTCTCGTATTATCATAAAAAAGGTGATTAATGCCCACAAAGATCGATTCCATATTGTGAAATTTGTCAATTCTAAATAAGATATCACATTATATTTGGGTTTATTTGTTGATACACCATCATCAATACGCTTTTAAAAAAAACCAGTCTGGTGAAATAGCAATCAATGAAAACATCCAGTAAATGCTTACAGGTGGCAACAGATAATGAAATAAACAGCAGTTAAATATCTTGCTGTGTGAAAACCACATTATAATCCTTTATTTCCGTTTCAGTGTAAACATTATAATTGCAACATATTCTTTTCTATGAAAACATGAAAAGAGTCAATCAACCATCACATCGAAACCCGTGAGTACTACCATGAAAAGCTAATTACCTGCCGACTTTGTTTTGATCAACAAACTTGGCTAAGTGTTTGTTGCAAAAAAATAATCCATTAAAAGAGACTTGTGTCGTTTTATCACTTATGTCTGGTGCATGGAATCAAGCAAGTGACGATTTGCTTGACGGCAGCAAAATCAGGGAGTAACACAAAATTAACTGATTTTTTTCAAAACGTCTAGTCATTTGTCCAGTGTATCACAACCGGCAATTGTATTATCATGTTCTAATTTACATTGTTGCAAATTTTTCATTTTACTTCTGCCGCAATTAAATATATACACTGTATATGAATCGATTGATCGACATTGTTTCTCAAAAAGAGAGTCGATCTTTTGTATTAAACAAATACGTCTAATTTGGATCAAACAATAAAACAAGAATGTATCCAATTCAGTACAAAAATTAGTGACGTAATACACAATGTGTGAATCGGTACACGTGTTAATCAAACCACATGAGTCTGACGTTTTATCAATAAAATACGGCGAAATCTCTGACAACATGAATTCCCCATATTGGTAATATATATATATATATATATATATATATATATATTTCTGATAAAAGGAATTCGTGTTGTCAGAGATTTCGCCGTACTTTATTGGTAAAACGTCAGACTCCTGTGATCGAACGGAAACCACGTGGAATAATGTTTTAATTAACTCCTCAATATATGGTAATTTATCCTGAAATTAATGTTACTGTATGAGGAAAAAATAAACTACACCATTATGAAGAGATATTTATTCACAGTAAATCACAGCATGAATATAAAGTGAGTATTAAAAACTAAAAAATCTTCCACCCACCCACCCTTTTGCATTTATAGGGGGAAGACAACTGTTCTTGGGTGGGTTCAGCTCTTTTAGATGCTTCCACAATGTTTTGGTACTCTTACTTTCATTAATAGCCTGTTTATAGTAGTTCTCTTTTGCCTTAGTTATCAGATGCTTAGTTTTATTCCTCCACTTTCTGTAGCTTTTCATGTCTTTTTTCTTGTGGAAATTATCTCTGAGGTGCCTAGCCTCATTGATCTCAGGGGTAATCCACTTGGGTGTAATTTGGTGTTTAACCCTTTTTTGTTTTAATTGGGGTATGCTTGTCAAAGGCTGTATTGAACATCTGATACCATTTGTCTAAAGCAGTGTTGACATCAGCTATATTGCAGACTGATTGAAAGGGTTTGCAAACGAAATCATTTAAGAACATTTCCTCATCAAACTGTTTAAAGTCCCTCTATTGTGTTTCAATGTGTTGCCCATTTTTAGATGATTTCGGAACATGTCTGAGTTATACAGAGTTGGTAGTGGTCACTCAGTGCATACACTGGCACATTTATTTCACTTATGTTTTCAGGTTTATTAGTATAGACATTATTTATGATAGTAACACTTTTATCTGTTACTCTAGTTGGGGTGTTAATTAATTGAGTTAAGTTGTAAGTTTCAGAGTTACTTATCCATGTTAATGAAGGAGTTTTCATGTAGTCAATGTTAAAATCACCTAATATGATAGTTTCTAAATCTTCCTTTTAGTAATGCTTTTTGAATTTGAGCATTAAATATATCAATCCAATCAGCTGTGGAACTATGTGGTCTGTAAACTGAACATAAGAGTATTGGCTTGGATTGGGCAAGGGTTACTTCAATCAAGATACTCTCTACCCCAGTAGTCTCTAGATTAACAAGTCTGTTATAACTAATGGAACTGTCTACATAGAGAAGAATACTCCCACCACCCATGGAGTCTCTGTCTTTTCTTTCAAAGTGGAAGCCCTGTATTTGGAGAGCCAAATCATCAGTACCATTGGAAAGAAAGGTTTTACATAGACCTAGAATACTGACTGATCTAGTTTGCTGTAATATTAACTTTATCTCATCCAATTTTGGGAGGATGTGTTGAATATTTAGGTTGATTACATGCAGACCTCTTTTGAGGTGCCCAAAGACATGACAATTTTGATCAGAGGATTGATTTTCAGACAAGGCAGTATGCCATGTATTGTTTGTAGACTTGACAGATTTCTTTACATTGCCTTGATTATTTACATCAACACATGAAGAAGATAACATACAAGATCCATCTGTCGTACAATGACCACATGTAGTGGATACAGGAGAATATTCAATATGGGACTGATTTACATGCATACAAGGAGACATTGATATATTAGACACTTGGGGAGCCCCAGAGGGAGAAGTAACTTGAACAGTATCGCATAGTTGTTTACAAGTTAATAAGCTGCACTTTGTACACAAATCAGATAGTGCCTGAAACTTGTTTACAGAATTATAATTATTACATTGAAAAGTATACACATATTCTAACTCATTTTGTTGCTGGATGTGTGTTGCATAGGCCTGTACATCATAGCCTTCTACCTGTTGGTATGTGCACAACTTTTGCTTATGTCCTAGTTCGTTACAAAGATGGCAACGAATCTGTTTTCCATGCAGACATCGCTGTGTTACATGAACATGCTCTCCACAATACAAGTAGTTTTCTGATTCATGCCTAACCCCTTTTATAAGTCTTATGTACTGGTCTATATTCCTAAGGAGCCAAGCAGTACCTCTGTTGGACAAGTGGATTTGGTCTTGCTGGTATAATTGTTGGTTCACACGATTGTCTTTGAAGAAGGTCCTGTATTGCGGAAAAAATAGTATTCGGAAATTTTCACACAACATACTTAGGGTGTCATTTAGTTGAGTCATAAGTACATCCCTTCTTGGCGGTAGACCTGAGATGATTATTTTACACTCTGTATTTTTGGACCTGATGGCTTACAATAAGCTTTCATAATCATCCTCAATGCCCTTCAAAGATTGGCCATTACTGTAATTATTCTCACCAATGAGAAGAACTACAGTATGATATGGTGACATCCATTTCCAATATTTGTCCTGCAATAGTGTTAATAGTTGCACATCTATGGGTTTTTCGTCAGTTTTATATAACCCTCTTGTTCTTACTCCTTTGAGTATTGATGATCCTATGAGAAGAGATCTGTCATTAACTATATTGTCGATTTTGACAAGTGGGGGGGGGGGTTCAAATGCATTGCTTGAACTTCTTGTTTTCAATGACTAGACTGACTGACAATTTGGTGACTGCTGCTGTATTTGGTATTTGTATTTAGTTTAGCTTATTGCTATAGGTAATTGGAGGTTGTCTTTAGAACAGTTTCTTCTGTGCCTGGATTTGATGATGAGTTTGACACATGATGGTCAGTGTTTACAGCATATGCTTTAGTTAATTTTTGGCTCTGACCATCTAATACCTGTAGAAGAGACTCATCTTGTTTAATTGGTGTGGTTTCATCTATTTGTGTGTGTACTGATTTTTTTCTTATAGCTGGTTTTGGTATAGTTTGAGTGCCCTGACATGCTCTTATATTTTGGTCCTTGGACATGTTTGTGTATTGTGCTGACTGGTTATTCTGGCACACTTTTGTTGCCCCTGGTTTATCCATTTGAACACTGTGTAGATTCTTTGATTATAGTGCTGAGAGTTCCTGTTCTAACCTTTCTACTTGGGCCTGGAGAAAACCTATCATTACTAAGCACTGTATGGAGGTACAAGTCTGGTTATGGGTTCCATGGAACTCAAAGGAATTTGTTGCACCTATCATAAACTCTGTTCCTGGAGTTTCCTCCACATTGATAGCAATCTGGCTTATTTCATGTAAAGTGTTACTGTTGACTGGATTTGGAGATCTGTGGGCTTCAGGGATGGGTGTTGAAGCCCTTGGCTGAGAGGTAATTGATTTCAGCCTGGTGTTGTCTACCATTAGCTGCCAAGTGTTGATAAAATGATTTACCCATTCTGTGTAGCCTGGCCCTTGTACATGAATTTTACCAGTTGTTATATATAGAGTCACTGTGGTAGAATCTTTATCCATGGATTTATAGATCAGTCCATTCTGGGAGTGACCCTGCTGGATGTGTAAATTCTCATAAATTTTGTTTGAGTCAGCTGTGATTGTTATACACTGCATATTATGTTTGAGTTTAAGAAAGTTTGGAACTGGATAGGATGAGTCACTCATGTTGGAGTTTAGAGGAAAACACTCTTGGTAAGTCGAATCCATCTCAAATGAATATTTCTCTTCAGTATGGATTGTGTCTATAGTCTTTACATCACTTAAAAGATCATCTTGAGTAAATCCTGAAAAAGAATCTGATGAATCTGATTTGAAAATGAGTACATCAAGTAAGACAGTGAAGAAGTGGCCATATTTGTTTTACTGTTCTTTTGTCTGAATTTGCAAACATGCAAATCTATACTTGTAAACACAGACTGAGCTTACTAAGTTACCCTTACACTTTATGCACTGCCTAAATTAGTTGCTGGTAGCACTTAGAACTAGTATTCTTTCTTCTGTTCAGTTGTATTTCTGAATGTTTCAGGATCTGGTTAAGTGTCTCACACCATGGTGGCCATTTTGAATTTGAACTAACACTTGACCATAACGATTTAAAGAACTACTGCCCAGTTTCTAATCTCTCATTCATATAAAAAAAATCTTAGAAAAGGTTGTTCTAACCCAACTTGTATCTCATTTGAATTCAATCAGTCTTTTTAGCAATGTACAGTCTGCATATCGCCCTTGCCACATTACTGAAACTACTCTTCTGAAAGTATTTAATGACATTCTCTCTGCTTTGGATAGTGGAAAACTTACAGTCCTCACCCTGTTGGATTTTTCTGCAGCATTTGACACAATAGACCATGATATATTACTTCATTATCTCCAGCATGTATTTGGCATTCAAAATATAGCCATACAGTGGTTCAAGTCCTACTTAGTCAACAAGACACAAATTATATCTGCAAATGGAATACATTCCAGCCCAGTTGACGTATGTTGTGGTGTTCCACAAGGGTCTGTTGTTGTACATGTTCTCATCATCCTATACACTCAGCAGCTCTCAAGTGTCATAGATCATCACCCAGTGTCTCGCCAATTGTACGCTGATGACACCCAAATATACAAGTCTAGCCACCCAACTGAAGTTGATGCTACCATCCATGGAGTAGAGAAGTGCATTTCTGATATGAAATCATGGATGACATGTAACAAGCTGCAGATCCTTTACCTCAGACAATAAATATCAGCAACACCAACATTAAATTCTCACAGTCAGTACGAAACCTAGGTGTTAATCTAGACAATACTCTCACATTGCACCAACATGTGATGAACATATGCAAGTCTGCATATCTTGAACTGAGACGCATCAGTTCCATTTGTAAATATCTTTCAGTTGATGCCACTAAAACACTTGTGTTCATTAGTACTTTCAAGACTGGACTATTGTAACTCAATTCTGTCGGGTTCATCACAATATCTACTCCAGAAACTTCAAAAAGTTCAAAACAGATCTTCTTTAGAGTACCTTAATCAGAGCATACCATACCACTGCTCTGTACCCTACACTGGCTATCAATTCGATACAGAATCAAACGCAAAATTTGTTCTCTGTGCTATGTTTCACTGACAGACTCCAGTCCAACATACCTATCCGGCATCACCCATGTGTTTACACCAGCAAGATACTTATGCTTTTCTTCTGACAATCATATACTCATCATTCCCACTGTGAAAACGAAGTAATGTGGGCAATGTTCTTTTGCATACCAGGGCCCGGCGATGTGGAACGAATTGCCCATTGAAATTAGACACAAAGGCAGGAATAAGTATGCGATTGAACCTATTTTAATAACTCTAATAATGGCATACATGTATATATTTTGAGGATGTTTTATGTTTTCCAATTTCATTGTTTTTGTCATTTGTTTTTCTGTTGTGTAGTCATATCATTATAGATGGTGAAAAGTGCTTAGAGCTTCTAAAGATTAGGCGCTATACAAAGTCCTCATTATTATTATTATTATTATTATTATTATTATTATGTTTGATTGGCACATTTTACCTTTAATTACAAAAGGATACATTCCATTTATGATGATTACACTTAAAACGAACTTAAAACTAGAACATAAATTTCAATTGATAAAAAGTATTATTTAGTTGGTGTTTATTTAGTTGTTTATTTAGTTGGTGTTTATTTAGTTGGTGCTTATTAATTAAATTACTGCCTCCACTAGGTGTAGGTGACAAAATTTCCTTGAGTATTGTTAATTAGAATGTCATTTGGAAAGACAATGTAACAAATTTAATGACTTATTAAAAGTTGATATTTCATAATGTTGTTTACAATTTCCAGGTCTTGTCATTCGTTTTTGACAATAAAATGAGCGATATATCAAAGTTTCAGTTATTATTTTTTATCACGATTTTCTTCAAGTTCAGCAAAGAGGGATCAATTGTTTTGGGTATTTTCTGGTTTGAAAAATGGAATCCATGCCTGACGCCATGTTATAGGTGGGTTTGCAAGTTATTTGGGCATGAGTTATCAAGGGAGTGGTATATGATCTTTAAAATTCAAAATATGACTTTTATTTAAAAAATGTAGTAAATCTTTTCAGCATTAATGTTATAGTTAAATTTTATTGTAAAGACTCGTCACAGATATTTCAAAATATTTTGAGTACACCAATCCATGTTGTGTAATTTAAATAACAAATGTTGAACAATTCTTTTAGGAAGAAGATCAAGAGTGTGTGTCAGTAGATAATTGGATAGTGTTCACTGCTTCTTTCAAGACGGCTCAACTAGTCAAGGTAATAAACAGAAAATGCTCAAGGTTTACCTTATATACTCATAAGTCAATTTGATGTAATAAACAGAAAATGCTCACGGTTTATCTTATATACTCATAAGTCAATTTGACGTAATAAACAGAAAATGCTCAAGGTTTATCTTATATACTCATAAGTCAATTTGATGTAATAAACAGAAAATGCTCACGGTTTATCTTATATACTCATAAGTCAATTTGATGTAATAAACAGAAAATGCTCAAGGTTTACCTTATATACTCATAAGTCAATTTGATGTAATAAACAGAAAATGCTCAAGGTTTACCTTATATACTCATAAGTCAATTTGACGTAATAAACAGAAAATGCTCACGGTTTATCTTATATACTCATAAGTCAATTTGACGTAATAAACAGAAAATGCTCAAGGTTTACCTTATATACTCATAAGTCAATTTGACGTAATAAACAGAAAATGCTCACGGTTTATCTTATATACTCATAAATCAATTTGACGTAAAGTCAGCCCCTCATTTCAGGGCTACAAAAAGCCAATTTATAGACTGGAAGTCACTTCAGAGGAGTGATTTATTCTCAGCGAACCATAGTTGCACTTTTGGAAAAGTAAACAAGCCCAACTGGGTAGGGGTGGGGGGAGAGAGAGATAGAGAGTGTGTGTGTGTGAGGGATGCCAAGGTGTAAAACAATACTGATCGTAGATACTGTTTGCAAGGACTGAGATAAAAATATATTTATTTGCTTTTTTTGTCCCTTTAAATTTATAGTATATTGCTGTTTTCTTTAGAGTATCTTTATTACTTATATACTTATATGAATACATTATATTACTAATATACTTATATGAATACATTATATTACTAATATACTTATATGAATACATTATATTACTTATATACTTATATGAATACATTATATTACTTAATGAATACATTATATTACACATATACTTATATGAATATTACTTATATACTTATATGAATACATTATATACTTATATGAATACATGAGATTGTCAGCTTGAAAATGAGTGCTTCCTTCACAATCCAATAACTTTTCAAATCACATGCATGGCATGGGAAATATCACTTGGAAATTAAAAACTAATGTATGCAAAAGGATACAACTTAAATTAAAAATTTTATTGCATCAAGCACTGTCTATACAACAAAACACAAATATTAATAAATATAAAGGTTGTTAGTACTTGCACAAATAAATGCATTCATGGTAAACAACATTGGTGGACACTTTAATTTTGTGTTGGGTAGTATTAAATTTACCCATATTTCAAAATCCAAATAACTGGATACAGTAACATGTAATAAATATCATTAAATGGATTTTCGAATGGGAATAGTGGTTTAAAAACAATATTTTAACATGCAGAACTTTTTGTACCGCAAACATTTTGAGTGAAACATTACCCCAAGATTATCAAATTATTTTTGTATGTTGCACTGAACCCGCCTCAGAACAAGTCAGATTTTTAGTTTCAAAAATGGTTGACTTAAAGCAATTGTATATGGTAACTTTCTAAAGACTTGTTGGTCAGAGGATCACACAATAACCGTATTGGAAAAAGCTGATTTGGTTATCTTGATTTCTATTTGAATGCTACTAATGTCCATGAAATATTTTCTCATTTGTTGTTTCTTTTATTTTCATAGACCTCCCCCACCGTCTGATATATATCTTGCCTAGGGTGTTGGCATCCCACTCAAAAGTTTCCCTGCCTATCATATCAATGGTGTTCCACGCAAAAGAGTCTCATACTAAGTGAATCAAATACATTTGTGATCACAGATTGATAATCCATGATTTTCCCTATTCCCAAGGACCTCATAGATTGATAATCCATGATTTTCCCTATTCCCAAGGACCTCATAGATTGATAATCCATGATTTTCCCTATTCCCAAGGACCTCATAGATTGATAATCCATGATTTTCCCTATTCCCAAGAACCTCATAGATTGATAATCCATGATTTTCCCTATTCCCAAGAACCTCATAGATTGATAATCCATGATTTTCCCTATTCCCAAGAACCTCATAGATTGATAATCCATGATTTTCCCTATTCCCAAGAACCTCATAGATTGATAATCCATGATTTTCCCTATTCCCAAGAACCTCATAGATTGATAATCCATGTTTTTCCCTATTCCCAAGGACCTCAGTATATCAATCCCTCTCAATTGAAAAATACTTAATTCATTACCTTCTGCATATACTAAGTGCACTTGGACACCAACCCTCCTAAACTTCTGCCTTCTAGCAGCTGTTTGTAGACTAAACCCCAGAACATCGTAATGGCTATCTGAGTGAGAGCTACTTGAGTTTGTGTACATTCTGTCTACATTTTCTTTATCAATCTTGTCCAATGTGAGTTATGTAATTTAATGAGAATTATTAAAAAAAGAACAATTTCCAGAGTTTATTTTAGAATTTGAATTTTAATAAAAACGACATGTAGTCCATAGATTGGCTTCATTCATGCAGCCAAAGTACAGACTTCACACTACTTTGTTTTCAGGATATCTGTCCATTTCAGCTACCAATGACTGAAATATTTTTCTTGGAAAAGATTGCATTTTCATTGAAGTGAAATATTGACCCTGATTGTCCCAATTTACTGACCCTACGTATTCCGATGATAAAAGGTGGCTCCAATTTTCATCATCTGATTCAGAGAAATGTCAGGTGTCATACACTAAAGCCTGATCATTTGTCTGAATATAAGCTTTCAATATAATTTGCAATGTCATCACTTTCAAATTATTCAAACTTTAGTCAGAATAGTCTGAATGCATGAATGTTGCCATTTCACCGTCACAACTGACCTTGCGTTCAGTAGAAATTCCCACTTCTAGGCTTTAGAACTTGTGTTCAGTAGAAATTCCCACTTCTAGGCTTTAGAACTTGTGTTCAGTAGAAATTCCCACTTCTAGGCTTTAGAACTTGTGTTCAGTAGAAATTCCCACTTCTAGGCTTTAGAACTTGTGTTCAGTAGAAATTCCCACTTCTAGGCTTTAGAACTTGTGTTCAGTAGAAATTCCCACTTCTAGGCTTTAGATCTTTTAATAGAACACTTTCATAATTTTGTAATAGCTACTTTCATTGGCGAAATATTGTCAAACATTAATATGAAACATTTTTATGTATCTCTTGGGTTGCCCAACTCTCAGCAGGAAATGCATGTAGGACAGAGATAGTATGTTAGCAGCTTGTATATGAGTCTTTGGGGTAGCAAGGCTATTTTTACAGTTGCAAGGCTATAAATTGAGACATAAAGAGAACATATCATAGGTTTATTAAAATAGTAAATTTATCGTAGGCTTTGGTGTCAACACTGCACATTTTTATGAATGTGCTCTCTAATTTTAGCACAGTGTCTTTTACAGTGTGGCAACTGTTGTGTCAGCTTAATTAGTGCACTTAGTTATACAACAAATAATATCCAAATAGCAAATTAGCTTAATTATTCACTTAGTTATACAATAAATAACATCCTCATAGCAAATTAGCCTAATTAGTACACTTCATTATGCAACAAATTATATCCACATAGCAAATTAGCTTAATTAGTACACTTCATTATGCAACAAATTATATCCACATAGCAAATTAGCTTAATTAGTACACTTTGTTATGCAACAAATTATATCCACATAGCAAATTAGCTTAATTAGTACACTTAGTTATACAACAAATATAGCAAGTTAGCTTAATTAGTACACTTTGTTATACAATAAATAACATCCACATAGCAAATCAGCTTAATTACTATACTTAGTTATACAACAAATAATATCCACATAGCAAATTAGCTTAATTAGTATACTTCATTATACAATAAATAACATCCACATAGCAAATTAGCTTAATTTTACACTTAGTTATATAACAAATAACATTCACATAGTAAATTAGCTTAATTAGTACACTTCGTTATACAACAAATAACATCCACATATCAAATTAGCTTAATTAGTACACTTAGTTCACATAGCAAATTAGCTTAATTAGTACACTTAGTTATACCACAAATAACATCCACATAGCAAATTCATCAACTATAAAAGTGCTCACCTTTTTATATCCTTATTCTCAAGGTATTTGTTTTCTTCAAATAAATAATGAATATACCACTGTGTTATTCTGTTATAAATCCAAGCTTGACATTTTTTTCCAGCTTTTATTCTTTGAATGGAATAATTGCTCAGCGTCCACTTTTATTCATTGAAGGGATTCATTGGTCAGGATTTCTTGTTTATTCATTGAAGGGATTCATTGGTCAGCCTCTTTTATTAATTGAATGGATTCATTGGTCAGGCTTTCTCTTTAATTATTTGAAGGGATTGATTGGTCAAGTTTTTTTCTTTCATTATTTGAAGGGATTCATTAGTCAGGCTTCCTCTTGTATTCTTTGAAGGAATTGATGGTCAAATTTCCTCTTATTTTTTGAATGGATTCATTAGTCAGTCTTTCTCTTTCATTATGTGAAGTTGTTCATTCATCAGGTTTCCTGATTTATTCTTTGAATGGATTCATTGGTCAGGTTTCCTTTTTACATCTTTGAAGGGATTCATTAGTCAGGCTTTCTTTTTTTATTCTTTGAATGGATTTGATGGTTAGGAGTTCTCTTGTATTCTTTCAATGGATTCATTGGTCAGGCTTTCTCATTTATTCTTTAAAGGGATTCAGTGGTCAACTTCCTCATGTATTCTTTGAATGGATTTGTTGGTCAGGTTTCCTCTTGTATTCTTTGAATGGATTTGTTGGTCAGGCTTTAGTTTTTGTTCTTTGAATGCAGTCATTGGTCAGTCTTTGGCTTTAATTCATTGCCACTCAGTAGATACACTATAGTACCATGTGCTGTTGCTTCTAACATAAATAATGTCATGTTACCTTTAGTATTTTTTTTACAAGGCCTCAATCATCTGGCAAACAATGTCATGTAAGTTTTAGTATTTTTTCACAAGGCCTCAATCATCTGGCAAACAATGTCATGTTAGCTTTAGTATTTTTTCACAAGGCCTCAATCATCTGGCAAACAATGTCATGTTAGCTTTAGTATTTTATCACAAGGCCTCAATCATCTGGCAAACAATGTCATGTAAGTTTTAGTATTTTATCACAAGGCCTCAATCATCTGGCAAACAATGTTATGTAAGCTTTAGTATTTTATCACTAGGTCTCAATCATCTGGCAAACAATGTCATGTTAGCTTTAGTATTTTATCACAAGGCCTCAATCATCTGGCAAACAATGTCATGTAAGTTTTAGTATTTTATCACAAGGCCTCAATCATCTGGCAAACAATGTTATGTAAGCTTTAGTATTTTATCACAAGGCCTCAATCATCTGGCAAACAATGTCATGCTAGCTTTATTATTTTATCACAAGGCCTCAATCATCTGGCAAACAATGTCATGCTAGCTTTATTATTTTATCACAAGGCCTCAAACATCTGGCAAATATTTATAGCATAAGAATAGCTGACTATGACACTAAACCTATACACATTTCACAGACATAATTAACAACACTACAATTATCAATTTAGTGTCCACCAAATCCATGATATAAAAATAAAAAATACACAACCTGTAGTATTTAATCATTTTCCAAATTTTATATAAATTCTAATCTTAGATTAACAAGTTCATGCATCCCACACAATTAAAATATCATCAAACAGTTTAGGAAAATAAAACAGACTTGCTTTTTGTAAAAGCAGGAATATTGAGCTTAAACCTCAAGAGAAAGAGCAAGACCTCTATTTGAAAGCTACAGTCTGCTATGATCTCATCTCCTGGCAAGAGATTATTCAATAAACTACATTTTTCAACAATAAATTTGCCATTAGCTGGATCACCAAATGTTTTTGATATAACCATTATTTGACCATTTGGAGAAATAAGTATTTGGCAGTGTTAAAAGATTTATTGTTGCTGTCTTGCCTCTTGGGGTTTTTTGGCCTTTGTAATTTTCAATACAATCTATTATGCATGATGTGGATAGTTATGTCTGAACAATTCAGACAACATGTGTTTATATTTTAACATGGGAATCCAAGGACAAGACATTTCAATTTATCAGCCAATGCTGGAATCCATAAATTAATAATTTTCAGAAGTCAAAGTTCCTGAAATTCCAGTTCTTTTACTCATGTCCTTAAATATAAGATTCAATTTAAGTTTCATCAAAACTAATAATATTTGATTCTAAACTCAAATTTAAAAGTGTTGAACTAAACCATAACATTTACCACTGTAACCAGCAACTGTGTATATATGCCTGTATAGAGGAAGACATCAGTTATTTAAGTTTAATAAGCTGACAGTTTTGTTATCTGTTTTGGTCTGTACTCTTTTTTCATCTGTCAAAGATATCTTTATTTGGCTAAATTGTGTTTGAAAGTCTGTGCACTCCTTGGCATCTGAATGCCCACATTGTTCTTTGAAGTTTGACTCCCAATACTGAGTACCAACACAGTGTCTGGACTGTTCAGCATGAATCCCAGTTGCATAGGAAAGCTCTTTTTTTTTTTTACTAAAGTAGCTGATATTTACAGATATAAAGAACCTTGACATAAGTGTCTGTCAATTATTTTTTTATACTTCCATTTCTTTGTAAATTTCACATCTGCTGAGAATTACCTTATTTTCATATCCAAATTATAGCTTTGGAAATGGATTTCATTTGGTTACTTTTCCATCCAAAATTGTTTTGAAGAAACAAAAAGCCTCTCTGGTAGTGTGTTTCTGTTTAAAGCTTTCACCTACCCATGATGGCAAAGTATGAAATTTCTAAGAAACTAAACATGCACATTCAATGTGACCATAGGAATTCTTTCTGTATATTTAATTTTCTTAAGTTTTTTGTATATCCTTGAACAGTACATGTTTTATACTTTGATTTTGAATCCATTGGAAACACACCAATACACAATCAATTGAGAATAACCAATACACAATCAATTGAGAAACACAAAATGTAAAGACAAAACAGCTGATACTACATCAGACAATTTGCATGAGTGTAATAGATGATGTACCACATGATCAAAAATGGAAGCACCCATGAAAATTAGCACAGTGCCAGATAAACTGTGAATAGCCTTCATAAGGAATAGTTTGTACACTGTGCTTTATTAATGTGACATATAGCTGAAATAAAGAAGTCTGCTTATAACTGGGTATATATGGTAATCCATTCCTGCTCCTTTCCATGCATCATTAATGATCTATCGATAAATTCTGCTCTCTTGCACAGGACTTGAGAAAAGAGCTTGACCGACTACTGGAGGATAAAATAAGCAAACCTGGAATAACAAACTGGGATCCCAAATCCAAAGAAGGGGCTCTTTTGAGGGCTATTCTGCACCTAGTGACCACAGAGGACCTTCAGTACCAGGCCAGGGACAATGTTCAGGGAAATCGTCGACAGGACTACAGGTGACAGTGAGCCAGTCTAAGAAGGAAGTTGATCTTTTACCTAAAATACCAACTAAACATAGTAGTTGAGAACTTATTTTATACTGAGATGATGTTTATCCCTGTTCTTTTTATCATTTGTTTTAAATTTCAGATGTAGTATGAAACAGGTAAAATCAAAATTAGAACATCAGCCTACTGAAAATGCTTAGTCATGGAATTATGGGACACTTTAGTAGAGATTCTGCTTTTATAAGAATCAAGGCTTGAAATTCAGATAATGATGCCCAGTACATATTTTTCAAATAATTACATTCTTGAAAAGTTGTTTTTCAGATTGTAAATGGCTTCACATAGATAATGTATGTTCTGTATAAATTGTTTTCTTTTCAAAATTCCCGTAGAAATTGCATTTGATTGGTAATATATACCATGGTTGTCAATGTTATCCAGGAACTGGTTTATGGTCAGAAAATAGATATATGAATATGGTCAGAAAATATATTCATAGACAGTGCAATTTTCATGGTATTAAACCTAATGCACAAGTACAATATTGGCAATGATCAAATCATGCTTTCTCCAAATGCACGTGTTAAAAATAGTCCTTATAGGATAGCATTGTTGGGCAGTAATGTTTTTGGAGTCAAAAACAAAGATGGACTGATTTTTAAAGCACAATCCATGAATTACCTTCCGAGTTTTAATTTCTATTACTGGTTCCTATGGAAACCAAAATATGTGTTAAAGAACTATATTTTGTACTGTGCTATTGTTTCTGTGTTGTACGATAAGTATTTACTGCTGTTTAGTGGTTTTATCATTAAACAAATGTTGACTTTCTTGTTAAGCAATTGTTGTGATAATATTGCAATATTTTGGTGAAATAAATTTGTTGAAAAAGAAAAGCAGGAGACTGTTTTTTTTTCTTGTTTGTTTGTTTGTTTGTTTGATTAGGATTTTTAACGTAGCTTTAAAAAAAATCAATGAAATATTGGAGACAGTTTGGGGTGGTTTTGTTGTTAAATGACGTGTGTGTGCGTGTGTGATTGGGATTTTTTAACGTAGCTTTAAAACAAAAATCAGTTATATCACTACGATGTCTGCAGTGAGGCAGTTTATAGTGATGTCTAGCACTGGGGCATCATGCCGCAGACATGTAGAATGATGTCCCAACCAGTCACATTATCCTGACACCAGGCCGACCAGTCCTAACACTAACCTCTTAATGGTGTGTGTCAAGCAAGGCACCTGTTAGTACCACTCTTGTAAGTCTTTGTTATGACTTGGCCATGGATCAAACCTATGACCTCCCGCTTCCACGGCAGACACTCTAACCATTAGGCCACTGGAGCGGTTACTTTTTTTTTTATTTTTTAGAAAGTATGTATTGATAATATGACGATGTGATGCTTTGTTAGAAAATTTATTCTGACTAGCCACTTATTGTCCCATGCTTGATAGTGTGCATATATTTGTGATATCATACTGATTAATTCATTAATTTAAATGGTGGCTTGATAGTGATTTGTGATATCATACTGATTAATTCATTAATTTAAATGGTGGCTTGATAGTGTGCATATATTTGTGATATCATACTGATTAATTCATTAATTTAAATGGTGGCTTGATAGTGATTTGTGATATCATACTGATTAATTCATTAATTTAAATGGTGGCTTGATAGTGATTTGTGATATCATACTGATTAATTCATTAATTTAAATGGTGGCTTGATAGTGATTTGTGATATCATACTGATTAATTCATTAATTTAAATGGTGGCTTGATAGTGATTTGCGATATCATACTGATTAATTCATTAATTTAAATGAAAACACAAAAAATGTATTCGATATTCAATTGGATCACTAAGCACTGTTTTGTTATAAAATTGAATTTTTTTTATATTAAAATATTTTGGTGGAATTTTATCCTTGTAATTGGGGAAAACAAGGATTTTTCTGAATATAGGTAATTTCACAAAATATGCCAGGTAGGGGTTGTCAAAATGATACAGAATTTTCATAGACTTTTGATTTTTGGGAACAATATTTTAGAAATTAGTTTTTTAATCCAGCATTCACTTGCCCTAGAATAGATTCAGTCACTAAGTTGTCTGGTAAGCTAAATTCTCTGTAAATACTATGTTTGGCACCATCATTTTCTCAGTCACTAAGTTATCAGGCATCATTTTGCATATGAAATATAGTTCCTTAATTCAGGAATTTCACTTTTTTTTAGATACATTTTCAGAATTAACACTTATTAAGAAGAGAGTTCATTCCTTTCAGAAGTAATTGTGTTAAGAAAAATACCCATTACAATATAACTGATACAGTATGCAAATTGTACATAGATAATATTCATGTTATTAGATATCCTTACAACTGATTCGTTACTTTCAAATTGTACATAGATAATATTCATGTTATTAGATATCCTTACAACTGATACAGTATGCAAATTGTACATAGATAATATTCATGTTATTAGATATCCTTACAACTGATTACAAATTGTACATAGATAATATTCATGTTATTAGATATCCTTACAACTGATTACAAATTGTACATAGATAATATTCATGTTATTAGATATCCTTACAACTGATTACAAATTGTACATAGATAATATTCATGTTATTAGATATCCTTACAACTGATACAGTATGCAAATTGTACATAGATAATATTCATGTTATTAGATATCCTTACAACTGATTACAAATTGTACATAGATAATATTCATGTTATTAGATATCCTTACAACTGATTACAAATTGTACATAGATAATATTCATGTTATTAGATATCCTTACAACTGATTCGTTACTTTCTTGCCAATTTTATTGTCATGCAATTTTGGCATTGACTTCAACATTGGTTAATGATTTTGTAGTTTTTGTTTCTGGGATCATTAGTTCCAAACTCACAGTGGGACAACTGTCCTTCTATAAATTAGTAGGTAATGTCATTCTATAAATTAGTAAGAAATGTTCTATAAATTAGCAGGTAATATTCTATAAATTAGTAGGTAACGTCGTTCTATAAATTAGTAGGTAATATTCTATAAATTAGTAAGTAATGTCCTATGTAGGTAATGTCCATCTATAAATTAGTAGTTAATGTCCTTCTGTAAATTAGTAGGTAATGTCATTCAATAAATTAGTAGGTAATGTTCTATAAATTAGTAAGTAATGTCCTTCTATGAAATAGTAGGTAATGTCCTGTACATTAGTAGGTAATGTCCTTCTATAAATGAGTAGGTAATGTCCTTCTACAAATTAGTAGGTAATGTCCTTCTACAAATTAGTAGGTAATGTCCTATGCATTAGTAGGTAATGTCCTTCTATAAATTAGTAGGTAATGTCCTTCTACAAATTAGGAGGTAATGTCCTACAAATTAGTAGGTAATGTCCTTCAATAAATTAGTAGGTAATGTTCTATAAATTAGTAGGTAATGTCATTCTACAAATTAGTAATGTCCTGTAAATTAGTAGGTATTTTCCTTCTATAAATTAGTAGGTAAATGTCCTTCTGTATATTAGTAGGTAATGTCCTTCTATAAATTAGTAGGTAATGTTCTATAAATTAGTAGGTAATGTCATTCTACAAATTAGTAATGTCCTATAAATTTGTAGGTAATGTCCTTCTACAAATTAGTAATGTCCTTCTGTAAATTAGTAGGTATTTTCCTTCTATAAATTAGTAGGAAATGTCCTTCTATAAATTAGTAGGTAATGTTCTATAAATTAGTAGGTAATGTCATTCTACAAATTAGTAATGTCCTGTAAATTAGTAGGTATTTTCCTTCTATAAATTAGTAGGTAAATGTCCTTCTGTATATTAGTAGGTAATGTCCTTCTATAAATTAGTAGGTAATGTTCTATAAATTAGTAGGTAATGTCATTCTATAAATTAGCAATGTCCTATAAATTTGTAGGTAATGTCCTTCTACAAATTAGTAATGTCCTTCTGTAAATTAGTAGGTATTTTCCTTCTATAAATTAGTAGGAAATGTCCTTCTATAAATTAGTAGGTAATGTTCTATAAATTAGTAGGTAATGTCATTCTACAAATTAGTAATGTCCTGTAAATTAGTAGGTATTTTCCTTCTATAAATTAGTAGGTAAATGTCCTTCTGTATATTAGTAGGTAATGTCCTTCTATAAATTAGTAGGTAATGTTCTATAAATTAGTAGGTAATGTCATTCTATAAATTAGTAATGTCCTATAAATTTGTAGGTAATGTCCTTCTACAAATTAGTAATGTCCTTCTGTAAATTAGTAGGTATTTTCCTTCTATAAATTAGTAGGTAATGTCCTTCTATAAATTAGTAGGTAATGTCCTTCTATAAATTTGTAGGTATTGTCCTTCAATAAATTAGTAGGTAATGTCCTTCTATAAATTTGTAGGTAATGT
Source organism: Unio pictorum (assembly GCA_030141615.1). Classification (NCBI taxonomy): domain Eukaryota; kingdom Metazoa; phylum Mollusca; class Bivalvia; order Unionida; family Unionidae; genus Unio; species Unio pictorum. The sequence goes on from JARLTB010000442.1 coordinate 2,582,199, forward strand.
CATGCTACAAATTAGTAATATCCGTCTATAAATTAGTAGGTAATGTCCTTCTATAAATTAGTGAGTAATGTCCTTGTATAAATTAGTAGGTAATGTACTTCTATAAATTAGTAGGTAATGTCCTTCATTAAATTAGTAGGTAATGTCCATCTATAAATTTGTAGGTAATGTCCTTTACATTAGTAGGTAATGTCCTTCTATAAATTAGTAGGTAATGTCGTTCTATAAATTAGTACGTAATGTCCTTCTACGAATTAGAAGGTAATGTCCTTTTATAAATTTGTAGGTAATGTCCTATAATTTTGTAGGTAATGACCTTTTATAAATTGGTAGGTAATATCCAATTAGCTAGTAGGTAATGTCCTTTTATAAATTAGTAGGTAATATCATTTTATGAATTAGTAGGTAATGTCCTATAAATTAGTAGATAATGTCCTTCTGTATATTATTTGGTAATGTCCTTCTTTAAATTTGTAGGTAATGTACTTCCATAAATTAGTAGGTAATGTCCCTCTATAGATTAGTAGGTAATGACCTATAAATTTGTAGATAATGTCCTTCAGTAGATTAGCAGGTAATATCCTTCTACAAATTTGTAGGTAATGTACTTCTATAAATTAGTAGGTAATGTCCTTCTACAAGTTAGTAGCTAATGTTTTATAAATTAGTATGTAATGTCCTATAAATTAATAGGTAATATCCTACTACAAATTAGTAATGTCCTTCTATAAATTGTCTAAATAGTTTGTCTATAAATAATTAGGAATGTCCTTCTATAAATTGTCCATTGTCTACCAGGACGGAGGTGACAAGTGTGCTACTTGTACTTTGCATAAAATCAGAGCTAGAGACAACGTTGCCATCCCCACCTGGAACATATGAACTCGTGCGCAAACTAGAAGACTCCTAGAGTTGACACATGAGATGCAACACTGCACATTGCACATACTGGGACTCTGTGAAGTAAGATGGGAATGCCTTGGAGAACACCAAACTGAAGATGGGCATATATTATACTATAGTGGAGAGTTGGACAAGTCTATAAATGGAGTAGGCTTCGATGTAAACAAAGGCATCAAAGGATCTGTGCAGAATCATCTCCATTCATCTGAAAGCATCCACCTTTAACATCATCATTATCCATGTCTTTGCTCCAACTATTGATCATGATGATGAAGAAATAAAGGAGCTCAACATAAAACTCCAGGGTATAATAAACATGGTAAATAAAAAAGACATACTCATTGTCCAAGGTGACTGGAATGCCAATGTTGGCAAAGATGTTCTAAAAGACTGGGATGATCATTGTGGACCTTCTTGTAACGAGTTTACCAATGAAAGAGGGAGAAGGCTGCTCGAGTTCGCAAGCTCCAACAACTTGGTACTATCCAACACCCTGGGCTAACATAAAGCTTCACGATGCTGGACATGGCATGCACCAAATGGAACCCATCATAACCAGATTGACTACATACTGGTTCAAAACCAATACCGATCTTGCATCAATAGAGGAAAAACAAGAACATTCCCAGGTGCTGATGCTGGGAGTGATCACGACCTCGTCATTATGAACTTCTGAGTGAGTTTGAAGAAAATTAACAAGCCAAAGAAAGTCAAGCTCAAATTCAACCTTGAACAACTGAAGGACCCTAACATCTGCAAGTCATTCCAAGTCACAATTGGAGGAAAATTTGCTCCACTTCTTGTGATGGATGTTGATGTTAAAGTGATGACAGACACTTTCAACACAGTCATGAAAACAGTTGCCAAGGACGTCATTGGCCTCCATCGTCCAAAGAAAAAAGCCAGGGTTACAGAAGAGATTCTTAATCTATGTGATGCCCGAAGAGACCTCAAAAACACTAGACACACAACAGGGGCAGTGGAGTAGCGAGAAATAAACAAGAATATCAGAAAAAACGTGAAGAAAGCAAAAGGAGAATGGTGAAAGACCTCACCAGACAGAAGCAACCAAGAGTCAGTACCATTCAAGATGAAATTGGAAAATGCTTCACAGAAGCAAGTGACATTGCAGAAAGATGGACTGAGTATTGTAAAGAACTCTACAACCATCCGTCCATAGGAGACCCAGAGGTGCTTGAAGTTTCAAACTCCACAAATGATGATGATTTCCCCATTCTCAAAGAAGAGGTGGAGTCAGCAATAAGAGCACTAAAGAATGGGGAAATTAGTTTTAGAACTAATGTCCTTCTATAAATTAGTAGGTAATGTCCTATAAATTAGTAGGTAATGTCCTTCTACAAATTAGTAGGTTATGTCCTTCTATAAATTAGTAGGTAATGTCCTATACATTAGTAGGTAATGTCCTTCTACAAATTAGTAGGTAATGTCCTTCTACAAATTAGTAAGTTATGTCCTTCTATAAATAAGTAGGTAATGTCCTATACATTAGTAGGTAATGTCCTTCTACAAATTAGTAGGTAATGTCCTTCTATAAATTAGTAGGTAATGTCCTTCTATAAAGTAGTAGGTAATGTCCTTCTACAAATTAGTAGGTTATGTCCTTCTATAAATTAGTAGGTAATGTCCTTCTACAAATTAGTAAGTTATGTCCTTCTATAAATTAGTAGGTAATGTCCTTCTGCAAATTAGTAAGTAATGTCCTTCTACAAATTAGTAGGTAATGTCCTTCTACAATTTAGTAGGTAATGTCCTTCTACAAATTAGTAGGTTATGTCCTTCTATAAATTAGTAGGTAATGTCCTTCTATAAATTAGTAGGTAATGTCCTTCTATAAATTAGTAGGTAATGTCCTTCTACAAATTAGTAGGTAATGTCCTTCTACAAATTAGTAGGTAATGTCCTTCTATAAATTAGTAGGTAATGTCCTATAAATTTGTAGGTAATGTCCTTCTACAAATTAGTAGGTTATGTCCTATATATTAGTAGGTAATGTCCTTTTATAAATTAGTAGGTAATGTCCTATAAATTAGTAGGTAATGTCGTTCTACAAATTAGTATGTAATGTCCTTCACCTTTAGACTCTAAGTCTAAGTCATGGTTATTTTAAAATTATAAGTTAAGGTTTTAGTTAATGCTGGTTTTTATGAATAGAAGTTTCTTTTCTTGGGATGGATACCTATCTTTGGCTGTAGAATTAGAGCTGTGTGCACTGAATTTGGCCTCCGGTGGCCTAGTGGTTAGAGCGTCCGCCCCGGAAGCGGGAGGTCGTCAGTTCGATGCCCGGCCGAGTCATACCAAAGACTTACAAAAATGGTACTAACAGCTGCCTCGCTTGACGCTCAGCATAAAGAGGTTAATGTTAGGACTGGTCGGCCTGGTGTCAGGATAATGTGACTGGGTGAGACATCATGCTACATGTCTGCGGCATGATGTCTCAGTGCTAGACATCACTATAAACTGCCTCACTGCAGACATCGTAGTGATATGACTGAAAAATTGTTAAAGCTCGTTAAAAATCCTAATCAAACAAACAAACAAAACTGAATTTGGCTGTAGAACTAGGGCTGTATGCACTGAATTTGGCTGTAGAACTAGAGCTGTATGCACTGAATTTGGCTGTAGAACTAGAGCTGTATGCACTGAATTTTTATTTGTTTATACTCACACCTACATGCGGTCCCTCTGACCCTCAAGCAAGGAATAGGCTAAATCAAACCTAAAATAAAAATTCGCAGGTCACTGGTCATTTTGATAGTACTTCGGCTTTTATTGAGGACCAGAATATTTCAGAAAATCAGGATGAGTGTGCAAACGAAGAATTGCTACTCACCTTTTGCTGATGATTTGTTTTTTCATTTTTATGTAACCGCTCCAGTGGCCTAGTAATTAGAGTGTCAGTTTCGGATCCAAGATGTCATGGGTTTGATCTCAGGCCAAAGCATGCCAAAGACTTAAGAAAATGATACTAACAGCTGCCCTTCTTGGCGTCACTCATTAAGAAGTAAGTTTTAGGATTGGTCAGCCTATCAGGATAATGTGACTGGTTGTGACATGCTATACGTCTGTGGCACGATGCCCCAGTGCTGGGCATTATTATAAAATGCCACACTGCAGACAGCGGTATGACTGAATTTTTTTTTAAAGCTACGTTAAATGTCCAAATAACACACACACACACACACACATATATATATATATAATTGCATACTCCTTACAATGGATTTCCTTAGTTTGGTAGGACAAATTTGGTGGGAAAATGCTATGTCCATGATCTTTGACAGCTGTATTCTAATTTAGCTTGCATTTACTGCAATTTTTATCTGAATAGTGTTTTAGAGTAGAATGATAAGACTTTGAGTAATATGTGTATTTAGCAGGAAACAGTCAGGAATTTACTATTTGCTGTGATGGAATACAAGGCTAATGATTTTAGAATGCAGTACACCAGAAGATGTAACATGAGTGTCACTATGACTACATTTACAGTTGTAAATTGATACTTTAATTTACTGCCTGTAAGCACTTAGTGATACAGAAAATACGCCTTTGAAATCAGTGATGAATTTCCACATGTCATCTTAAAATGACTGTTTTGTTAGATTTTTTTTATGTTGATTCTTTTTAAGTATTATTTTCACATCCAGTGTGCATTGCTATTAAAATGGTGATAAGAACAAATGTTACCACACACAAAAAATCAGGTTGATTTACAGCAATTTGTTTAAACTTGATAAATAATTAGCGGAGGAAGAACCCAAAGAAACCCTGCAAAGAACAACTGACCAATAAGAATCTACTGGCATGTTTTCTCACATACCCACATTGGCTGAATCAGAGACTCAAACCAATGCCGTCAGGTGACATGATATCAGTGATCCATAACGGTGAGTGCTTTAGACCACTTGGCCACACGGGGCCCCATTAAAACTTGTAAGCAACTGTAGCTTCATAAATCTTTCAAAAGGATCCTTTGTGCATGAGTGCAAATTATGTCTGATGCATTTTCAATGTTTTCATCTGTACATGAAACAGTATCAGATCATCCTAACGATGGTTTACCTAAAATGTCAGTTAAATTCACCTATAATGTGTATTAAAAAATAAATCCTGTCATAATAAATGGTTATAACAGATGCTGCAGATAATACAATCACTTTTCAAGTGATGATGAATTTGAACTATAGTGTTACATGTAAATAGCCATTAGCTGCAAGCTTAATGTTTGGATGGGATGGAAGGGTTAATTTCAAGTGTTACATATAAATAGTCATTATCTGTAAGTCTAATGTGTGGATGGGATGGAAGTTTTTTTTTTAAGTGTTACATATAAATAGTCATTATCTGTAAGTCTAATGTGTGGATGGGATGGAAGGTTCAGTTTCAAGTGTTACATATAAATAGCTGTTATCTGTAAGTCTAATGTTTGGATGGGATGGAAGGTTCAAATTCAAGTGTTACATATAAATAGTCATTATCTGTAAGTCTAATGTGTGAATGGGATGGAAGGGTTAATTTCAAGTGTTACATATAAATAGTCGTTATCTGTAAGTCTAATGTGTGGATGGGATGGAAGGGTTAATTTCAAGTGTTACATATAAATAGCTGTTATCTGTAAGTCTAATGTGTGGATGGGATGGAAGGTTCAATTTCAAGTGTTACATATAAATAGCTGTTATCTGTAAGTCTAATGTGTGAATGGGATGGAAGGTTCAAATTCAAATGTTACATATAAATAGCTGTTATCTGTAAGTCTAATGTGTGAATGGGATGGAAGGTTCAAATTCAAGTGTTACATATAAATAGCTGTTATCTGTAAGTCTAATGTGTGGATGGGATGGAAGGTTCAATTTCAAGTGTTAGATATAAATAGCTGTTGTCTGTAAGCCTAATGTGTGGATGGGATGGAAGGGTTAATTTCAAGTGTTACTTGTAAATAGCTGTTATCTGTAAATCTAATGTTTGGATGGGATGGAAGGTTCAATTTCAAGTGTTACATATAAATAGCTGTTATCTGTAAGTCTAATGTGTGGATGGGATGGAAGGTTCAATTTCAAGTGTTACTTATAAATAGCTGTTATCTGTAAATCTAATGTTTGGATGGGATGGAAGGTTTTTTTTAAGTGTTACATAAAAATAGCTGTTATTTGTAAGTCTAATGTGTGGATGGGATGGAAGGTTCAATTTCTAGTCAGTTTGATTAATTGTCATTGTTTCAGTTACTGTATACTGTGGACACATTTAAGTCCTGATGAATCTCATCTCTTTTGCCATACTTAGTTGGGAAAAATGACCAGTCTTTCTATATCAGTTCAGATTAAGTTCTTATCCAAAAGTGCATGGATAAAATGGTCAAGGGATTAAAGCATCATCCTCAGAGAAATCTAATATTAAAGAATAAGAGCTGCACACCAAAAATGGCTGATACTATATTTGCCAAATTGTGTACAGAAAATGCTGATATGTTTAAATATTTAATGTAACAGAAGAGAAATGTTCGGTGTCAGGTCTGACTCCAATTCAGCTTTAGTTATTACCCAATAGTAACTTGAATTTTCCATTTAACTTTTGTTATTACCCAATAATAACTTGAATTTTCCATTTAACTTTTGTTATTACCCAATAGTAACTTGAATTTTCCATTTAACTTTTGTTATTACCCAATAATGACTTGAATTTTCCATTTAACTTTTGTTATTACCCAATAATAACTTGAATTTTCCATTTAACTTTTGTTATTACCCAATAATAACTTGAATTTTCCATTTAACTTTAGTTATTACCCAATAATGACTTGAATTTTCCATTTAACTTTAGTTATTACCCAATAATGACTTGAATTTTCCATTTAACTTTAGTTATTACCCAATAGTAACTTGAATTTTCCATTTAACTTTTGTTATTACCCAATAATGACTTGAATTTTCCATTTAACTTTTGTTATTACCCAATAATAACTTGAATTTTCCATTTAACTTTTGTTATTACCCAATAATAACTTGAATTTTCCATTTAACTTTTGTTATTACCCAATAATGACTTGAATTTTCCATTTAACTTTTATTATTACCCAATAATGACTTGAATTTTCCATTTAACTTTTGTTATTACCCAAAATTAACTTGAATTTTCCATTTAACTTTTGTTATTACCCAATAATGACTTGAATTTTCCATTTAACTTTTGTTATTACCCAATAATAACTTGAATTTTCCATTTAACTTTTGTTATTACCCAATAATAACTTGAATTTTCCATTTAACGTTTGTTATTACCCAATAATGACTTGAATTTTCCATGCAACGTTTGTTATTAGCTGATTATTTTAACAATTATTCCTTTCTGTATGAATTTATTTGTCAGACTAGTACAAGTTTTATATTTTAACAGATTATAGATTTTGGTTTATTTGTTAGAATATAGTATCATAACACATTCCACAGTAATGCCATATTATGGATCTTTTGCAGTTATTTGGAGAAGAAATTTTTATAAATAACTTCACAAAAGCAAGCCTTCACATACTTACAAATGAACTAAAGATCTTTCATATTTTCTTATATGTTCCAGATTCTTAAAGAAATCATTGCAAATGGTTGATCAACTAAATGTTATAGATGGTAATGTTTACGCTATTCTATATTAAATATATTTGTTTCAAAAGCAGTAACAGAACATTTAAGATGCATCAAGATCCTATCTGTTATTTATTTGGTAACTTGTAATAATCGTGGAATACAGAATGTTAGACTAACCCATCAGAGAGCATCTTAAATACACGGACATACATAACTGTTATTTATTTGATAACTTGTAATAAGTGGGGAATACAGAATGTTCGACTAACCCATCAGAGAGCATCTACATACACGGTCATAAATAACTGTTATTTACATGTATTTGGTAACTTGTAATAAGTGAAATACAGAATGTTGGACTCGCCCATCAGAGAGCACTTAAATACACGGTCATAAATAACTGTTATTTATTTGGTAACTTATAATAAGTGTGGAACACAGAATGTTCGACTAACCCATCAGAGAGCACTTAAATACACGGTCATAAATTACTGTTATTTATTTGGTAACATGTAATAAGTGTGGAATACAGAATGTTCGACTAACCCATCAGAGAGCATCTAAATACACGGACATCTTTATTGATCCATCTTTTTCATTTCATGTTGCCACGCATTTTAAAGATGGCTTTCACAAATTACAAGAGTTTGTTTTAGCAGTTTATATTACTAATTCTTTAAAGTATTTCTAAAGTCCAGCCACTAGCAATAAGACGAACGTGTGTTGCGGTGCGTTGTCATGGATGCATTTGGTACCGGTACGCGGACCCGTGTTTCTGTAGTACTCCACATTTTTTGACAGTGCTTGTAAGGAACAATTATATATAGTTACACTTGCAGAGCCCGGCAAAGATCACCGATCCATATAGTTTTACATCGAGAAATATTCTCTTGACAGTCCGACTAGTGTAGCAATTATGGTGTCTGCCCGTTTTCTCCGATACAAAGCATATTATGTTCTCTTGAATCGCTTTCAAAAACGTAAATCTGTTTCATCACAGGTAACAGTCCAAGTGAAATACTTCTAGTCACATATTTCCTATTTTGGAGAGTAACTGTATGGCGATTTCAACCCAAGTTTGTTTTTCATTAGCCGTCAATAATTACAGAACCCATCTTGCACAGACTTTTTTGAGCCTTAAATGATTCTCCAACATATTCAAATCAGTTGAAGTATTACCCGTGATAATATATTTTACCGTGCATCGAACGTATTAATGAATTACAACAGCCGCTTTCGTCTCACTAATAGCAAACAACGGTCTTTTAAAACGTCGATCATGTAACGGATTCGGGACTATCATTTAGCAACACATCCGCTCTGGTGGCCTAATGGTTAGAGTGTCCGCCACGGATGCGGGAGGTCGTGGGTTCAATCCTCGGCCAAGTGATACCAAAGACTTACAAAAATGGTACTAACGGCTGCCTCGTTTGGCGCTCAGCATTAAGAGGTTAGTGTTAGGACTGGTCAGCCTGGTGTCAGGATAATGTGACTGGGTGGGACATCATGCAACATGTCTGCGGCATGATGCCCCAGTGCTAGACATCACTATAAACTGCCTCACTGCAGACATCGTAGTGATATAACTGATTTTTGTTTTAAAGCTACGTTAAAAATCCCAATCACACACGCACACACACGTCATTTAACAACAAAACCACCCCAAACTGTCTCCAATATTTCAGTGTTGAAACATTTTCGTACAAGATACTTATCATGTTTACATTGTATCACAGAGGAACAGTATCTATGCATGGATTCAGTCTAATTCTTATCACCCTAACCAATTATTGATATCTACAATGCTTGCTAAATTGTAAATAAATTAAATACTTAATGATTTGTTTTTGTAATAGAGCTATGCAATTAAAAGTGAAAATTTCAACAAGACAATTTGACATTATATGTAAAGCAAAAAGGGCCGATTTGCTAAATAAACATTTCGTTGCTTTTTCTTCCAATGCTTGTGACACGGGATTTATGCTTGGAGTTTATCGCATGCATGCGCAAGAAAATGATAACGATGAGAATATTTATCAGCAAAATTTTCCAACTGAAAATAAATGCCAACGTCTGAAGTATTGTAGTAGAATATAAAGTTACTAAATTTGTAGTGGATAAGCAATATCGATCGCCTGGCCGTGCTGCTACACAGTTTGAAATTGAAAATAATTTGAAACACTTTTACAGCTCCTGTCCGTCCAAGATAACAGGATATACTAGATATATTGATGCTTGGTAAATCAATACTCCACTCACTTAAGACTTTGTTATTGTCCTTTGCGGGAGTCATTCAATCATTATCCCATTTCAACCAATGGTTACAGACATTAATTACCGCGTAGAAGAGGGTTATTAGACAATCATGAGAGTTCGAGTTTCCTTTCTTTAAACCTTCTCTAAGGACTTTCTCGTGTAAGGCGATGGTATCTAAATTATTCAATAGCACAGTTCCTCAGATATATAGCATCCAACCTACTTTAGAGATCTATCAACCGCCAGTACTCGGGCACTTGTAAAATGAGAATAATGAGTTAGAATTGAACCGCTATCAAGCAGCCATCTTTATTTGTTTTACACAGGTCCATATATAAGGATATTCTGGAGATTTTTCCTCTATCGTAAGAATGTCAAGAAAACAATAATGTAAAACAGATTAAAGTGGCAATCACCATGGTAGATAATATATTGCACTGATAATATCCATTCGTTCAATGATCCATTATGTTCTCCAGGGGATTTTCTTATATATATATATATATATATATATATATATATATATATATATATATATATATATATATATATATATATATATATATATCAAGACAGGGCCGGCGCTTCCGCTAGGCAATATAGGGCGCTGGGCTAAGGGTTTATTTCATGATGGGCGGGTGGGGGAGGGCGTGAGTGGTAGGGGACGCAAGATATTTCATCTCGCCTAGGGCGCCAAAATGCCTTGCACCGGTGCTGTATCAAGAGCAGAAAAATCACATCGAAATAATAAACACATTTGAAAAATTAGCATGAATGACATTAAAATGGAAAACATAAACCACCTCTAAACGACAATTAGAGAATGAGAAAGTAAATGCCAAGAAGACTTCTAAAATGCATAGACGAACCAATATAACTTTAGTGTATAATATGCTTATAAAGCAGTATTATATTAATTCGCTCATTTATTTTCAATGCTGAAATCACGTGTCATGTATTGTTTTTATCTGTTAAGTGAAGCCTTGAAATTAAGTGTACAGTAATGGGTTCACTCTTCATCAGTACATGACCAATACTAGAAAATGGCGTCTGTGATGACATTAGTAGACTTGTATTACAGTTGAGGCAAAGAAAATATTGTTCTTGGTATCAGACAATCGAACTGAAATAAATGAATGTGAAATCAGTTAAGTTGGATTTCACTAAGGATGGTATCGGAGATAAGCCTGGCAGTGTCAGATGAGTGGAGCGGGGCAGGGATTTCGCCATCCCCACCCCAAATAAACGTACAGTCACAAACATTCAGTCACCTTTGACCTGCAATTTGACCAAAGTTGTATTTATGCTCACGATTGTGGGGCATTATGTACAATTGGGGTAAATGGACACAGAAGTTTGCTTCAGTGCTTTCGAGGAACATGAAGACCCTTTTGACATTTCGGAACCAACCCAATCCTGTCAGCACTTGATTCGATCCGGATTTGGACGAGTAGCTTCAATAGCTGGAACTTCTCACTATTTTGACAGCTCCATTTGGAGCGTTAGGTCAAAGAGATCGCATATGTAAATCACTGGCTACCTGCCTCGTACAAAATACAAACTGTAACATGTTGAATTGGGTCAGTGTAATGTTTGATAGATACGGTGGTTTGGTTCAGGACCCATATTAGAACTGGCACACTAAAACTGAGGTCTCACTGGATAGTTTCGTATTTTGAAACCTCCCTAATTTTTAAGGCCACAAAGTGTCTGCCGTGCATTTCTACAGACATTGTGTGTGCGATTAATGGGATGACGGGACGAGACTTATCTTGCAATATACCCTAGTGAGTTACCGAATCGGTTTCCTGAACGAGTGTCACGTTTTTGAAAGAACCAACCCGTGGTTTGAAATTTCCTTTTTTCAAAATTATTTTTTTCTCACTTGATTAGTTTTTTTCATAGCGCTTTTCTTAGGAGAATTCTGCATTATTACAAATATCTTAGTTTGCAAGACACCTAAGGTCTCTGTATGTATAGAATAGAAGCAATATAAGCTATATATTTTACAAGCTAGGATGCCCATTACCAGTATATGGAGCAAATCGTCCATGAATACAAGATGAATAGAGGAGAAGGAACACCATCCTGTGTAACTCCTTGTCTGATCTCACACTATTTGGACTGTATGTTTAAATAGAGCAGCACTTTCTACATTATTGTACGTATATCCAATTATCAAATTAATTCCGTTGTTACAAATTGTAAGAGAATTACATTATGCCAAACAGAATTAAACACTTTAGGCATCGAGAAGACAAGATATATAGAACAATCATTGTCTAGACTGTAGTGGATAAACCTTTTTCTCGAAACCTTGCTGGTCGGAATTGGTTAACTGAATTCAACTTATTTACAGAAATTATTAATTGATTTATTGCATATTTGTAACTTAAATCGCTTGGGAATAGGGGTATTGGTTGGTATATATTAAGATCAGCTTTATGTTTCCTGTTACCTTTGTAAATCGGCAAGATGATACCTTTACTCCATATTTCTGGTAAACATTCATCTGTTAGGATGGAACTAAATAATGTTAATATAGCCGGTCTCGGCTATTGGCCACCGTACATGATTTGTCCACCTTGCAACAAATCATACACAGACGCTATTTTCCTTTCTAAGGGGCCCAAGATGTTCCGGTGGTCTAAATAGCTTGCATTTACCGCTCACGGGAATCGTGGGTTCAAGTGTCCGGCTCAGAAAATGTGTGTATGTTGGAAAACTTGCTTGTTGTTACCCGTTCTACCTTTTCCCCCCGGATTCTTCCTCCACATGTTAAACTGGTCACCATGTATAGCCTGTCATTGTCTCGCAAATCGCGTGAAACACACAAACAACAACAAAAATCTCTAATAGACATGACTAATTTTGGACATGCCCTGTTAAGTGATACCATCAGGTTTAATATATATTTTGCATAAATATTTCCTCAAATATTGTGTGAGGTTGAATAGTGCTTGCTGCCTGACACCATTCCGGTGGCCTAGTGGTTAGAGCGTCCGTCTCAGAAGCGGGTGATCGTGGGTTCGAACCCAGGTCGAGTCATACCAAAGACTTACTAAAATGGTACTAACAGCTGCCTCGCTTAGCGCTCAGCATTAAGAAATTTGTGTTAAGACTGCTTGGCTAGTGTCATGATAATGTGACTGCGTGGGACATCATGCTTCATGTCTGTGGCATGCTGCCCCAGTGCTAGACACTTTAAACTGCCATACTGTATACGTCGTAGCTATGTGACTGCAAAATTATTAAAGCTACTTTAAGAATCCTAATTACACACACACACACACACACACACACACACACACACACACACACACACACTTTCTGTCGAGTAGGATGAAATTATTGTTAAAAGAATCACGATCTTTCAGCGTGCACATTATCTAGTGAATCACCTAATGATGGCATGTCAGAAAAAGACATTTGTTCATAACATAATCTGAACTAACTCGAAAACGTGGGTCAGGTATAGATCTTCCCAGCAATTAAAACTAATGAATCCATAAATGAAGCATTGTAGGGGCAAAGCTTGTGGTCTTTTATGAATGCAATATCACAGTCCTACAGGTTCAATCAATTGCTGAAGCAAATGCTTGATGTCATAATGCCTGACCCATTCCAAAGTAACTCAGTAACATAAATAAACATTTTTACAAACAATATGGAGGTAAAGAAATACAAATAATGAGTTTTGATAGTTTGGTAGACGTTTAGATCAAACAGGAATAAGGCTTTCGTGCAATTTATATTTCAACTGTTTCTGCTGATTGATCTTTGAGACCGAGCTTTCCTCTCTCGCAAATATTTCAATGAGTGATACAGATCGCTCTGATATTGCCTCTTCTAAATGATGTGGTTTAACATTTACTCAAGCATGCAGTCATACAAACCGCTCTGATACTGCCTCTTCTACATGATGTGGTTTAACATTTACTCATGCATTCATACTACTGGGGTATAATGGGACAAACGCCTTGCTTTCTGAAATGTGCGTGGATACCAGTTCTTGTGCTCAAGTTGGCAATTACAGATCTTTTACTCAGTTATGAGTTTTATCATCATTTTGACTAAAGTCAAACCCGAAAAACATGAATATACAAGGAGTAGTCTGGATATAACGGAATAGGCAGTAAAGTTCCCATGTTGTCTCAACCACAACTATCTTTTGACGTTCTTTCTAAATAGCTTTTATTCATGTGTAACTGAGATTAAGGCTGGCAATCTTATCTCCCTCTCCATTCCTGGCTGGTACAGATCCATTGCTGTAATTCTGTCTGATAAAATGCTGACGCAGGTGGTCAAAGAATGGTTATTTGCGCACTTGTGGTAAACTCGTAATGTTTGAAGTTGTCGTACTTGAACAGAAAAATCAAAACTAATTTCATATCACGAAGTTAATGTTGATCTTTGCTCAAAGCAGCTTTTGAAAATAAGAGATGCTATTCGAAAGCCACCTTCATGCTTTCTCTAACAAAATATGGGAATTGGCCACGTGTGATTGATTCAGATCCAATTTAATCATCTTAATACAGCCAAACAAAAGGACACATTGATGGCAGTTTAGTTATTCAAGTCATTGGTGGCACAATTGCAAAGGTTTGGTAGAATATTCCACTCATTCCAGCATAGATAACGGCTGTGACTCCCGTAGTTTCAAGATCATCTGTGTTAGTGGCTTACGGAACTGCACCTGGGATGTCTCTGAATAAATGCGGTTGGAAGCTGTATTGCGTACAATGATAGAAATAGGAATAGTCCAATTACAGCCAGAGAAATCACGACTGTGGCCTCTCCTCAGTGATGCATTCATTAACGGATTTGCAATGTCAATGTCAAAGTTAAGTCAATTATTTATGGGACGTCGTTATGCAGGTTGAAATTGCAAATATAATCACACGCATGTAACAGTTATTTATAGTGACGATGGGAACAGTCCTTTTAAAAATTATTGATCTTCGTAATCGGTATGGATTTATATAAAGGTAATGTCGGGATTAAAGAACGCACGGCCTCCTAAATTTAAATATTTCCTTACATGTTATTTTTCTGACTGCATGGTAATTTCAACAGTAACAATTCTAATTGGTTACAAGTTTTTTGTGTTAGTTGCGCATAATTAAGGCAAGAGTTTAATCAATTATACTTGACGATCAGATTATTAATAGAAGAATTGTGAATAACCTCAAATTTACCGACATGCCTAAATATTCGAAGTGTAAACACATCCTCGAGTTGAAAGCATCAAGTGAGCCTTCTATTCGTAAAATAGATACACGTGTGTGTGTGTGTGTGTGTGTGTGTGTGTGTGTGTGTGTGTGTGTGTGTAAACGGTACTTGCGGAATCACAACGGCAACTATTGTTGGTCTGGAGCAAACACGACTACCGTAAATATTATACGCACACTAATCGGAAATGTTTATTGGAATCATGACTACGGTAAATATTATACGCACACTAATCTGAATTGTTATTGGAATCATGACTACGGTCAATATACGTCCACTAATCGGAATTGTTATTGGAATCATGACTACGGTCAATATACGTCCACTAATCGGAAATTTTTATTGGAATCATGACCACGGTAAATATTATACGCACACTAATCGGAATTGTTTTTGGAATTATATCAGTAGTAACATGTGGCACTGATGGCACTGGTAAAGTAATTTTATTACGGTTAACGTCTCTTTGCAGCGCAAGAAAGGTTTAATACAATTCATACATGACACACAGTTGCCATCGAAGATAAAATTATTATCATACTTGAGTTTGAGAACTATAGATGGAATTGAAAATTGGCGATTGATATAGAAGCAGTAAAAACTGAGTAACAGGTTGCCAGATCGCATTTCTCTGCCAAGTAGTGAATTGTCCTGGCTGTGGCATCAAGTATAGCAACTTCACACAAGGGTGCAGTGGGATGGCAGGTTCACTAAGGCTTAAAGTTCTGCACTTGTGTGTGATTCAAGGGTAACTTGTGTGTGATTCAAGGGTAACTTCATGGGCCATACAGTACTTTGACTTTGTAGCAAAAATTGAAAACCCTAATAATGATACTACTATCAGCAACTGTTGAAAATTGAAAACCCCAATAATGATACTAATATCAGCAAGTGTTGAAAATTGAAAACCCCAATAATCATACTATCAGCAAGTGTTGAAAATTGAAAACCCTAATAATGATACTAATATCAGCAAGTGTTGAAAATTGAAAACCCCAATAATGATACTACTATCAGCAAGTGTTGAAAATTAAAACCCCTAATAATGATACTACTATCAGCAACTATTGAAAATTGAAAACCCCAATAATGATACTACTATCAGCAACTATTGAAAATTGAAAACCCCAATAATGATACTACTATCAGCAAGTGTTGAAAATTGAAAACCCTAATAATGATCCTACTATCAGCAACTATTGAAAATTGAAAACCCCAATAATGATACTACTATCAGCAAGTGTTGAAAATTGAAAACCCTAATAATGATACTACTATCAGCAAGTGTTGAAAATTAAAAACCCCAATAATGATACTACTATCAGCAAGTGTTGAAAATTAAAAACCCCAATAATGATACTACTATCAACAAGTGTTGAAAATTGAAAACCCTAATAATGATACTACTATCAGCACGTGTTGAAAATTAAAAACCCTAATAATGATACTACTATCAGCAAGTGCTGAAAATTTAAAACCCTAATAATGATACTACTATCAGCAAGTGTTGAAAATTGAAAACCCTAATAATGATACTACTATCAGCAACTATTGAAAATTGAAAACCCCAATAATGATACTACTATCAGCAACTGTTGAAAATTGTAAACCCTAATAATGATACTACTATCAGCAACTGTTGCAAATTGAAAACCCTAATAATGATACTACTTTCAGCAGGTGTTGAAAATTGAAAAAAAACCTTAATAATGATACTACTATCAGCAAGTGTTGAAAATTGAAAACACTAATAATGATACTACTATCAGCAAGTGTTGAAAATTGAAAACCTTAATAATGATACTAATATCAGCAACTGTTGAAAATTGAAAACCCCAATAATGATACTACTATCAGCAAGTGTTGAAAATTAAAAACCCTAATAATGATACTAATATCAGCAACTGTAGAAAATTGAAAACCCAATAATGATACTAATATCAGCAAATGTTGAAAATTGAAAACCCTAATAATGATACTACTATCAGCAAGTGTTGAAAATTGAAAATCCTAATAATGATACTACTATTAGCAAGTGTTGAAAATTGAAAACCCTAATAATGATACTACTATCAGCAAGTGTTGAGAATTGAAAACCCTAATAATGATACTACTATCAGCAAGTGTTGAGAATTGAAAACCCTAATAATGATACTACTATCAGCAAGTGTTGAAAATTAAAAACCCCAATAATGATACTAATATCAACAAGTGTTGAAAATTGAAAACCCTAATAATGATACTACTATCAGCAAGTGTTGAAAATCGAAAACCCTAATAATGATACTACTATCAGCAAGTGTTGAAAATTGAAAACCCTAAAAATGATATTACTATCAGCAAGTGTTGAAAATTGAAAACCCTAATAATGATACTACTATCAGCAAGTGTTGAAAATTGAAAACCCTAAAAATGATACTACTATCAGCAAGTGTTGAAAATTGAAAACCCTAATAATGATACTAATATCAGCAACTGTTGAAAATTGAAAACCCTAATAATGATACTACTATCAGCAAGTGTTGAAATAATTATACTACTATCAGCAAGTGTTGAAAATTGAAAACCCCACTAATGATACTAAAATCAACAAGTGTTGAAAATTGAAAACCCTAATAATGATACTACTATCAGCAAGTGTTTAAAATTGAAAACCCTAATAATAATACTACTATCAGCAAGTGTTGAAAATTAAAAACCCCAATAATGATAATACTATCAGCAAGTGTTGAAAATTGAAAACCCTAATAATGATACTACTATCAGCAAGTGTTTAAAATTGAAAACCCTAATAATGATACTACTATCAGCAAGTGTTGAAAATTAAAAACCCCAATAATGATAATACTATCAGCAACTGTTGAAAATTGAAAACCCTAATAATGATACTACTATCAGCAACTGTTGAAAATTGAAAACCCCAATAATGATACTACTATCAGCAACTATTGAAAATTGAAAACCCCAATAATGATACTACTATCAGCAAGTGTTTAAAACTGAAAGCCCTAATAATGATGCTACTATCAGCAAGTGTTGAAAATTGAAAACCCCAATGATACTACTATCAGCAACTGTTGAAAATTGAAAACCCTAATAATCATACTACTATCTGCAACTGTTGTTGCACGTATTCCTCCTCCCCCATTCTTGGACTAGTACAACAATAACAATTGAAGAAGAACTGTTCGATCAACTAATACAAAAAATATCTGCATCTATGGCAACCGTTTGTAAAGTATTCCTTTGTGTAGTAAAGAGTAATGTCGTGAATAACACTGCATATACCATGAAATGTGCACGTTAAACGCTCAATATAAGACACACAGGGTCATTATGAGTGTGAAAAAACCTCCTCGCCAAACCAGAGTTATTTAGCATATTCTAAAGATGCAAATATGTTTAAATTTGAAGCTGTCTAATTCTGTCAGTTGCTTAATCCTACTTGTTTATTTAATGCCGCCTCAAATATATATCTGCTAAAAAGTGTATACTCTTCAGCAGACGTCTTTATTTTTCTGATTCGCTTCCTCTCTAAAATTTTAGTTATCTCTCTAACATTTTAATTGTTTGTTTCGCTTGTTAATTTGGTTCATTTCATGTATGCTATTTTGAATGGCAGTGTAGTTTTATGATTCGTTGACATGAATTATTGGCTCGAGTTTATTTTGGTTGGTTTCAAACTATTCTGTAAATGACAGGACACTTATTATATAACAGGAGATTGATCTAACTAGCACCGTCTGGTCATTTTGTCGTCTACGGAGAAATATACATTGTTTGAAAGTTTATTTTTACAAATATGCAACCCCACGTCATATTAAATTATTTCAAATTGTACCATAAACTAATGCATTTTATTTATTGTGCTTTTTCTAATCAACCCTCTATCAATGAGTCACATTTTATCAGCCATAATCAGTACTCATTATCGATTATGAATAAAAACATTAGCCAAATTTCAATTTCCTGATTTGATTTACTTTGCAATAAAATTGTTCATTATTTTTAAATATTCTATTGGGTGGAAAATATTCTTTAGACTTAAAGTTTGTTCAAATAGTGTTGAATAAAGGCGTCTAATGATGGCAGATAATTTGTTATGTAACCAGCAATATGTGATCGATAGATTAAATAGAAGTCCATTAGCTTTTTCCAATTCAGATTTTCACGGTCCTGATAAAATCTCATTGACAAAACAATTGAATTGCTGATTATAATGCGCCTTCACAATAGGCAGTTTTATTTACTCTAATGTCACATAGCATGTGTGTTAACTGTCGCCAGGCGTTTGCCGTGTTGCCATAACATTATCGCCGTATTTAGTTACACTTCGCCATTATAGAAGGATATCACGACTCGAATGTAAAAGTGTTGTACATGCAATCATGTAATGCAAGAATAGGAATTATATTCTATATATACCATTCCATTTGTAAAACTTCTTTAATTGGCACTATATAGCCATCACTATGACGATTTTCTCCTAAACCATACAAACATACAATACTATATGAAGCATACATACATATATACAATAATGTTATTATATCTAGCCTTGACTGGTATGCTTGAATCATTTGAGCATACAACGCAAGGCAAAGCTTCGAATCCCAAAATGTTGACGACTTGTACGTCATTTAGAATCAGATTATGCTAATAGAAGTTCAAGTTATCAAAATAAGATTTAAGATGGGCAAATTAGGCATTTATACTCTATGCATTAGAACTGATTTTGGGTTTTTTGAACATTATACTGTGTTTTGCGTTAAAAATGTTTCGAGAATATGACTAAGAGAAACGTTTGAGTAAAATACACGTTATTATGAGAAGTATATAAAATAACCATATGTAAGACACTTCATTTTTTGTGCACATTTTAAAACTGTTAGGAATTTGAGACTTGTTTAAAAATATATTAAACATTGTTACCAAGATTATACATAGACCGCTCAAGGCAGAAACAAAATTAAATTTTTAGGATTAATATTTATATTCGCTTGTTGAAGACATAAATAAACGTCTATTTTATCTATATAAAGCTGAAGACATAAATAAATGCACAGCTACGTAACTGAAAGTAGCATATACAAACATCATCGTTCTCGACGCATAGAAGTTCAGTAGAAAAGATAATCATTTTCTTTTAAGAACGTCATTTAAACACCCAGCATTATCCACACTCTTACTGTTGATGAAATATTAATGTCTTCACATGGAGGACTTACAAAATTCATTATTTTCTTGTTCTTTTTTTGTTCGCGCGTCTCTGTGTATTTTTGTTTGATTTTTGGTAACGTTACCTTTGAAAACCAGCGCTCTTGAAGAAACTCTGTTTTTAGGATCAAATTCCACAGTAATGCTGTATGAAATAAAGAAATAATCGTAAGTTGCTGATTTGAGATGTCTGAATGTACTCATTTAAAACATTTACTTGTTAATTACAAAACATGTTATGTAGACTTGTATTAAACTATTCAAATCGGTTCTAGTAATTAAGGCAAATAAAAGGAAGCAAATTTATATATATATATATATATATATATATATATATATATATATATATATATATATATATATATATATATATATATATATATATATTCTTCTTTCCTATACATACGTGTAAATAAGTTCTAGTACTCAGAAAAGAAGGAACTGAAATAATTAATAATTTCTATGTAAGGACAAGTGAACAAAAAAACAAACAGGTTTGTCACATTGTAATAATATATTCAAGTCAGACGCATGTTTGTCACATTGTAATAATATATTCAAGTCAGACGCACGTTTGTCACATTGTAATAATATATTCAAGTCAGACGCACGTTTGTCACATTGTAATAATATATTCAAGTCAGACGCATGTTTGTCACATTGTAATAATATATTCAAGTCAGACGCATGTTTGTCACATTGTAATAATATATTCAAGTCAGACGCACGTTTGTCACATTGTAATAATATATTCAAGTCAGACGCACGTTTGTCACATTGTAATAATATATTCAAGTCAGACGCATGTGCTAGGGATATATAATATCACGTGTCAATGAATTCATCATTTCAGACACTTAAGTAATTATAAAAAAAATTAATACAGGATGACTAAAGATCTATTACCATAACATACTCAACACATTCTTGAGGCATCCATAACAATTTGACAATTGATTCAGAGATAATTTCGGTCATGATTGGCCTATAATATCAAACGAAAGTCTAGTTCCGTCCAAAATGGGTAGGTTTTTCGTAATCCGCGCGTTTTTTGAACTTGCAGGTTTTGCAGTAATTGTTGTTCATCAATACATATATATTATACATTCAAACAGTATCTGGTTTGTCTTCGAAATACTTCTTCTTACTGAAAAATACATATTTATTACAAACATATTGTTTGCTAATTAATTAGTTATGCGTTAATGATTATGCATACTTTATGGGTTTTTAAATCTCGAGTAAACAAACAATATTTTTGACGGCTGTTGAATGCGCGTGTTGTTTGATGAATGATTACATAATTTTTTTTTATAAAATAAAAGCAAACGTGAAAACAAAAACAGTGAGTTTCTCATGTTTTGCGCTGAGTGTTACAGAGTTATAACGTAACTTCAAACAGCTTGTACTTGCTTGTGATTCTTGTAATTATGGCAACACAGTGTCTCTAAGACAATACTCTTGCATACATCTTTTGGTGCCTAACTTCCGTTCATATCGACATCTCCCAAAACATTTGCTCATTAATGAATTTGTTTTAATAACATTTTTATAACCCAAATGTGTAGACAAAAAATGTTTAAGACTTACTTCAAATACATTCTTTGAACAAATAGATTCAAACCTTTTTTAGCCTTCATTTTATATGTTGTTTGATCATTAATTTGACCGTCAACATTTGGTTTTTGTAAATAAAAAAGTATTTCTAAACACCGCGCCATTTATCAGTATAGCTTCAATAAATCATTCGTTCACATTTTGATGATCCAAAAAATATAGTATACTTTCTTACACCTTTGATTTACCACATATCTACTTACTTTCAAATTGATCTTGCCGTATTTCTCTCTCGTGGCGTATATGGATGGAATGGCCTAAATATATAATTACTCTCACAGGCATGTGGATTTATGAGGATGGAAATAAAGTGAATAAACTTCATTTAGTAGTATGTGTAATAAACTTTTAGAAAAGAAAAATACACGCATAAAATACTTGGAACTGAATACCAACATGACCTGTATGACTTGTACTTTAACTGGGCACTGCAAATCATGCGCAATAACCATAAAGAAACCTATACAAATAAAATCATATGAAAAGGCCGTTTACCAATGCATTAAATCCACATCACTATTATACAAGTCGTAGACCAACCTAGCGAAATGTCTAATACTAATACGTAATTGACCTATTTGGGTTGTCCGATTTCGTTATTACCTGAGACTGTTAGTAGACCAATTCTACAATAGACCGAGCTGTCCCGGAATCATCATACAGTTATATGACATAGCATTTTTAAAGTATTTTTGTATTGTACAGGACACAGCATGTCAAAAGTAAACAATTTATAATAAGATGTTTTCTTGTGGAAAGCATGTGTATCTCCTAGATGTTTTGTTTTTTATGAAATTTTGATGATGGCGTGGCTTCTTTTACAAATTGTGCTTGCCATTATAAGTAAAATATATTAATGTTCAACATTTATTTAATGTGTACTATTCACTTACAATATTTATTTAATGTGTACTATTCACTTACAATATTTATTTAATGTGTACTATTCACTTACAATATTTATTTAATGTGTACTATTCACTTACAATATTTATTTAATGTGTACTATTCACTTACAATATTTATTTAATGTGTACTATTCACTTACAACATTTATTTAATGTGTACTATTCATTTTACAACATTTATTTAATGTGTAATATTCACTTACAACATTTATTTAATGTGTACTATTCACTTACAATATTTATTTAATGTGTACTATTCACTTACAATATTTATTTAATGTGTACTATTCACTTACAATATTTATTTAATGTGTACTATTCACTTACAACATTTATTTAATGTGTACTATTCACTTACAACATTTATTTAATGTGTACTATTCACTTACAACATTTATTTAATGTGTACTATTCACTTACAATATTTATTTAATGTGTACTATTCACTTACAACATTTATTTAATGTGTACTATTCACTTACAACATTTATTTAATGTGTACTATCCACTTACAATATGTGTTTGTTTAAGATCTTAGAACGTTATGATTTGCCGTGATATTATTAGTTGAGTGCTTCATAAATTCGATAATATGTTTGAGCACATGAATAATATTGCACAGTTACATATATCATTTAACTGTTCTGGTTATGTGGAGTTATTTACATTACAGACTAATACAGCCAATCATACTGATGGCAGGATGAGTGATTTTGTTTTTGGCATCACATCCTAGTACAGCCAATTATACTGATGGTTGGATGAGTGATTTTGTTATTGTCATTACAGCCTATTACAGCCGATCATACTAATGGTTGGATGAGTGATTTTGTTATTGTCATTACAGCCTATTACAGCCAATCATACTAATGGTTGGATGAGTGATTTTGTTATTGTCATTACAGTCTATTTACAGCCAATCATACTGATGACGGGATGAGTGATTTGACAAAAGATAAGAATAAGCAACATTGATGGCAACTTATAGTGCTGAAGAGAGCTCACTCATTTTAAGGGATAATCATGTAGTCATTAAGAAAATGATATTCCTAGAGTTTTCAATGCTGAAATAAAAAGCTGTCCAAACAGATTCAGATATTACATTCGTCAACGTTGGCACACAGACAGAAGCTTGTACATGAAAGCTAGATACGTGGTTATACATGTAATGCAGCAGCAGCTCTGCAGGGAAAGCAAAATCAATTTATATTAAACAGAATCATCTGACATTGCATTTGAAGATACCAGTATCTCCATTGAAAGTGTGTTGTACAATGGAATCCCAAACTCTAAAATAACTGATGAAATGAATGATGCTGGACGAATACGAATTGAAAAATCAGGATCGCTTACTATGTTAAGACTGATGCATGAATTTATGTTAGTCTTGATGATATTTCTATTCGGCCTTCATACTTTTAGAGTCGAATGTTCGCCTTCTGGTAAGCATCAGGTAACTAACTATATAAGTAATTTTCACCAGCGTGTTGTATATCTTCAACACTACATGTCCAGTTACCGCAAAGCTGATTGAGATTATGACTATTCTGATCATGAAACGTCCTTAATTACTTAATGATTCTAAAGGCCTTATTTTCACCGTATTTCTTTCAAGGTCCTCATACCTAAATGTTTAATATAATCGTCCTGTCGTATGACACGGACACACGTGGGTGGAAAGATTGAAAACATGTTTATAGAAATCATTCGGTATGTCTAAACTAACTTGAAACAATTGATGTTTTATGTGGCAAATGTTATATTGATTTAAAACAACATTTGAATTTTGAATTATAATTTATAAAATTCTTCCTTTAAATTTATCTGGTTAAAATCACATCCAATGAAATTTGCTGGATCTGTGCACAATGAACAAACGTAATTTTTCTGATTGTTTCTAAACTTATTCTATAAAAACAAAAAATTGTGATAACTTTAATCTCTAACAAGTATTAACTTAATGTTAAATTTAAACAACTCTTTGAATAATGTCTAGCTTTTGCTTGTCAACTTTATTCAATTCGTTTCATAAATTAAATATTCTATCATTATGCTTTCCAAATCTTCTATTTAAGACACTGTGTTCTAAGATTTTTGAGGTGACATGCTTAATTTCTATCTTTCCGGGACGCCATTGCAATGTCAATTTGCTGTCCGGAAACAATGTTGCACGATGGATAAATCAGAAATAAAAAAACATGTGACATAACAACTATTATGAAGGTAATATTACTATCTTTACTGTCAAAAGTGTACTTACACGGTTTAACGGTTGCTGCTCTGTGACAGTATCATATCTGAATTTAAAATTTAGCCACCAAGGTAGGAATGAAAATGTAGACATTTGTACTGTCAAATTAATATTGTAATTTCAGTTTCAGTTTTAACATTTCTTATATATCATTATTTCCGGACTTATTACCATTAGTTTTATTTTTGAGCCACAAAAAAATTATCATTA
Source organism: Unio pictorum (assembly GCA_030141615.1). Taxonomy (NCBI): domain Eukaryota; kingdom Metazoa; phylum Mollusca; class Bivalvia; order Unionida; family Unionidae; genus Unio; species Unio pictorum. Next base: position 2,607,389 of record JARLTB010000442.1, read on the forward strand.
GGGCTTTATATGCAGCAAGTCTGGTATAGTCCGCTTAAGGTCATTTCAACTATCATCTGCACGATAGATTAGAAACAAACAAAAGACAAACACACAAAGGATTCAGTCTCTATGCAGAAATCATGGTCCCCAATTACCGTTGGGTTTTATTGCCCCCTCAAGCATTTCCGTTGTAACTATATACAATTGATTTTGACTTTATTTACACGGTAAAGTAAATATTTACAAGTGTCTTTGTGGAATATGATTGTATTTGTCAGTTGTAAAGTCAATAGTTATTCCTTTTCTTGGCGCAATAATACATGTCTGTTGGCAGTTGTAGCGGCCAACAATCATCCTGCAAAATGTCTGGAAACGTTTGTGGCTATGACGCGTATTAGTTAGAGCATGTAATTTTCAAAGTACGAGTGGGAATCGGTGCTTTAATGCTTTCATTTGTTCCAATGCTTGCTCACCATTTGCACTATTGACATTTCCAGACAATATGAAGAATCGGTCAGTATCGTATTGCAAACAGCCAAGGGAAGAACACGATAGGAGACGACTGATCGGATATGCTGTGTTCAATCATTTTCTCGTTAGAAGTAGGATTGATCATTATGCAAGGTTAAGCTGATAACATGGTTTTGCACTTTGATAGCATGCTACACTTACTCAAATAAATTATAGCTGAAATGGAAACTAAAAGTTATTGAAAATTAAGTGTAAAAAATGTGTTTTGCGCAGCACAGAAAACAGCTGCTCAGTTTTATATCGATGGAGATTTGATGTTCAAATACTACTACTACTATTACTACTACTACTAATAATAATAACAAAATCTATTTATATGTAGTGACGCAATTACAATTAAATTAATTAATATGTAGATATTTAAAGTCTATCCACTTCGAACACATTTACTTCAGAACCATTACCCCATAATAATTGAATTCAGTAGCCCAGATGAGACTGAATTTATATTTCATTTGTTAAGACTGATTAACTAATTAGAATGTAAATCTAGTCATGATTTTCAATATGTAATATGTTTTGGTTTAAATGCTATTTTTTCTCAAATACTTGTCTATTATGCAGAATGTGTACTTTTGTTCAAATGTAGTGTGGATAGTGTGGTGATATTTTGGTTACTGTTATAGGTTATATTTATTCGGTATGCCAATTAGAAAAACTACTTCCCATTATTATAAATTTCGTTATTAATCGTTTGATGAATAAATACAGATTCTCAGATTTATATAAGTGGTTTTATAATGTAGTGCGGATGGAGCAATTGCATTAAGCGATATTTATTTTACTCATTGAATTAAAAACCTCAATTGTCTCTCTGGCAAAAATGATTTACAGGGTACGATGTTAAATTATCTTGTGCTTTGGCAAGATGTTTCTAAGTGATCTTGATTTGCTTTTATGTGAAGATAAATAAATTCCATTTGCAAACAAATAAATTTGCTTTAATCCGTCAATGTCCTATTGGCAAATCATTATACTACACTCGTTTGAATATTAATAGTTTGTGTGACAGTTTCAGTTAATTGAATAATTAATTAATATAATTGACATGAAATATTAATCAAGATTTCAACTGGGTACATGCATCATTGGTTTTTGCAATTTGTTATATGTATATTTTACTTTTAAAGTTTTATTGGTGTACATGCCACCATACAACACTCCATATCATGGGTTAGAATATATATATATAAATATATATATATATATATATATATATATATATATATATATATATATATATATATATATATATATATATATATATATATATATATATATATATATATATATATATATATGCACGTCTACCCATTTGAATACTTTTGATACAATGTTATGCTAGCTATAGAAGACAAACACTGTGTGATATCGATCATAGCTGGGGTCCCTTCAACGGCATGCATGCAAGTGACAATGCATAAACATATGTCTTTTTTAGCTGAAAATAAGAATGGTAATAAATATTACTGCAAATATGCATTATGAATTTCCTCAAAACAAACTTTCTTAGTTCTGAAAATCCGAATGATATGACCCATGTCATATTTGAAAATCCGAATGATATGTCATAGAACCCCTGATACGAACCAATATTGTACATGTACTGTAATTTCTACTATAACTGAACTCATAGTCCCTACTGCATTAAACTGACCCATCGTGCATACATTAAAAATATAACCGACAACGTTTAAAGGTCGCCGGGCTGAATTATGAGCGCATTAATATTCTTACTGTGTACTGATCAATCTACAGATGTGTTTTTCTTATTAAATAAAATATGGCATAAGTTTAATTAGTTTGGTTCTGGTTGTGTATTCCTTTGCTAGTAAGCCTTAACGTGAAATAAGTATGTACTAAAATGTTAGTGTATTAGTATGGGAAAAAATAAACTCGTTTTTTTTATTATATACTAATACTTCACTCCCCATGCCGTGTAGTATTACTCAGAAGAGATTCATTTATATTTTCACCTAAAATGTAGTAACACACACATACTAAAACACACACAAACATACGAATATTAAATATTCGCCGGAAACTTTGTTATGATATGGTGAATGTCTAATACTGGAAACTGTTAAAGGTATTTATTAAAAGTCTCGATATCTGATAAGGTTTAAAGTTATCAGTTATGACAACCGTTTTAACTTTTCCAGAATTTGCTCATTCGCTTCAAAAATCCAAACTAGATATTATGTCAATTACAAGAGGGTGTAATATCTACAGTTGATACGTTTCTTCTTTCGCTGAACTATTATGCGTATCAAACGTATCTTTTCTGTACACATGAAAACAATTACACTAAACAATTACAACAAGAAACAAAATATGATTAAAATTCAACCGCAGTAATGTTGGTCGCATTACATAGTTCGTCTTAGATCGTTGTCTCAATGTTACGTTACGTTCGTCGTATTGTTACACGCACAGGGGTATTCACTTGACCGAGCGGTGTCAAAACCCTGGCGCGAGTCACGCTGGAAGTCATAAGTTTTCCCCAAATTTCCAAAGACTTCCATACAACTTGAGTTGTAAAATGGAAAAAAAGACGTGTCTGCTATAACTAATAATCTTTGCTCTAATCAATTGGCGACCCAGAGGAGACAACTTGCCCAAACGTCCATTAACTGCACCTTTGCATGGTTTTTATTCATTATCATCCGAATTCCGTACCGCTAGCTTGTCATGCCATAGAAATTACACCAGTATTCCCTTACTAACTGGGAAATATTTAACTGCGCGACCCTAGGCCAGTCAATCCACAGAATTTCCGGCGTATCACGCTCATATACATACGCCCATTTTCCACTATGGCCACATAAACGGTACCTACCAAGTTCCAACTTATTGATCCCATTCTATAATTTACTGATTTCCAACCATAAATGCTGCCTTTTCAATCACAATACTTGTATACACCGCTGAATTTTAATATGGACTGTGTTACTAAAGGGGACAGTCATTCGGCTTGTACCCAAAATCACTACTAACGAACCCAGCATGGTTCAAATTCACTAACACATACTCCAAATTTATTACAGTATCTCTTCTGCGTTTGACAGCATTTACACCACGAGTCTCTATTTTCCATTGCGACCAGACACGTTTATTTTGCACACAAATCGCGATCATAAATTTGTTGCATTTGTAAGTGAATATCAAGATAAAGGTCTGAATTTTGTTCCAAATCATACCACGGTTGTTGAAGGTGAGGTGAAAGTGGAAATGATGGAGGGGATATTATCCTTCATAGATAATACATAATCTTACGTTTTAAAAGTCTATATGCATGTTGAAAGTGAAAGTGCAGTAATAATACCATATATTTGAATTATTTGCTATTTTAGCGCAGATGCTACAATATAGATGACACTAGTCTGTTAGACTCTATTCCAGAATATTATGTTCGTAACATTTAATGTCGTACATTCTACTCTTGTCCGTAAGGCACAGTCTACATTGTCAGAATGACTTAGTGGCTTATAAACAATGCTTACAAGAATTAGATGAATCGATACCTGAGTATAAGTTCTTTTCTCTACGTACAAAGAAGAGATTATATATCAATTAATTTCATAAAGTGTCAGATCCGTTTTTAAACAAACACAACGAAAACCGACTGCAATATAAATTTTAAATCCATTTGTCAGATCAATTCTTGTTTTTATATGCAATGCAGAGATCTGATAGAAAATAATTTGTTTAAGTGTAAAAGACCATACTGTAAAACAAACCGACAAGAGCGTTCTATTTAAATCGATCTTTTGGAGTAGTTCTTATCGCTATGTGCACAGAAGATGTCATATAGTCATTAATTTTCTGAAGATACAACATTAGAAAACCTTATATAAATGTGAAGTTTGTATATTTGTACCGTTGGAATACTTCTGTAATGTTCGCGCATAACTTCTGTAATAATCCATGTTTTAGCAAAAACTAATTGATCTTTAGATGTGATGTTTTGATAACATATTTATTCGGGTATTTCGGTTTTGTCGGATTCATTTAAAACTAGACAAGTTCAATACTGTAAATTATCATTATTTCAATTATGTTTTAATTATCATAATATTTCAAAGGAAGAACATTTGCAATAGTATGGTTTAAATATTGGCCTTCTAGATTATACGTGTAATTAAGTTATCGCCGCTGTTGACTGTTTTATGTGTCATATGTAATAAATCATACAAGTTCAATTCTTCATAAAATCCTGATTCCCGAAAGCACAAGGAGTAAAGCTATCAATATAAATGAAGTTATATTATGATACTTTTTAAAAAAAAATCCAAACATAATAATATATAAACACACATAGTTGTAGCTTAGCTTCGAAGTAATTAATTGTTTCTAATTTCGGTATAGAAGAAAATTAAATGCGATACATTCGTTGCCACAAGCGTCTATTAAAAAACTACAATACGTTTTCTCTTTTTTAGTAATCGAAAGCACCGGATTCAAGTCAACCTGCCTATTTTCTAAATGCACACATGTTTATTTTCATTTAATATTTGAAATTAAGAACCTCGAGAAACCCGTCTAATGTCTAAACAACATTATTGAAAAGTTAAGCATGCATTTAGCTATTTGTAATTCACATCCAAAGTGACCACGAAAACAGAAAACGAAAAAGTAAAACACAAATCATTTTATTTACCGCATACTGGAGGTTATGTCTTTTCTTTTGTACTTATTTCTGCTTATTATGTCAACCAACAGCACTGACAAAAATGAAAGCATACATATAATAACAAAAAATTAAATTAAGTTTTGAAATTTAAACAATCTACCTTGTGGTTGACACTGTCTACATATTTTTCACCGTCAGTTACACGATGTACACCTTCTCTGCGCTTGTAATTAATTATGCCAAGACACATCCATAGTATCTAAAATAATGGCTTTAGCATGGACAAAATAACTAAGTCCATTGCGCCGGATATAGAAATATGTTTGTTTATATTTTAGTTACATTTGTCGCGTGTACTTTTTAGCCTAATTTACTAAGAGCAAATTTATTTTTTATAAATAAGTTCATGCTGAATCCATACAACCGAATGACTTTTGCGTTGGTTTGCTTCTTAAAGAGAATGTAATGGTTCATTGTTTGATCCCTTTTTATTGTATGTTTTCAGCTGGGTTAATAGTTTGTACGGAGTAATTGAATTGAATTGTGCATTTATTGCAGGAGCGAAAGTTATCTCCTCGACCCTTTTTACTGGTACTAAATCCAACCGTGTCTTTTAGATTACAAGCTCATAAAGCAAACGTAATTTCGATGACTCTGAAAGTTTAAAGACCAGCTGCATGCAAACGTTAATTCTAAATGACAAAAATGTAATCGTTGGACTTACTTGGGGATAAAGCACTATTCTGAATCTAAAATTTGAATCCACATTTTAGGGAACAGGAATTTTTCAAGTATATTTCAATATAACCCACATTGTAGGGAACGGGAATGTGCCAAGTATGTTTCAGTATAACCCAGTCTGAACGTATAAATATTGAATCCCTTGTTTAATGCATACCGGAGTCAAAAGGTCTTGATATCAATATTTGCCTAAATAAGAATTGAAGAATTTAAAAAAAACCACGTCCATTGATTCATTTATGACCTTTACACCTTCATATGTTGATTGGTTACACTGCCAATATTAATACAATGATGTTGACTGTTGTGATCGTGGTCCTTGAGATAGACATTTTGCTATTGAAAAGAAATGATATGGTCATTGAAAACCGCACTGAGCACTGCGTATTCAATGTGCATTTACGAATTAATATATATTAATAATACCCGCTAAATTAAAAAATAATGGTAAATAAGGTATCTACTCATTACACAAGCAAACTGAGAACATTAAACTAATTTACCAAACACAAATTAAGGGTTTGCTGGAAACGGAAAAAATACAAACGAAACAAAAAGAACAAAACATCAATCTTTTCTTCTTACACGGACAGTTACTGTTTTAGAAAGAGTTAACTGTAGGAACTGGAAAGTGCTATCCTCCTAATACAAAACATGACCGAATAAATTGTTTATCTGATACAAACTATGAACTATAAAGTAAAAATGTGAATATTTAGATTTAAAACTTCATCATTATCGACGACGTTTTATCGGCATGCCAATCGTAAAACAAAAGCTTTCAAAATGCATACTTTAAAAAACATTAAAAGAAGATTGTAAATTATATTGGTATTTTTTATTCAATTGACATTTGTCTCCAGGTCAAATATCGTTATTCATTAGCCACAAATTGGAAGCGTTTTATCAACATAACTTTGGTTATTGTCAGAAACAAAGACCACGTGTTACCACTGGGAATAAAGGTAGTGAAAATAAAGTATTTATGTTTTCAGTTTCTCCACTATCCATATGTAATGTAAAAAACTTGTCTTGAGCTAAGGTAAAGCAGATTTATTTCCGTCTGTAGGAGATTGCTGTGTTATTTATTACTAGAAAGAAAGGTACAACGTCTTTGGAGATGTTTATTGTTCTCGTCTTAGACTTCAAAGTAAAACGTCAACATCTTTTACAGTTTGGTGTTTAAGACTCTCCAATGAAACATCAGTGTTATATTTAAACCAAATATAACAATGTACCTTAACGATAACATCAAATATTATAACGTTCTGTGGTGTATTATGGGCACAATTTAATTTAGGGTTTTATGGATTGGTATCAAGCCAGTGAGCTATCGACGTTTGAGACATTTTCCTGTTCTTTCTTTAAACAGTCTTATCTAATTTTGATGAATTAACTTATGTTAACATTTTTCAATTAGTCTGTTCACTTCATCTCTTCGTGGTTCTTCTGTCTATGGTACGGTGACTATTTCGTGGCTTTATGTAAACCTGATTTAGAGACACCTCCAAGACATTACATTTATTCAGAACGGGGCCTTTATATACAAAGATATTAAGTTACTGGTAAAATGAGAGGATGTAGGTGGGTACTGGTAAAATGAGAGGATGTAGGTGGGTACTGGTAAAATGAGAGGATGTAGGTGGGTACTGGTAAAATTAGAGGATGTAGGTGGGTGCTGGTAAAATTAGAGGATGTAGGTGGGTACTGGTAAAATGAGAGGATGTAGGTGGGTACTGGTAAAATGAGAGGATGTAGGTGGGTACTGGTAAAATGAGAGGATGTAGGTGGGTACTGGTAAAATGAGAGGATGTAGGTGGGTACTGGTAAAATTAGAGGATGTATGTGGGTACTGGTAAAATGAGAGGATGTAGGTGGGTACTGGTAAAATTAGAGGATGTAGGTGGGTACTGCCTGAAATTGTGCCTCATTCGTTGGAAAAACAAAAACAGAGATGAAAATAACAAATGCTATCACTGGCTTAGATAAAAGACTAAGATTATTTGGTTTTAAATATTAACATATAAATATCTAGAAAATGATAAAACTGAAAACTTAAATTTGAAAGAGAACTAAATAAAGTAATAAGCTGGGCAACGGAAGCATTGGCAGAAACTAAACACATGGAGTAATATAATCATAAATGCAGTGCACGAGACACAAAATTAATATTTGGGAATCACTTTGCTCAGGTGTTGACAGAAACTACATTTGCAGCATAAACCACTGATATATACTTACAATTCCTAGCATTCCGAGCCAATAATCCTGAAACATTGAAATTCGGACGCCTTGTAAAAAAATTTAAAAAATGACAAAAGGAGGCTGCAAGTTCTTAAATACGATTGATTGAAGACGTTACCCAGGTAATTATTGATCTTATCAACAAAGTCTTAAAGATAAAACCTGGTTGGTGCTTTTATTTCTGGATTCTTGACCAAAGCTTCCAAAAGAACAACTTAAATCAAATATGTTTTCTAGATGATTGATTTACATCCGTCTTTGACGAAGAACAAATAACACTGTTTTCCCTACGCGCGAGTGTTCCTTGGGTTCTATAATGTGATGATAATTCGTGGAGAAAATATTTGCGCCATATCTATCGAGACTGATTATGAAACTCTAAGATGACATCATTGTCATTTGTTCACCTTTTCGGTTCCAGAAGATATAAAATAGAAACCACTTACCAAACGTTGACAAATTGGTTGTTCTAGATCGGAAGTTTAATTAGATTAGGTGTGCTAGATTTATTGGTTATTGTTTGATAAGCAACCAAATGATGAAAATGGCTACATTGACGATTTAAAACTTCGAACGGCTAAGCTAACTTTACGTTTTAAAATTGTACAACAGTTGAACTATGGTATAAAGGACATGCTTACTAGAGTTAGACTTTTAATGTTCTTTTAATTCGAAGTAGAACGTCAATACTAATTGTGGTAGAGGAGAAAATTGTACCCATTATCATGAGGGAAGAACTAGTTGACAAATGAAACAACAAACAACAAATGAAGCATTTGTAATAAGACTCCCGTACTGTTGTTTGGATTTTGATTTGCTCTTTACAATGACTGCGTCGAAGATGTCGTGGTGTTCCGAAGAGACAAGTGAGATATACCCGTTTAGAATGATTTTTTTTTCAGTAAGGTAAATTAGATAATCCATGAAAACACGTTTATGTATCAACACATACATGCTATTCATTTTATTAGGACGCTGCAAAATTTCATGTTCGTTTAACCTGGGCATTACAATTTCGGGTAGTTTCTGACACATTCGCTTGATGTCATCTTCAAATGTTGTTTTGACATATGTTTCATGACAGAATTTTATCTTCTTTAGCTATATTGAAAGAAAGTTTAAACCTTAAATTGCGAAACGCATGCATCGTTTATCCATTTAAAATTCTTCTGTTATCATTTAATAGTGTAAACCTATTGTATAATGTCTTTCATACCATTGCAGAAGTGGAAAGATGGCCGCCATCGCTTGACTGCTTGAAAGTGGGCTCTTCCGATTTTGTACTATATTTGTGATATTTTGTGCTGTTTTCTGTCATCGTCTACATTGTTGTGTTTCATCATGTATTGGCTGTTCCGTTCGTGTGTGTTGGAAGCAAGAGCAATTGGATTTTTTCTCAGCTGTTTTGTCCCGCTGTTGAGACGTAATTTGTTTTTGAATAAACCGCCGTCACGTGACCGCTTACACTACGACGAATCCTCATTAATTCGATTAAATGACCATACCTAAGTTCTAGATACTACATTATGCGCAAGACTGAACGAACTGGGAATACATTCATCATTTCTTAAATGTAAACGGAAGGGAAAAAAGAAACGTTCTTTCAAAGCCGGCCGTCGCAGAACAGGTAGAAGGATTCCAGTTATCTCCCCTTCGCTCGTAAAGGATAAACAACTTAAAAATTCTGCCGTTAATTTCAATAACCTGGTTCAAATTCCTCTTAAATCGTCAACTGTCCCAGGGATAACACTACGTATTGCATTGTTCAACGCTCAATCAGTAGGATCACCAGAAAAGAGCACAGAAATTGTTAATTTTATCAATGACCAGAATATTGACGTCTTCTTCCTGACAGAAACTTAGTTAATTTCGGTAGGTGATGAAAGTAAGTGTGTTGATTTAACACCCAGCGATTACTCCATCAAGTCGTTCTCCCGCAACTCTCGCGGTGGTGGAATTGTTGTAATTACAAAAAATTCCTTGATCAAATACCTCAAGTACAACACAACCTTCAACTTCTGCCACACATCGTTTGAACTAGTCCAAACAACGCTCATACTGGAACAAAGGTCAGTCCATTTCTTCTGTCTCTACCGTCCTCCTCCTAGTAGAAAAAACAAGCTGACTGAATCTCTCTTTTTGGAGCAGTTTCCAAATCTTCTAGAGTATGGAAATTCGATAGGTGGCAACCTAATTATTCTTGGAGATTTTAACTTCCACTATGACTGTCCTGGTAAACCAAACACGTCAAAACTCATAGATTCCATTCATGTTTTCAATCTTAAAATGTCAGTTAACCAACCTAACCATACACTTGGTCACATTTTAGACTGGTTTCTTTATAGACCTGATGATAATATTCTGCAATCAACTCTTGTATTCCACGAACTTGCATCGGATCACCTCTGCAATGTATGCCATCTCGACGTATCAGTCTCTAACCCTCCACCTCTATTTGCTACTAAGAGAAACCTCCGTATGATAAATAGAACCAAATTTATGCATGACATTCAAGAAAACCTAACAACTTTCTTACATCCAACAGCGGAACAACTTGATAACTGCCTACGTTCATTGCTTGAAAAACATGCCCCAGCCACCAAATGCAGAGTATCAATAAAAAAGTGTTCTCCTTGGTATAGCAGTGTTAGGGACCAGCTTCGCACTGCTAAAAAACATCGCCGAAAAGCAGAGAGGCTTTGGCTTTCCACCAGACTCACTGTTCATAAACAAATCTAAGAAGCCGCTAAGAAGAACGTCACAAACATAGTCCATTTAGCCAAATCATCCCACTACAGTTCTAAGATCACGGAGAGTTCCATCTGCAAAGAGCTCTTCGAGATAACTAACAAACTAATGTCAAGGAACAAATGTACACCACTTCCAACGACTTTCTCTCCACTAGAGCTACCAGACCAATTTGCAAATTTCTTCAATGACAAAAGTTCAAACCATTAGAGATTCGCTTGACAGCACAATTTCAACTGATTCGTCACCATACAGGTATGTTGCAGTATTTCAGCGACAACCGTTAGGAGCATTTGAACCTGTTTCTATAGATTTAGTACGGACAATCGTGATGAAAAGTGCACCAAAGTCTTGTGAACTTGATTCAGTTCCGACATCACTGCTGCTTGAGTGCTTAGAACCAATATTGCCTTCACTAACTGATGTTATTAATATTTCTCTCTCATCAGGGGAATTCCCATCATTTTTCAAAACTGCCATTGTAAAGCCACTGCTGAAGAAACCAACACTTGCCCATAACGATTTAAAGAACTACCGCCCAGTTTCTAATCTCCCTTTCATATAAAAAATATTAGAAAAGGTTGTTCTAACTCAACTTGTATCTCATTTGAATTCAAACAGTCTTTTTAGCAATTTACAGTCTGCATATCGGCCTTGCCACAGTACTGAAACTACTCTTCTGTAAGTATTTAGTGACATTCTCTCCGCTTTGAATAGTGGAAAGATTACAGTCCTCACTCTCCTGGATTTATCTGCAGCATTTGACACAATAGACCATGATATATTACTTCACCGTCTCCAGCATGTATTTGGCATTCAGAATATAGCCTTACAGTGGTTCAAGTCCTACTTAGTCAACAGGACACAAATTATATTTGCAAATGGAATACACTCCAGTCCAGTTGACGTATGTTATGGTGTTCCACAGGGATCTGTTATTGGACCTGTTCTCTTCATTCTGTACACTCATCCGCTCTCAAGTGTCATAGATCATCACCCAGTGTCTCACCAACTGTACGCTGATGACACCCAAATATACAGGTCTAGCCACCCAACTGAAGTTGATGCTACCATCAGTGGAGTAGAGAAGTGCATTTCGGATGTGAAATCATGGATGACATGTAACAAGCTGCAGATGAATGATGATAAAACTGAGGCTATTCTGATCACAACACAAAGACTTTCTCATCCACATCCTTTACCTCAGACAATAAATATCAGCAACACCAACATTAAATTCATTCTCACAGTCAGTACGGAATCTAGGTGTTACTCTAGACAGTACTCTCACATTGCACCAACATGTCATGAACATCTGCAGGGCTGCATATCTTGAATTGAGACGCATCAGTTCCATTCGTAAATATCTTTCTGTTGATGCCACTAAAACACTTGTGTGTTCATTAGTACTTTCAAGACTGGACTATTGCAACTCAATTCTGTCTGGTTCATCACAATATTTACTCCAGAAACTTCAAAAAGTTCAAAACACAGCTGCACGGATCATCTTTAGAGTACCTCGATCAGAGCACACCTCACCACTGCTCTATACCCTACACTGGCTATCAAGTCATTACAGAATCAAACACAAAATTTGTTCTCTGTGCTATATTTCAATGACAGACTCCAGTCCAACATACCTATCCAGCCTCACCCATGTGGATACACCAACTAGATCCTTACACTCCTATTCTGATAATCGTATACTCATTGTTCCCAAGGTGAAAACAAAGTCATATGGACAGCGTTCGTTTGCATACCAGAGCCCGGCTACGTGGAACGAATTGCCAATTGAAATTAAACACAAAGACACAGTGGTCCCTTTTTAAGAGTGCTCTCAAGACTCACCTGTTTCGACTTCAGGGACAAACTTAGCGACCTAATCATGATTTGTATCTTATATATTTTCATCATGTTTTTATGTTTTCCAATTTCATTGTTTTTGTCATTTGTTGTTCTGTAGTGTAGTCATATCATTATTGATGGTGTAAAGCGCTTAGAGCTCTTAAAGATTAGGCGTTATACAAAGTCCTCTTTATTATTATTATTATTATTATTATTATTATTATTATTATTATTATTATTATTATTATGTTTAAACATATGCGCATAAAGAATCAATATCTATCAGAAGTATTCTAATTGTTTTTTTTTTAATTTGCTATAGTAGAATTCATACTTCATATATTTGGATAACTAACACTGCAAAGTCAGTTGGTTTTACTAATTTGTTCAGTTTGAAACTGGCTAACTCTAGGTCATCTGTAATAATTGTTCTCCTGCAAAGAATGCATTTTTCTGACTTGCAAACATCTTCAGTATTTTATCCAAATATTGTGTCAAACACAGTTAGTCATCTATTGTGAGGAACTGTTTATCAATTGCATTTCTTCGTGCTTTTTGTTTCAAGGTTGTGTTACGTTCTGTGTAGAATTGTAACCGCTGTGTTTTGATAAAATATAAAAAATACATATATCTGTTTCTGCTTTTTGACAAAATATTGTATGTGTATTTTCAGTTGTGCGCAGTGAATGCAACATTTGCTTTGCTTCTCGATGTACATTGTAATTTAATTGGCTTTGTACAGTTGCAATAATTATCAGATTCCGTAGTTCTAATAATATTTTTGTTATACTCAATCACCTGGAAATTAACATAATGCGTCAAAACTTCAAAACCTGACACCTTTAAATCCGCAGTATATATAGAATAGCTGAACAAAATAGCAGGGTTTACTTTGTAATATTCCATATTGACATAGTAGAACTTAGAAAACGTTCAGAAAACATTATCGTATCAAAATTAATTATTCCGGATATTATATTTTTATAATCAAGTGCTGTTGATTTGTTTATTATGTCTGTAATTTGTGACATTTAGCAGTTATAGGCAATTGTAATTTAGTTATATCATAGATTTAACGTTCTCTACGAATCTGATTACCATTTTAAATAATCCTTTTTTCATAACGTACACTAGATAAAATCATTGCCAAAGAAAACAGATTTTTGATTGTTTGGTATAATTTGTGCGTCCTCGGCTGATCTCTGAATCACATCTTGACGAAATAGGATATGTAACCAGGTATCTTAGGAATAGACAATCATTTTGGACATTTCTAGTTAACCATATTTTTGTTTTATGTGATGGACATTTCTAGTCAACCATATTTTTGTTTTATGTGATGGACATTTCTAGTTAACCATATTTTTGTTTTACGTGATGGACATTTATATTTAACCATATTTTTGTATTATGCGATGGACATTTCTAGTTAACCATATTTTTGTTTTATGTGATGGACATTTCTAGTTAACCATATTTTTGTTTTATGTGATGTTCATTTCTAGTGAACCATATTTTTGTTTTATGTGATGGACATTTCTAGTTAACCATATTTTTTTTTATGTGATGGACATTTCTAGTTAACCATATTTTTGTTTTATGTGATGGACATTTCTAGTTAACCATATTTTTGTTTTATGTGATGGACATTTGTGCATGCCCGTTAAACAGTTGCGATAACAAAGGTAGTCATGAATAGTATATCTCTAAAACGCACCGAGTATTCCTTGAAGTCAAAACGTTTTCTTCAGGAATTTCGCGGTCGTAATTAATATGTTGATCAATGTTACACTATATTTACATGCAGCCCGTTATCTGAACAACAGTTGGATATATCTTCCGTGGATTAATTAAGGTAGATTCCAATCTGCCATGAGACATATTTTAAAGCTTTGCTTATCTAAGATTTTCATCGCAGTGGGCAATCTGCCTCCTGTAGACATGTGTCTGACCGATGAGAATATCGGAAAAATCATAGTTGTTGGGTTTACATGTTTGTATTTCTGTCACGGTGACACACTCAAAATGTTAGAAAATAGGTTATAGAAATTTAAAATGATGTCGATAGCTGTTCAATTTAACCACTGAACTATTTTAAAGCATTATAGCTATCAAGTTGTCAAAATTGTAGCATAGTGTATGTGGTCTTATCTTTTTGCTGGTGTAAATATGAGTTCTACAAATTGTTACAGATCCATCTTTGATCTTCATGTCTGTTTTAATGTCAGAACACTCATATAGTAATTGGTTTCTTTCGAACCGATTGCTACATCCTTTATTTATGTTTTGTAATCAAAGCATTGAAATATAATTTAAAATTCAATATGTCTTTGTCTTTCTATTTTAATCACTTGACGTGGCTTTCTCAGTTCAACATCCAATGCAGGTTCTGTATTGCATAGGCCATGCATTGATATGGCTTGGCAGTTTTCCCATTCCAATATTGCGTACAGGTTATCAACAAATATATAATTCATTTTCGTTCTTTTCAATAGCTTTTATCTGAATTCTGCAGTATCAAACCAATGTCTATATCTTCTAAAATTATATTATGATGGCAACATAGATTCTACAACACGAACATTTCTTTTCTTGGTATTTAAAATTGATGCAAGCTATGTTTGTTTTTAATTAATTTAGTAAATATTTGTATGAGTTATCTTTGTGTGGCCCGATACATATCTAGTCTTGTAAAATATCCCATTTGTTTCTTTTTCGAATGCGTATTTGTTGTCAGAATTTGTTGTGGGAACATCCTTATCTTCCTTCATGTTTTGTTTCAAATTTATTCCAAAAATTATTAACGACTAACATGTACGAATATAGTCAAATAGGTAATCGGAAAATAGATTTCTAACAAGATATGATGTCAGTATGGCTTTCATTGCATCATGTAATGAATGCCATTGCATAGGCAAGTAGTATGTTCTTGATTGATGTTCGTTGTGCCTTTTGATTTGCTTGATCATTGTACTGAATATGGAGGAAGATTAAGCCCTCTGTATAATTTCAATATGGAGTTAAAAAATTGATACAAGTCATATCCTAGTTTGATATCTCTAGGATATTAAAGCCAAGCCGGTAGATTAGATTTTATATTAATTTATCTTTTGGATTAGAATATTTAACACTTGACAGTGAAGCATGTATCCCTAAGGAAATTACTGACAGCTGAACATAAATAGGTGTGTATTTAGTCATTTTAATTAACTTGGATTATGATGAAAGTTAATACCAGCAAAACATCTGAAAGACGCCCTTATATTGGAATCCTTCTTTAAATCGTAATTAGTATGTTTTTTGAAGACTCTTGGATCACATATGATAGGTTTGACTGGTCATTAGGCATTTTGAAAAAAGTCATTGTATCACTAAAAACCTCTAAATGTTGACCTCAGGTTTCGAGATTAAAAACATACATGTATTAATAGAAGCTTCCTGATCGGAAACTTTGCGTCTATAATTCTACTCGGCAAGGGCCGCAATAGGCAAAATAATATAGTAGACACATGTCCAGTTCTTTTCTAACGTAATCGTATTATAACATAAATCACAAAAACATCTTCTTCTAAGTCTTGTTAATGAAACATTGCATTATTTCTTGCTAATTGTGGGCCTCGGATTGTCCAGTGGTTTAAAACACGTGCCTTAACAGATCACGGACATCTCATTTATATCGGTGTGGGTTGGAGTCTCAGGTTTGACCAAAGACGGCATGTGAGAAATCTTGCAAGATGCTTTTCATGGGTCATCGATTTGTGGTGGGGTTCTTCCAGGTTCTTCCTCTGCAAAACGTACTGGCCGCCGTGCATAGTCTATCATGTGCAGAGAAATGAAAGTGAGCACAGAGTCATAACAAACAATTGTCTTGTTTTGTCTAATAAATTCTAGAACCATAGTTGGCAGCGTATATATTTGTGTCATATAGCGTCTGGGACTCGAGAAACTCGAAAGATGAAATAAAACAGTTACTGTTGAAGTATAGACCATTAATATTGCATCTGCTAGAAATGATGATGAATGCCATCCAGGCATAGCAAGTTTTTGTTTTAGTAACATTCTATTTATCATATCTGAAAATGACGGAAAGCAATATTCTTACAGTAATTTTCCTGTGATAACATTGTCCGTATTTTAAAGATGTTCTCTTTGCCCAGCAAAACAAAACAAAATCTTTATATTTTATTGAATGAAGAAGTCACAACTTATAATATATAGGTTTTGATACAGCACTATGAAATGTATCATGTATTTATGTAGGAAACAAATTGTTTGTTATTATACATCGCAATTGCTCCAGAATCTAAGCTTTGAAGATTAATCTCTCTATTAAGCACACCCCTATTGCGTAAATTCAACTCACTTTCAATAGCGGATAAAATAAATATCAGTGTTAAACGAGAGCAGTAGCTTTAGTTTGACCTATTCTGTTACAGAAAACGGACATTTTTGACATTTTGTACACTGGTTGGTGTGTGTGTGTGTGTGTGTGTGTGTGTGTGTGTGTGTGTGTGTGCGAGCAATTTGGATTTTTAACGCAGCTTTAACAATTTTCAGTCATACAGCTACGATGTCTGTAGGGTGACAGTTTATAGTGTTGTCTTGCACTATGGCTTCATGTCGCAGAGATGTAGCATGATATCCCACCCAGTAACAATTGTTCTAGCTCACAGAATGATAGTTTTGTATGATGCAGGTTTAAGTTATGAGTGTAAGCTCTGTCACATAAAGCTGTACGTTCTGCCGTTTGACCTGACTGGAAATCACATAGATTTCCATGTGACAATATAAATATTTTTTTTTACGTGC
Organism: Unio pictorum; assembly: GCA_030141615.1. Classification (NCBI taxonomy): domain Eukaryota; kingdom Metazoa; phylum Mollusca; class Bivalvia; order Unionida; family Unionidae; genus Unio; species Unio pictorum. Next base: position 2,624,922 of record JARLTB010000442.1, read on the forward strand.
GAAGGACTAAGAGTGAAAACTATGAAAATTATTTCACCAATATGTTTATATATTTCCCACTGATGTATACAATTATACCATGCAAACGCTTGTAAAGGACAAATGTGTCTTTAGCGTTAAACAACAATTACTAATGTTAATGTTTGGTCGTGTTAATCCAATGAATCTTGTCTTGAGTCATTTTTTTAGTAGACAAACTGTTCTATCTTGAGCTGTCCAATGCTAAACGTACCTCTTTCACAACTTCATGCAACTATGTATGTTCTCTTCTGCCCGGAGCAGTACATACCACGCCAACATATAAAAGTCTTTCTTTCGGACACATGGAGGGACTCCTCAGAGACTATCATCCAGGCCCGCACCTGGGGAACCTGGGGGGGGGGGAGATGGGCAATCATTGCACTTGTCAGAGGCCCGAGCTAGATAGGCACATATACGCACATATTTGAAACACGAAAGGGGCCCGAACTCTGTCAGCTGCCTGGGGCCCAGAATTTCCTAGGTGCGGGCCTGTATCATCTATCAATATATAGTGCTGTGTGCTTAAGAGGAGCTGACATATAAAGAGTTGTACAGTCCAAGTTCTCAAATATCCAATTTGACTTATGTTACAAATGCTTATAAGTGGATTGGATTAGTAATTAACTGTACACAGCTAGATATGGTAGGTTTATTACAATTGTTGACATCGTGGATAACAAGATAAGAATAAAAGGGAGGTTAAGGGTTAAGGGTTAATGGTTAAGGCTCTTTAGCTTATCTTGCTCTTAGTTTCGCAGTATCCCATAAGACTGTCTAAATATCTCTGAGAATTAGCCATTAGCCTGAATTTAAACTGTTTTAAATTAAATTGAATATAATCACATTATATATAACCAAGACGAATCATGTTGAATTAAACCTGATATAATATTTATATGCATATCAGTTTTAATTAGTGATAAGTATAATTCTAGCTGCATTAATTTCAGTAATCTGGCCTAAATACATGATGTTACAATTAAAGCGACACGCAAAATGTAAATCTAATTTCAGTTGATGACACCTCTATGTGATTGTGTATAGAGCAATATAAGGATAACATTTTACTTCATGCAATCGGATGTTCAAGGTTGTTCTATTAAAGTTAATAACAAGTAATTCTGTATATGAATATAAATTACCGTGAATGTGTCATGCGTGTGTTTAAATGTTTCACTACATATGCAAATACGTACATAATCTGCTTACAGCACAGCTTAGACGTCAATGCGGTAGAATGGTTGTAAATATCTATTACGTATCGTCTAAAATGGTCTCCTGTATTCCCTTATGTGAACGCATATATAAATTGCAAAGTAGTTATTTCGTATAAAACGGGAATGATACTTAATGCAGACGCTATCAATTTTAATCGTATTTCCTATCGTACCATTCAACATTGACATATCGTTCGTTTTCCTATAAGAAATTGATGTTTGGAATGTTGCGTATAAAATGTATTATGGTATTATTTAAAATATATAGACAGCTGGTAAGTCCAAGTAAGTAATAATCAATCAATTTGAAAGTCTAATACGGTAAGTGAAGATATGTACTGAATTAAGTTGTCTGCACAAAATTATTCTATATCACTAAATAAATTCTTCTTTATTTATGTATCTGCATGTACTTTGATTCGCCGAATTGTTACATTTTGGGCTATATTACTTCATCGGTACATAGCAGAGGTGAGCACACATATATATAATCGTTGTTTTAAAACAAACTTTTGTTTTGAGATCTAAGTAAAACCTGAATGGTCAGTAGTAATGAAGTGCAAAGGCATGGACAAAATGGTCACTACAGAAGAATGTCTATGAATTCTAACCCGTACAGCCTACGTTTCGTATAACATGATAACAGCTGTGCCACACTGGCTCCCTCTAGTGCCGTACAGCTCGACTCAGGTAGCAGAAATTATATTTGTTGTGCACATCCATTCGAAACAAAAGTATTTCCGTCTCAGGCTTTTGAATTGAAAAACCTGAATATAGCAATTAGTGTTTACATTTTGTGTATTTGTATTACCATGAAGAAATAGGATCATAAAAACGTTACATTTTTGGAGATTAGTCACCGCTCATCACAAATACTTTATTTATTTGGAGATCACCGCTCAGATTAAAAAGGTAAATATACTTTCATTGTCATTGATAAAACTTCGAAGTGTAGAATGGATCCCGATAATATATTAAGATGGTATCATAGCATGACCTCCAGTTTTCTAAAAGGGAACAATACATCAGTGCTCAATAGCTTACTCATCATAGAATGCTTAGAATATCAGATTACACAAAGATCAAATTACTTCTTTGGCTCAGTTCTACAGGGGCTCTAAAACACGTCTCAAATTCAAGTTGTTGGCGATGAGTGGCATGAGTGGTCCCAGTCTCAAATTCAAGTTGTTGGCGATGAGTGGCATGAGTGGTCCCAGTCTCAAATTCAAGTTGTTGGCGATGAGTGGCATGAGTGGTCCCAGTCTCAAATTCAAGTTGTTGGCGATGAGTGGCATGAGTGGTCTCAGTCTCAAATTCAAGTTGTTGGCGATGAGTGGCATGAGTGGTCCCAGTCTCAAATTCAAGTTGTTGGCGATGAGTGGCATGAGTGGTCCCAGTTTCAAATTCACGTTGTTGTCGATGAGTGGAATGAGTGGTCTCAGTCTCAAATTCAAGTTGTTGGCGATGAGTGGAATGAGTGGTCCCAGTCTCAAATTCAAGTTGTTGGCGATGAGTGGCATGAGTGGTCTCAGTCTCAAATTCAAGTTGTTGGCGATGAGTGGCATGAGTGGTCCCAGTCGCAAATTCAAGTTGTTGGCGATGAGTGGTTCCTTGATCATTATGAACTATACACCCAAAATATCAAACAATTCAGGATCAAGCATAACGGACAACGTTTTGCCATCCAGAAAAAATCATTAGCAGGTGACGAGTCACTTTATGGTACTCGATGGTAACACTTCGTTTGGTTTTGTCCAGGACTTGCGAAAAAGAGCATTGAATTTGTCAGCTAAAATAAAAACCTGCAGGAATTTTCAACTGATAGAAGTGACGTGGAGTATCGGGGGTGGGGACACGTCGTTTCAAAGAGGCTTCTACATTTTCGTTTTTATTCAAGTATTGTTGCATACTTGGCAATTCAGAACTTAGACCTCAAAAGTGTTTGATTTGCACAAATCCAAAACATTCACTGACAGTGAACCCTCAGAAAGAAGGTCTATAAAATTATGAATAACCAGTTTTGTCTAACGTTATCCAGTTCCATGGATGTGTATTCCCACAATACATTTTAATGTTGCACGGCCAAATTACCTAAGGCCATCCAGTTGGATCGCGAAACCGATTGGGAAGTGGATTCGGTCCAAATGAAATGGGTAAAGTTAAGAAACATGGTTATTCACCAATCCAGAGTTCTGCTGTTCGATGGGTCACTTGAAGTTAGAGAAGTGTCCAAAAGAAGGTTAGTGTGATTGTTTTGGTGGTGACTTTTGGACGGGTGTCGTGTTTTCCTCTAGGCTTCCGTTGGTAATAATGTTTAAGGAAAGATTGGGGACAAGGTGACAAGGTGTCTCCTTGTTGAATATTCAAATTGACAATGGCAGCACCGATGACACAATACTCAACAAAGATATGGCAGAAAAAGACGGTTTGCGTTTTAGGCACACGTTTTCCATTCCACGCCTACAAGGGTTGCTTTTGCAGACCTTGCAGAGAAGAACTGGAAGAAGGAGGGGTCACTGTAGTGATTGAGACTGTGTTGAAGGGGATGATGGTTATCTTGTAGCGGGTGCCGTACGAAGCGTTGACCCAAAAGTCAAAACTCGGCAGATATCCTTTCCAGTGTATTTTGACCTCTTCGACACGTCCTTTTCCCACTTTGCGGGTTCTTCGATCCGTAATATTTTCAATGTTCGACACTTCGTTTTTATGTTTGGTCACTCGTTGTAACTTGGGCAAGTAAAACATTCCTTTCAGCACTTCTCCGTTCATATCTTTCAATATATAGACGGTAGGATAACGGCCACGCACTCGTCCATTGACACGACACAATTCGGTGGTCCTGTTGGGTAAGTCATCTTTGTCGAAAGTGCGTTTGGTTTTTCCAAGGCGTACCAAATCTCCCGTCGTCAAGACTCTACCTTTTTTGGGAACATTCACAGTCGGAGACTCCAGGATCCAATATGGTCACTTCATTGTTGGAAGTCACATATTTGGGGGCACATGCGATACTCCGATGGTACGATTGGTTGTACGCTTTGACTAGACGCAGTAAGACGTCGATGTACTTGCACTGAGACTGATGATGCGATGGGCTTTACTTTGTTGAAACAAACGCAGGGGGATCTAAATGACACTGTCACTACGATGATGCCTTTTACGAGTAAACCACTGTTTAAATGTTTACTCATCTTCTTCTAACATGTCGTCGAAGATGTCAAGATGGTTATGACTGGGGTGAGACATGATCCGTTCGTCTTCGTCAGTAATGCTTCACACGATACAACGAACTTTTCTTTCTTGCAAGAATCTGTACGCCGATTGCCACTCTTTGTAACACGACACGATAAGTGGAGGTGAACGATCGATTACATGATGTGCATGTTTGATCATACTTTTGACAAATTCGGTTTTGCTTGAACCGCTTCCACAAACACGATGAAATCAACTTGACATTTTTGCAAGAGGCTGTACGCCGATTACTATTCATTGTAACACCACACGATAGACTGAGGTGTTCGATCAATCAAATTATGTTTGCGTTCGATCAGATGCTTGACAAATTTGGGTTTGCCTCAACCGCTGGGTCCAGCAATTTATATATTAAAGGGATGGCGAAGATACAAGGCCTTCCAACTGGCACGATCGAAGTTTCGTAGATGACTTTTAAAGTGCAAGGATTGTTACTTTTGAAATGAACAAGACAAGAGTTTTTATATTTTTTTTCAGGACACGTTTATTTCAAAACATTTTACCAATTTAACACGAAAGACAAAATTACTTTCAAACCAAATGGTTAAGTACATATATAAAATACACACCAAAACGATTAAAGTGCAATGCAAACAAGTCTCTTTACAACATTTTTGATGACTAAGGTGTGGTGTCCAAGTGACAGTTTTTAATGTTCTGTGAGTCTCTACACTTGGCACAGTCACACAGGTGACCTATAGTCTTTCGGGATGTCCATGTAAGTGTTAGACTTGTCATGATCCACACTGACACACGTTCTTGTCAAGGCGCGTTCTTCCTGAGTGTCTTGACAAAGTAGGTCTTGATTACACGTTTCGGCACAAAGTAACGGCATAAGGTAAAAATCAGTTCTCCCTGACAATGGTGAGCTAAAACGATCTAAGTCCATGGGAGTGAAGACTTTACACTTAATAAATCCTTCCTTTTGTTGAATGTTGTCCATTTCAATGTGTTCCGTCAGCAATTCTGGGTGCCAAGCTGTAAAGTGACAATATTGGATCCATTTCTCTTCCTCGTCACACAAGTAATGTAGCCAGCATATAAATTTTACCGAGTACTGACGTTTGACAGCATTGGTTGTCTGAGGGCGTATGACAGCCAGAGTATTCTCTAGCATGAGTCGTTTGCGGTACATTAAGTGTTATTAATACTTACAAAGAATAGATTCCTCTGTGCTCAATGAACAATCCTTGAAATTTTCAACAGCATCGTCGTAAAATGTCCACGTCCGATCGACAATACTCAAATGCATAGCCAAGTAACTCATCTAATCTTTAAATTGCACTTGTCCCGCTTGCATGAAAAAAAAATAGTTTGGCTCCGTTCAAAGTCACGTTCAGTGTTTATCCGTAGTGTATTTATAAGAAACTGTCCATCCTGTCCCGAGAAACTGTGAGCCATCGTCGTAGCATAGCAATGGCAATCTTCGTAAAGTTCAATGTCCTCCTGGCTCCGCGTCTCGTCTATTGGGTCTAAGATCAATCGGGCAAAATCGGCCAGCATGATTTTTAACGTCATTCAGGACTCATGCTTCAATTAGAGCAATACCTAAAGATCGGTTCTTGGGTGCACTTTTCCCGATGAACCACGCAGAAATTAGAAAGTGCTGCAAGCATTCAAGAATTAAAAAGATGAAATTCCCTTTATTCGTGTGGTGCTCTTCATCCGTATGTTGGGGTTGGTATTTTTTAATTCAGGATTAGTGTTCCAATTCCACGATTTGGTGACAAATATGGCATTGTTTCTTTCCTGAACAAAAGTGAGCCTTGGTAATATTGGTACGTTTGTCTTGTCCACAAGCACAGCACAATTTCCAGAGTTGACAAGCACTTGTCTGGTGTGAACCTTATATCTTGGGATTGTTGTTAACAAGTATAGATGAAAAAACTTTGTTGACAAGCTGGGCAATGCATTCGTTTTTGTCCTTCATCCATACACGGTATAGAGGTCAAATATCTCTCATATTTCAATCCGCAATGCTTCTGTTGTTCTAGATTGTTATATCCAAAGTCACATTTCTCACAGTAATAACTATCCCATCAATTCTGTGATACTTCTTCTTAGCATTAAAATGTTCATCATGACGATAGACGTGAATGTAATTTCCGTCTTTCAAACTGTTGCATTGAAACAACAGAGGTCTTTGTACTTCATGTGGGTCCAATTTCAAAGTGTTGCATGGAGCCAAAGGGTCTTGCAGGTTTTGGATTTCAGGAATGCCACAAGATATGTCTTGAGATAGGCTAGCTTGCTGTAAAAGTATTTCTGCTTCTCTTCGTTGTTTGGGTCGGTTCGATTTTCAAATTGCTGGCCAGGCTATTTCCTTTCTGCAGTGTCGTGTTTGTCAGAATGCGTTCATCCCACCACGTTGGCACGGGCTAAACACATCTTGTCTTGAGTGGTGCTAATCTAGACGAGGCTTTTGTTGATGCTGCGAAGATCGTCCGCCAATAACACTTTACTGCATTGTCCTTTCTTTGTGGGAAGAGAAACGTGGGCCACGTATAGTGTCGCTTTCCATTCGTACTGTGAAATGTATTGTTGGACTGCTGTACGTCTTGAACCTTGTCGATGACGTTGAAAAATGTAAATTTTGATGGTCTGCTAAACTCGATCCAAACAGGTGACTAAAAATGCTTGTGATAAAAGTGTCAATCGATTGGCTTCTTTGGCTCGACACTGTTGTTTAAGTGTGGTTAGCAAAGAATCCCACAAATCGGTGGAAAAAAAACCCTCTGGTTTCTGGAACAGTAAGTCTGACTTGAAATCTTTAAACATCACCGTGTAGGTGTTAGACGTGATTCTACGTTTTCTAGAGAAGCATTTCTAAGTCTCTCAAATGTGGTAGTATTTTTCAGGTGGTCGACTTTAGTATGACGTAGACTCTCTGAGTCTGGATTCCAGCTCAAAATAGTTGGCTTGAAGTTGAACCAAAACTTCAACTACTGTGCGAGGCGAATAGGTCACATTTCTGCCTCATAGTTGCTTCTCCTTCCATCGTTTAATCTTATTTACAAAATGTCCAGTGACTACATTTTAAACATCATGGTCACCTTTACATCAAGTTTGAGTTTGATTTTTTTAATGATCTACACTTACGCATGGGGAAAAGGGGATTCGACTTTTAACTGATGTTAGCAATCATGAAGTAGTCTTTATGTACTAGAGAGATGGGCGTCCCTGTATAGGATCGTTTGGGTGTTTGTTTGTAAAGAAAACAAGCTCAGGAACGGGAGATAAGGAACTTTAACTGCCTTATGCCTTTGCCTTGGGCACGGCCTACTTCTGGACCTGCTGCTGTCGATGATTTAGTAGAAATCACTAGCGTTGGTATCTCAGGTGTAGTGGGAGCGTTAACGGGGTTGGAGTGTTTGGCTCGGGAAGATACATGACCCGATACATGACCCGATTCGTTTTTGTTGAAAGGCACAAACCTCAATTAAATGAAGGCATGTCTTGGCATGCCTTTTAAAATATTAAAAGGTGGTAACATTTAGTAACTGAGGTATTCCCGACGCTGTCAAACTTAATACAGCAGACATTAAAATTATCTCTATTAGCTAAGATGAGTGTCAGTTGATACAATATATATCTCTATGTTGGCACAGCGGAGGAATATGTGCTATGTGTTTATGATCCAGCGTGGTTAACTTTGTATATGAACTCCTTTGTATGTGTTTAAGCTGAGGATGTGTGTACACGACATGAACATAACGTTGATTGTCGCTATTAATTACATAGCGGGGACACATAATCCTTTGACAAGTCAAAAATGTCTAAACATTCTAAGATATCATCTGCCGTCCTAGATGTTCAATGGGGCTGCAAATTCACACTGTGCTAATTAACACCGATTGAGTACACGTATGATGATCGTAAGAAAATATAAATTACAATAGCAGAGTGTCTCATCTCAAATAAATACTGTTTGCGTACAACCTGATGGAGATTGTTTCCGTTTGTGTGAAAATATCAAAATGATGAATATTAAGCCATTTACAGATACATTAGACATATTAAACATAAACATGGACTGTATGAATCTGATTATTCATGAAATCGAAGATTTACAAATCAGTGAGGGGCCCCGAGTGGTCTAAAGCGCTCTCCGTTACGAGTAACTACCATCTCACCTTTGTCTGCGTCGGTTGGAGTCTCAGATTCGGCTAATGTGGGTATGTGAGAAGGCTTGCCAGTTCCTTATCGGGGTCTGTGTTTTTTCCCCCGGGGGTTTACCGGCTAGCCTATCGTGTGCTGAACATGGCGTCAAATGCTACAACAAAAACAAAAATAACAACAAATTTCACCCCATACTACACAGGATCACATTGGAGATATCGGAAATATCCAAATACTTATCTGGCCAAACATTTTCTTATCGTATTGACCTTAGCCACAAATATGATAATCGAATGTATGTGTTGCTGTCTTTTTCCTGGTGATGCATCGTTTATTGTGATGACCCATGAATTATTTTGATATGGTTTTTGATCGCGTTAAAGTTGTCAGCCTCTTATTTTGCCGAGACTTACTTTATCAGCAGTAATGACTGCGTCATCAAACGCATCAGAATAAAATTTTATGAAACATCGTGGATGTAAATAAATGTGATGTTTCAGCTTATTGGCATCAGCACGTGATATTATTTCGAATATGGCGAAAAAAATACATGAGAAACGTATATAAAATATACACAATTGCCCCGGCCGAGTCATACCAACGACTTATAAAAATCTTTTTAAAACTTGCCTCGTTTGGTGCTCATCATTGAATGGTTAGTATTAAGACTGGTTGTTGTGTCCGGATAATTTGACTGGGTGGGACATAAAGCTACGTGTCTGCGGCATGCTATCTCAATGCTAGACATAAGTATAAAATGACACACAGCAGACATGATAGCGATATGACTAAAATTGTTAAAGCTACGTTAAAAATCAAATTCACACACAAACACATTAAATTGTATAAACGCGTTAAAATACTATGAGTAATACTTATGCGGAATTATGCAGAAATAACAATAACGTAATGCAATTATCAGACTAGTAAGTTCCACTGGACTGACGTGATATCTTGGAGGTATTGTTATCAGTTCCACCATGTTTCCTTCTGACGACTGGCTTATATTGTGTACATTACTTTTCAATGTCAGTATTACACGGTATTAACAATAGGTCAATCATTTATTATTCATACTCGAGATAAGAAAATAGCCTGCCTGTCTGCCGAACTATTAATGGAACCGAAGTAGAAGCAATTCAATAGAAACCAGTTATTACCAACGGTATCTGGAGTCAGCGATATGACAAGCGATACAATGAACCCATTATGCATGTTTCCTGATTTGAAAATGCAGATTCATTGACGATCCTAATCTTGATGGGGTTCGTAATTATCGTTGTAAAAATATTCATTGTAAAATAACGATTTTACGAGACTATTTATAGGCTAATATATGGTACCCCAATACAGACTGTTTGGTCAATATTACCTTATGACTAAACTGTTTGGTCAGTATTACCTTATGACTAAACTGTTTGGTCAATATTACCTTATGACTAAACTGTTTGGTCAATATTACCTTATGACTAAACTGTTTGGTCAATATTACCTTATGACTAAACTGTTTGGTCAATATGACCTTATGACTAAACTGTTTGGTCAATATTACCTTATGACTAAACTGTTTGGTCAATATGACCTTATGACTAAACTGTTTGGTCAATATGACCTTATGACTAAACTGTTTGGTCAATATTACCTTATGACTAAACTGTTTGGTCAATATTACCTTATGACTAAACTGTTTGGTCAATATTACCTTATGACTAAACTGTTTGGTCAATATGACCTTATGACTAAACTGTTTGGTCAATATTACCTTATGACTAAACTGTTTGGTCAATATTACCTTATGACTAAACTGTTTGGTCAATATGACCTTATGACTAAACTGTTTGGTCAATATTACCTTATGACTAAACTGTTTGGTCAATATGACCTTATGACTAAACTGTTTGGTCAATATTACCTTATGACTAAACTGTTTGGTCAATATTACCTAATGACTAAACTGTTTGGTCAATATTACCTTATGACTAAACTGTTTGGTCAATATTACCTTATGACTAAACTGTTTGGTCAATATTACCTTATGACTAAACTGTTTGGTCAATATTACCTTATGACTAAACTGTTTGGTCAATATTACCTTATGACTAAACTGTTTGGTCAATATTACCTAATGACTAAACTGTTTGGTCAATATTACCTAATGACTAAACTGTTTGGTCAATATTACCTTATGACTAAACTGGATGAATTTAGGTTCAAACGCGTCATGTTTCAAGCTTACTGATTATTTAAGTAATATCCTGGTCTTCTGTGCTTAATCCTTTTTGTCAATCTGATTTGTTCACGCCATTAAGTGCTTATGATCTAATGCAACTAACGCCTGCAAACTTTCCAGAGAAATTTCAACTCCATTGTTAATTGATCGCTCTATTTATATAAGACGCAGTTGTATTACTTCTAGCATAAATTATTAATACACATTATATGTGTTGATGTTAAAATTCAGTTATAAACATCTTATTGAGATAAAATATAACAAGAACGTTTATTACATTTACTTCAGTATAACAAGAACGTTTATTACATTTACTTCAGTATATTCACAGCTTCGCAGTATAAGCTTAGCGCAGAGTGGAGGTCAGTCTGGATTTAACAGTAAACAATATTTGCTCTTTATGGGAATTAAGATTGTATTTATAAAGAACTACACTCATTCTCTTTCGTAGATAGCTGGTTGTCGAATTGTGCCTCTAATTATAAAGCATATTGAATCAATTTAATTACTGGTTAAACTGTATAACAGCATAACAAAAGAGCATACTGAATATCAAATATATCTGTAAACACCATCTATGATTGGCAATTAAAACGGTGTGTGTAAAGTTTATATTTCATTAAGATGTATCAATCCTTCGAGACAAAAGGGGATGACATAGTTACAAGAGTCAGAAGTGCAATACTTTGGTTTAATTTAATTTTTTGTTGATGGGTGTTGTTAATAAGACAGTTCGCAGAACATAATGCATGGATATATATTCTAAAAACAAAATTCAAATTCATATGTTTCTTATGATTAGAAAAAAGAAAAACTTGACATCAGGATTGGTATTTAAGAATATTATGTAGAATGAAAGCTGACTCTGCCTTACATTGTTATGCGTATGTCCTTTCTTACAGACCAGTTTTACCTGAAACCAGTCACGTCATTTCCTATTAGGTTTACTTTAAAAAGCAGGTCAAAACACTCCCGTAAGCTTTCTCATTATACACCACATACGCTTGTCTAAATTCAATTAACATCTCATTTTCTGTTGAGGCTTTCACTCTCACTTCTTAGTAGATGTAATATTCTCTACAGGTTAACATTTCTCCAGGATAAAAGAGAGAAAATATATCAGTAGAGTCCTGAACAAAATTGGATAAAGGTAGTACCAAGTTTGAAGATAATCTGCTCAGTATCGAGGCCTTCCGAGCATTAGCAAGTTTTAGCTGATCATATTTGAATCATTCTATTTACTCGCTAAGACGTCGCTAATGATGAAATACAGTTATTATCATCAGAATGTAACACTATTTACTAATTATGACGATTTTAACTAGGTAGCAGACGAATAAAAAAGGGTTTAGCAAACCAACACCTGCTCTGAGTTCCTGGTAATCCGTCAATTTCTCCCCAGCCGTTTTAGTCGATGTTTAAGTGAAACAGTTTCTGTTTTAGAATGATATGCATCTTCAGTTCGACAGCATTAATTAGCATTAATTAGCGTTAATTAGCATTAATTAGCATTAATTAGCATTAATTAGGCTGCATTTGATTGTCAGTGCAGTTAAGCGGTAACACTCTCAATCACTTGTAGCGACTCATATGTTGGAACACCCGTCAGAGGTCACATGAATGACAAGGGCATTTCGTTTCAATTTATGTACAGGTGACATTAATTAATGCATCAATAAACAGTGGAAAATAACCAACAAATAATGTTTTTATCTACGTTTTAACTCTCTCTCTCTCTCTCTCTCTCTCTCTCTCTCTCTCTATATATATATATATATATATATATATATATATATATATATATATATATATAATATATATATATAATATATATATATATATATATATATATATATATATATATATATATATATATATATATATATATATATATATATATCCTTGAACTGAGTGGTGCAACATTTCATCGGGATCTTACCTGTAAAATTTCGTAATAATTAATTTTAAATGGTTTCTTTTTTCACGGGAACTTCTGAAAAGGTAACTTGAAATGTAAATTCTCGTTTACATATTGCTTTGAAAATAAAGTAATTCGAATTCTCTGACTCAATAATACAAATAATCATCATCATAAATAATAATACTAATCATACTATTTGCTGTTGTAATAAAAAAAATCATATAACAGATGTCTACGCATAATAATCTATGCCTCATCTGAGGATTTCACAATTTCAGAAAATTTAAAATAGCTAATGGAATTTAAGCAGATAAATTTAATTGTCAGTCCAATTTAAAATGTATTATCGGAAGATGATTAACATATTAGATCCCAAATGTTCAGCAGCAAAGAGGGTGGATAGACCGAAACTATATCAAGCAAACCGAAACTATTTCAAACAAAATCCTAAAGGATTTTAAACCGAAACTAGTTCAGGCAGACAAAAAAAGAGAAATGGTTTCGGTTTGTCACGCTACAGACCCGGCACCGTTGTCGCTGCGGAGACGAATTGTTATGGTAAAACTTTTTACGATTTCAACCGAATATTTGATCAAGTCCGATACGATATCTTGATCTAGGATCATGCAAATTTATCGTTATAAATCCATGTGGAATTGAATGAGAGTGACTAAAGAAATTTTCAAAGAGATTATAATCCATATCATCGCCGCACCAAGTTTGCCAAATATTTCGTAGCGTATGCGTGTCAACTCCATTGAATACAGCAAGGATATTGCAGTTATCTTTGATCACTTTTAGTAATTGAGTATATCGTTGAGTGATATATATCACATCGGTATTTTTATGCCTATCTCTGGAAAATATCCTAGCAGGATTCTTTTGATTGTCTAACATGACATCATCATATACGACTAAATTGTTAATACTTCCATCAATATCATCAATGCTCGGTGCTTCCTCGATATTGGTTATAAACGCAATAATATCCTCATCGATTTCCGATTTTTCTGTCTCGTTAAAATCCTTTAACACCTCGTAACATCGCTGATCGTCTAGTCTACACTAGGAGCAATCAAATATAGTTTATCCCATTTAATTCATCTCATTATCAAATTAAGTAGCAGTTGTGTCTTGCCACTCCCAGATGGTCTGAATTCGGTAGCGATGCATGGTGTTTAACTGGTTCTCGTTTTTTTGTCGCCGAAAAATCAATTACATTCATGTTATTATAAATAAATTATTGATCTATATGGTGTGAAATGTAAGAAGCGTACTATCACAAACGAATTGACGACGATTACAACTAAAAATATCAGATCAGCACTTGCTGGTAAGTGTTACAATGTGGTACAAATAATTTAGATTTGTTTCAATGAAATCTGCAGATCATTTTAAAAAAAAAAACGAGGAGGTGATATTGCAGCCAAGTTAATAAAACTCACAGGAATACCATGGGCAAAATATCTGGGAGAAAAACACCTTCCATGGTATAGTTATTAATAACATCATGTAATCTATTTATTATTTTTAAAAAGGATACTGGAGGGGTATATCAGCAATCAGTAAACTCGCTAGCGCCGCAAAGGTAAAAAATACCACTGCAGCGGATTGATTATCCAAACAGGCGATATGGCAAATTTATCTACCACCGAATACACAAATTAACTTCTCGCATTTTGATGTCAGCGCACATAATGAGGTTCATCAGGCTGATATATTATTTCTGCCGCATGATGGTTTTTACAAGTATGCGCTAACCGTAGTTTATGTTGCGAGACGATACAAACAAGCAGAACCGTTAAAGACAAAATCATCAACTGAAGTGGCTTCTGCGTTTGAAAGGATTTATCGTAGGGGTCCTCTGCATTGGCCAAATCTATTACAAGTTGATCCTGGCAAGGAATTTCAGGGTGCAGTGTTATTAACAATAAAGTATCATAATGTCACCATCAGACGAAGACATACTGCACTACATCGCGATCAGGCAATTTTTAATCGATTTAATCGCACACTTGCTGAGCGGTTATTTGGATATCAATACGCGAAGGAGTTTATCCAGGATAAACGATCTCGTGAATGAGTCAAGATATTACCAGGCGTAATTACCGCGCTGAATAATGAGATTACTCGAATAATTAATATGAAACCTAACAATAAGATTAAGAAAAAGCATATACCCGTAAAACCACAAAATGATTTTTCAAAACAACCAATACTCGGCAATGTCACTGTTAGGTATTTTTATGAACCAGGAGAGCTCGAAGATGGCAGAAAAAGAGCTACTGATAGCATAACTCGATCTACGGGTAGACCGCCAGTCTATAGGTTGGATTCAACTGCTCCTCAGCGAGGATTTACTTGTGAACAACTACAAGTAATACCCGAGGATACTCAATTACCACCGCGTGGTCTTAACTAGCACCTCTTCGTCTGTTGCACTCAAGACAAGTCATCATCACATTATCTCTGGTATAAACAATACTGCTATTCTTTATGTCTACTGTAAATTGGTAAGGATCTTTATCCAACCAACACCAACGCATTATACAATTGCAACTCGCTCAGTGATTATTCTGTTGTTGTTTCAGCTTAATTATAAATTCAGCATCAATGTCAAATTTTCTGTTATTTTTTGTCCTGTTGTTTATAACCAGAGAGTTTTTTCTAATTATATCATCGCTAACAATATCACCTATTGTAGTGTCGTTATAGTCTAAAACAACTCTTCGAAGTTGATTTATTCTTCGTACTCTGGATACCGCAAGATAAACTAAATTCGACCACTCGATGTGATTATCTATGATCCAAACAATTGTATCGGACATAGTCAATCCCTGCGAAGAATGTATCGTCGCTGCGTATCCTAACTTCCATGGGGATTTATCAGCACGCAATGCATCTTCGACAACACTGATATCAACTAACACAATATCATTTAACACGAGAATCTGTTTTCTTGACTCTGTCCCTGACTTTGTCAAGCCTGGAATATCAACTTCGATATTTTGTCTTCGTGTATCCTTGGGTCTATAACACAGCGGCACTGGAAGTGTTGCAAATTTTTCTTTATTCGTGTTAATTAACTTCATCTGAAGTGTGTCTCTGACTATCTTTCTACTTGCTACTATTAAATCGTTTGGTCTCCACGCTTCCCAGAAATCATTTAGTGGGGTTTCTGAAATTATTTCACGCGCTATTTCACACTGGATTCTATCCGGTTGTTATCTGATTAGTTTCTTGAACTCGCGTAATTGTTCATCAAGTGACAATCAGCGATATCAGCATTTTAGAATCAATCATATAACGTAATAACACTATTGGCATCCAGTGTTTTTCAGAGATGTGTCTACCAAACTAAACATAACAACATGGATGAAGTCCTTTAGCCAATTCAAATGATATCACACGCGCGAATCCGGTGAGATGAAAATCGGGTAGTGGCCCATTAATCGCAACACGGGTCATGTCATGTGTGGGATGTCCAAATCTTGTGATGTACTCAGAGCACTCTCCGTACCCAAGAAAACTCCCTGGATAACACGCAATCATATCAACCGAATTTTGTATTCCATTATCCTCCATGGCCATATACAACACAACTATCTTGGATATCCGAGAGAAATTATGCTCTTGTTGGCTTCCATAGATTTCTCTTTCTCGTGAAATGAGATGCAACTGACGGTATTATAAAACAGTTTGTCAGTAATTTTTCGTCATGTTCCGGTGAAAAACCACTAGCTAGTTTTTTCATCCCATTGTGGAGGGCTTCAGTACAATATAATTCGCCATTGGGTTTTACAAATTGATCAAATTTAATCTCTTCGTTTTCAAAACTCTGAAATAACCACACTGACACAGGATAATTTTTACTTGACTGAGAAATAAAATCAAATAAATTCCCGCCCGGGGGGAAATCCCCAGCCGAGAATTCCAAAGGTAGATATTTTATGGTTCTATCCCGCGGAAATATTGTTACTGGGGATGGCCACGCATTATGGTCAATAATTTTGATCGGAGATCCACTCGTTTTATATTTCGGTTCATATAATATCTCGCCTGTTAATGTCGATACGGTTATTGGAAATTTTAGTATTCCTTCTAGTTCAGCTGCATTTTGAATTGTTGCGCCTCTCTCCCTAACTGTTAATCCCCATTCATTTATCTTTTTACGTCTTAGATCCGTCAATTTGTTTCCACGCAACGCATTTGTGAAGTTTTCTATTATTCGTTCTGCTACACAATTCAACGACCAATATTTTATTGGTTTTAGTTTTTCAATACTCGGTTTATCATTTATCGGATAGATTCCATAAACAACTGCTGTTACAGGATAGGATCTCTCGTAATACGGTTTGTCAATCCGAGTCAGAATTCGTGTTTTGGAATCTTGACTCACAGTGACAGTTCTCTTTTTTTCAGGATGGGTTCAAATTCGTCGCGTATAATCCAATTCCCCGTTCCTGAGCGGATAATGAATTTCACTCTAAAAATGTACCTTTTCTGGCGAAGATGTGAGATTATCACTGCTGCTCTTTCGTCGTTCATGGTAGCATCAACACTATCATCAATTCGAAATGTTGACCAACAGTGAGATGCTCCATCGCGCTTGAATTCATTAAACGAATCAGGGATTCTACTCAACATGTTTCTATCACTTATTAGACCCTTTGGTACATCAGTGTAGACTCTTTCGAGATTGAATTCAACATTTTTCCAAGGCGTAATTTTCGATAATCTCTCGAACTCCTCCATATTATAATTAAAACAAGTATTTAAATAAAGAATTTATTATATAATGAATCCTTGCAAATGGCTTATTATAGGACCAGTAACCGTTTGTAACAAATCGTGTAGAAATGAATTCTATGGATATCATTTACAAAGCGTATGTCGTGGAAGCTTAGGGCCCTCACCTGGCATACGATGTGGGGTAGTTGTGCGTTGTAAATCGCATTTGTGTCTGAATTGCAGTGGTAAGAGATACAGATTGCTAAAGCGCTATTATGATAATAGAGTTAAAACTCCATCAATATCTCCATCAAAGATTCCATTATAAACTCCATCAATGACTTTGACTCTGTCAAGGATAAAATCATAAGAAGACCTCAAGACTAGAAGACTATATTGAAAGATTCTCAAGTAATGATTGAACCAAATAATTAATTAGACAAATAATATTATAGTATATAAATGAACCAAGAATTTCAACCACAATCCGTGATTACCAATTATGAAACATCTCGTGACTGTATTGTCAGACACCGAAGACTAAAGAACCCAGTTGGTTTTGTGAGTAATCAAGGATATCTTATATTTGGTGCTGGAAAGATAAATATCTTAATCACAGATTCGTCTACGAGGTATTTAATGGATTGATCAAGGATTGTTTTGTTATTGATGACATAAATGGTATAAAACCGATAAATCTTTAGATAATTTACGAGCTATCACACAAAGTCAGAATATCAAATGTGGAGGGACTGGTAAAAACTCGAAAAATGCGAAACTAATAAAATCATTTAATACAGAAAATAACGAGGAAAGAGTATTTCAATAAATGACTGAAGCCGGAAAATATTTCGATATTTGCGAACCCTCAGTACGAAAAGTAGCAGAGAATATAACTAGATCGGCTTTTTCTAAAAAGTTTAAAAACATAATTAAATTTACATACGCCTGAATTCTGTTTTCTGATACCAAGGAGAATAACTCGTGTGGGCTTGTTTGTGTGTGCGGTTTTGAAACAACGATAACTCTTTTGTTGTAGTCACGTAGATCAATGGGATAATGTTTTTTTGTGTGGTTTAATGTTTCATCGGGTAGAAAAGTTCCGCATAAGGCAATCTCTTGTTGTCATCATTATATCAATTTGACAGCAACCAGATGGCATCTTTGACCCAAACTGATAAGATGTAACACACTTTAACATAAAATGATCGCTGAAATATTAGGTACAGTATCATTATTCACGACCGCAATGAGTATTACCATTATACACACATACAATTTCATACAATTCCCCATATACTACGGGAGTGAAACAACGCAACCTTGATCCGCCCTACATGTACCCAAATTCCTCCCTAACATGGAAAGGAAAACCACAACAACAACAATAACTAATTTGTCGAAAATAACAAAGCGGATACAAAAATTGGAAAATATGCCACGGCAAATACAGAATAACTGTGATAAAACCGTTCACATGTTACACATATGTTCAAAATTATGAATTTATAGATTACGGACACTAGTGTATACAATACACAGATGGAATCTCGTCCTGGGACCCATCGTTCGAATCTCGTAGCAGGGATTATTGTCGACGGTACCAATTTGGAGGTTTTTCTATATAATTGAGGGCGCCAGCTCAAAGGTACTTCGTGTACACCTCCCGACATGTCAAATACGTGACGGTGTGATTTTGCACCCCGGGAAATTAATTCTTGGGGGAGCTGTACAACAATAATGGCGCCCCCAAAATAAACAATAGCATGGATGCAAAAGCTCTATGTCACGCTAGGGTAACCCCACAGGATAGTAGTTCAGAATGAACTATCGGCTAAAAGAAACGGTCACAGTGTCAAATAGAAACAAAAGAAAATACCTCATAGACGAATCATCGCTATTGTTTATTTTTGTTTTTGAAAAATATATTAAATATTTTTTTGTATTACTTACATAATATATTATATAAATGAATTCTGAAAATACCAATGAGATTATTAACGAGATTTCGAGTTTGAAAAATCAAGGAATTCAATTGTCGAATAAATTAAATTGTAATCAAATTCTTTCTGAATTTCAAGATATTGATGATAGCGCTAGGAATAACAGGTATGTGTTATCAAAATTCTATTCCTTTATAAAGAGAATTCAGCACGCTATTTATGACTCCCTTACATTCTGTAACGACAGCAAGTTCGTCCCGTTATTCACTGCTGTCGAAAAGGTCAGAAACGAATTTGGGAAACAATATGAAATCAATCGCACAATTAACTCGAAAATCAAAACAATAAAAGAGATTATCCGCCAAAATGAAAATCCCCCTTTGATTACCTCAGCGCAGTAAACACGCCATACATGAGTAATACAGGGTATGGAACAGACGTATTATAGACAGGTATGCACTTACTCAACTAGAACAAACTTCTATAGACAGGTGTCACTGGTAATTTATCACTACGCGGAAGTATATAACACAAAAGAATTTCGGGTGAGTTTTTTTCACTGGTGACTTCGTCATTACAATTTAAATCGATCGTATATTATATTTATAAAGGTGGGTGAATCACTGACAACTAAATTAGCACGACAACGAATAGCTTCGATTAAGAAATTTATTCCAGTTCGTGGTTCCGTTCGAAATATGCTCCAAACGAGACAGGACCTTCAAACCGACTTTACTACAGGCATGGTACAGCTATTAAAACCAGTAACCACTGCTATTAAAGATACTCTACCAATACTTGAAAAATAGCAAAGGAAACTGAAAAAAAAAACATCAGCGCTGTTACAAAAACCTCCTCCTGATCCATAAAAAACAACAAACAAACAATGAAGAAATAGTAGAGGACTTACGTGCGCGATTTAATGAGGAGGGGTTAGCAGCAATTGATAAAACTGATAGAGCGGAAACTTCGTCGCTTGTTGTTGCGACTTATGAAAACAGGAAATAAATGTTGAAAACAGGACAACACGGGTATATTAAAAGTATGAATCATTGGGCTGATGTGATTTACAAAATCAAAACTAACACAAGTCGAATTGATAAAGGCAATGCATCATACAATGGATATCTCAATGCGGTGAGTATAGTGAATGATCAATATGAAGAACTAAAACCACAAAAATGACAAAGATTGCAAAGAAAAAGACAATAGCCTTCAAAGGAAATATCGCAAAACAATCATCAATGAAAGCTATTGAATGTTATTCGTGATAAGGGTATTAGCGATGTTGGTGATGTTGCCGGGAGGGTATTTTCTTCGGCGAAAGAAAAACTAGTAGCGTTAGTTCGGCGGCGAAGGGAACCAATGACGAAGTCACTGGGACCACTACCATCTACGGAAATTATGCCTGCAAGTATTAGTAAAATAATAAACAATGAAGTGGAGAAGAATATAGCATCACGGATAAATGATGGATATGGCACTCAGGGAAATATTACTGCAAATATGATAGTGGTTTGAAATCGAATTTGAATATATAATATGTTCAAATCGGCTCCTGACCCCTCGCTTGATATGGACGCCCCAATGCCCAAGAATGATTCTCTACTTAATTATCAATATGTTTCCTATACTGTAACACAACCAAATAGTCGATCTAGAATCGAACTTCAAGTCCAGGATACCAGCAAATTCTTTCTACCCTCTGAAGCGTTTATCGAAGTAGAAGGAGAAATTGTAACTCCTGTTGTACCAGTACCATATCCACCTGGGGCCAAAGTGGATTTTGTCAATAATGGTATCATGGCGCTATTTAACAGCGCTAGATACATGATTGATAACAGAGAAATCGAGTCTATAGAACATGATGTTGATGTTGCCACAACAATAGTTGGGTTGGCAAGATACTCCGATGATTATACAAGATCGGCAGGTCCATCTATGATGTTTGCTAAAGATATTAATGATCACGCTGGACCGACTCCATATATTATAAGACAACCAAAGCATCGTGCTGTTCCTCCTGTTGATGTTGCTAATATCGAAGATATGATTATAAATAATGATCCTAATTACAACATAGGAATGCAACACGTGTATTAATGTTGGAAGGAGATCGGAGATTATTCTCATGCGCGATTCCACTACATCATATATTTGGATTCTGCAGAAATGTGAGAAAAGTTATCTATAGAGCGAAGCATACAGTAGCACTCGTGCGAAAGGGTGATGATAATAATGCAATCTAGAGGATTCAAGCAGATCCTGCAAATCCGGATGATGACCGTGGCAAAGTGAATATAACAAAACTAACACTGTGGATGCCAGTAATGACTCCATCAATCACCGGAGAGCAAAAATTATGAGTACAGGCGGAAAATCATTACTAAGTTGGCTAACAGTGACCACAGATACCAGGGATTCTACTATTGATGGTACACTTACATGGCACTTGGCATCAAAACAAGGTGTTTCAGCTCCGCGTCATATATTTATTGCGTTACAGGATAAGGCGCGATTGGGTTCACAAACACGCATTCATATGATATTTGATCAAATTGGGTGTAATGAAGTTTCGTTGAAGATAAATGGTCAACAAGAAACATCCGAGGATATACAACTTTATTACGGAACCAACCAAATAGCACGCGTGTATCATCGTTTTTTGTCATTTATGGGACGCAATAATAATGTGGATACTGGTCTGCAAATATCACAATTTGATTTTAGAAAACGATATCCCATTTATTACTTCTTGACTTAACAAGATAATCCGTAGTTGACATACAATTCAGAGCTCGTGTAACCCGTCCGGTTGTAGGTGGTGCTATCACTATCCCCGAATACAGAGCAGTTGTTGTCATTTTCAGTGACAAATCAATGCTACTCGAAGGTGTTGGTGGACGAATGAAAGTAGTTGTTGCACCAATGCAAAATATGTAATGTAGCAATTAGATCAATCTGTTATTAATATAATGTCATATAGTCATGTTAGTGTTACGTTAACTCCTGGTCAAATTAAAAAATTGCAATCGGAATCAGTTAAAAAAATGTGGAACTACAATATAGCTGAAACACAATCAGATGTCTGGTGGTCAGAATAAACTATCACTGACAACTCGTCAGATAAAACTCTTCAATGGTGCCATCGAAGATAAAAAGGGTGTTCAGATCACTCTCTCTGCAGTTGCGATTAAAAACATGATAAAATCAGGTGGTGTATTCCCACTTCTCGCTGCGATTCCAGCATTAATTGCAGCTGGTAAAGCCACCGCGTTAGGAGCTGCTGGAGCTCTTGGTGCAAAAGCAGTACACAGCATTGCTCAATCATATGAACCAAAAATGGGACGGGGATACAAAAAAAAGGGAAAGGGTCTAAGACTACCAGGAACTCCGTATTCATGGCACAGCGGAAACTGCCTGAGACTAGGAACAGTTTACTAACAACAATAGTTCCAATGTCAAATTTTGATTTACTGGATGCTACTAAAAACAAACTAGCGATATAAGAACTTTTGAGGTGTTATTATGCGAGATCACTTACCACAACAAACAAACAGCGTTGAAACCGGTATTATTGATCTCAATAACAGCAGCGGACCTGGAACTCACTGGGTTGCATACGCGATTGATCCGCGTGCAATTATTTATTTTGATTGATATGGGTTAGCGCCGCCTAAAGAATTTACGCGTTATATAAACCACTTAAAAATTCATATCTGGTATTCTACGCTACCAACACAGAAAATAAATTACCCACGAATATGCGGCATAGAAGTAAAATATGTCCTCAACGCTATTTCATCATCGGGAAAACCACCCCACAAAACCGTACACGAATGTTCGAGTAGTCGCTTTTTAGAAAGATCTTATATAAAATAAAATGAATGATATTTGGGAGAGATCTTTATCAAGCCTAAAAAAAAACACCGCGGAAATATCTGCAACCGGTGATGTAAAAAATATAATCGAAGATGCAATATCCTAGATGTTGAACTTTGCAAGTGTTATCCCAATGAAATAGTTGTATTTCAAAATCGTTAGGGTAAATTGAAAACTAGTAATATTTCCCTTGATGATATCTTAGTTAAAGAACTCGGTGTAACTGAAAATGCTATCGCGGTTTTTTTCGATCAAGGTAGGCTCAGATGCAATCGTGGAAATAATGATGACAATCACGAATATTTAAACGATCAACGATGCCATCTAGGATGATCTACCTGAAAAAATAAAAATCTCTCACGAACAAAAAAAATATCATAAATAACGTGTACGCGATCCAATACGGATCATTTACGTGGACACCGCAAAATAACATATTAGATATAACTGCGACCGTCAAAGGTATTTATCGATTAACACTAGTGTCGCCGACTCAATTTAATATTTCATCAACGAGTTCATCTAGGTCAACAATATGATATCAACGAACATCGACAAGGGAACGATTGAACAATTCACAACAACGACTGATAATAATTTGGCTAGGGTTTCAGTAACATGGTATGTGTAATTCGTAGCGTATTTAAGTAAACAACTAAACTGAATTCTGTTGTAATAAATAAAATGTCATCATTGGCATCATCACATCATTATCGCTATGATGAGGTCAGAGAATTTCAAACTAAACTCAAAACCCTCACTGAGGAGTATCAAGTAAAAATAAAAAAAATACCGACGAAGAATCATCACAGTTGACGTTACCGTGTACTCGGTATCAGGTATAATCACCAGAGCTGGTATTATACTCTCCTCGGTGACAGTGGTTGCCCCGATAGCTGTTCCAATTTGTATATCAGCGGCGAAAACAATCGCGGGAATTATTTCGATTATAACAAAAAAAATATCATCATGTAGACAGCGCAAACTACAAGACTACGTAGTTAAATTCCATGTTGTGTCAACCGCGTACTCGCAATTATCCTCGATGATATTGTCGTCACTCGATGACACATTAATATCCGATAGTGAGTTCTCAGCGATGGTACGTGTTTATCATTCCGCGATGTCAAAATTAGAAAAACAACACGAATATAATAACAATGGCGACATCGCAAGAACTACTTCAACGAATAGCAGAAAATACCACACCGGTGAAAACCAACAGGATCTCAATAAACTCAACCAATCCTGAGTTCAGTGTGAATTTCCCTACTGCGATTCCCGTGAAGGAGATAGCACTAGCAAAATTACGAGTATATAATACTTGGCCAAATATTAGATCAGCACCTTTCGGTGGTCAGCAATCGAATAATTCTTTGGTGTTTGCGAGTACGAATAAACCCGATGGTACTCCAGACTGGAACATTGTTTCGTTACCATCTGGGTCCTACCAAATCGAACAGATCAATAACGAATTACAACGTAGAATAAAATCTATTACTGGAAAAGACCGACGTTATCATCCGCGATTGAGATTTAACTCACCCGGATATGTCGTATATATCTATCAGAGTTCTATATGAACCGTGTTAGGATGGCCTAAAAATCCACCTCGACAAGAAACCGTTAATATACCCGAATCGAAAAAATCCAACTATATTTCTGATAAAGAAGATTATCACGGTTATAATATAGCGTCAACATCCATTTTCCCTCTCCTATTATCTCAGCTACTAACCTCTCGTCCTAAATTAACATTTGCGTTACCGCTAGATACTATTTTTAATATTTTAAGAAAACTAGCAGAAGCTAATAATACAGGATATTTTACAATAAACGAATCAGAAATTACCAAACAGTTTACAGCAATGAATAACGATTTTGAGCAAATTAGAAATACACTTATAACGGAAATTAATACAATTTCTCCCAACTGAAAGATTATCATCAAGAACATGGAGATATGTAACAAAATTATCGCCGACATAAAAGAATTTAATTTACGAATTATTCAACTTATATTAGGTGATGATCACCCCAAACGAGAACAGAGTTTGCAAAGAAATATAATATACGCGTAGAGGATATTCCCACATTTAAGTTTCCAGGATATAATGTCTCAGAGATGAAAAAATCTCTAAATGATGGTTTTAAAAGGATTCACGACGCATGGAAAAAAATAACAAAACCACAGGCAACCATCCTCAAATATAATAATGACCCAGACGGATACGGGCGGCATATCGCTTCTCAAAACGTCAATATATCCTCGGTGACTGCATTTAATTTAGTATGTGATGTTATCGAAGGAAGTTACCAAATAAATCTCGAAAGATCAAATCAAGCCCAACAAGGATATATTTTATATTCATTTGCACCAATAGCCCCTCCAGGGTTTCTAATAATTGAGGATCCAACTAATCCAGTCTATATGCGATGTCATCATGATTCGTTAACGAGAAATAATTTTAAACTCACTGACCAGTCAAATAATCTGATTGATTTACGAGGTGAGGTTTTACAAATTAGTCTGTTTGTGAAATCGTAAAGAGTTTTACCATAACAATTCGTCTCCGCAGCGACATCGGTGCCGGGTCTGTAGCGTGACAAACCGAAACCATTTCTCATCTTTTTGTCTGCCTGAATTGGTTTCGGTTTTAAATTTTGTTTGAAATAGTTTCGGTTTGCTTGAAATATTTTCGGTCTGTCCACCCTCTTTGCTGCTTGTTCTAAAATACTAATTATGCTTTAGATTAAATGTTTGCAAATATGTTTTCAAATGCATTTGCTTCAATACATTTGCAAGAGCCCAAGGATCAGCTGGATGACATAGCATCTAATTCATTTTCCTGGAATAAATATAGGGTGCCATAATTTCTTTGCCATCCAAAAGTTTGATTATTTCGTATCTCAGAGTTGATACACCATGTTAACTAAATATGTGTATGATTTGGATTTTTAATTGTAGCTTAATAATTTCTCAGTCATATCGCTAATGTGTATGCAGTGTGGCAGTGTATAGGGATATCTTGCACTGGAGCATCTTGCCGCAGACACTTGGCATCATGTCCACACAGTCACATTATCCTGACACCAGGCCTACCAGATATAATACTAACCTCCTACTATTAGCTGAGTGCCAAGCAAAGCAGCTGATAGTACCATATTTTGTAAAGTATTTGGTATGACTCGGTCGTTGTTGGAACTCGCAACTTTCTACATCCGAGGTGGACGCTCTAAACACTTATGCCACTGGAGCGTTCACTTGACGAAATAGCAGACAGTTACGCACTATGAATTAAAAGACAGTCTTAACTGGCTCTCATGCAGCTCCGAGAAAAGATAATATATCAACTAGTCACATGTAAAATTATATATCCGATGTATAATCACACATTCAAGGTTAATGCTGATTACATGTTGCTGAAAACATGTGAACTTTGGTAGCGGGGAAGTAACATCACGTGTCTCGACAAGTTAATGAAAAGAGCAAATTTCTTTATCTTACTCAAATTAACCTTCTTAATAACGGTGATGATCTCTTAGGTCAATCTATGTATATGAAGGATAAAAACAAGATTACAATTTACCTACCAACGCTTTGTAGATTACTACACGACACAAATGTAGATTACTACACGACACAAATGTAGATTACTACACGACACAAATGTAGATTACTACACGACACAAATGTAGATTACTACACGACACAAATGCCTTAGGAAAATATTTTGCATAGTGGACTACATAAATAAAGTAATAAAGTACATAAATGGCTACATTCTAGTGTGAATTGTATTATACTACACATATGAATTCAAACTAATTGAAATGACAAGTATTTTGTCGTGTTTGCAGTTCTTTGAGACTCATATGTGCTCCAGATATACTTGCATTCAGCTATGTCGAACCATACGACACTGCAAATATCATTCATTATTAATTTTAATTAAAACACATTAAAGTTATTCTTATTGATTGCACATTATCGTGTAACACCATGAAGACATACGGATTATGCTGTATGTATGTATGTATGTATGTATGTATGTATGTATGTATGTATGTATGTATGTATGTATGTATGTATGTGTGTGTGTGTGTGTGTGTGTGTGTGTGTGTGTGTGTGTGTGTGTGTGTGTGTGTGTGTGTGGGTGGGTAGGTAGGTAGGTAGGTAGGTATAGTGACTGATGCATTCGTGATTAT
Organism: Unio pictorum; assembly: GCA_030141615.1. NCBI lineage: Eukaryota > Metazoa > Mollusca > Bivalvia > Unionida > Unionidae > Unio > Unio pictorum. Next base: position 2,652,444 of record JARLTB010000442.1, read on the forward strand.
AATGCAAAATATTTACATGACACAAGATTATCCCCATGTTGTGAAACAAATTATAAAAATTAATACTCATGATAATTCCAGTTTAATAAAAAAAATTATGACAAATTTACAATGTGTATTCAAACCTATTTGGGAATTTTTAATGCATACTTTCTTGTGTTCCTCTATTTTTAAGTCATAAAAATTATATATATATATATATATATATATATATATATATATATATATATATATATATATATATATATATATACATATATATATATATATATATATATATATATATATATATATATATATATATATATATATATATATATATATATATATATATATATATATATATATATCATAGTTGTGTAACAACAGCAGCGCACGACAGTGTATTGTGCACCAATTACTAATCTTAAACAATGCTGTCTAAGGTATGTTAACAACCTGTTGCTAAGGCTGCACGTGTTTTTATCTGTCATTTTAATTGCCTTCTACGTCAGCGCATATTATATTTAAGATGAAGTTTTCCCTTGAAAAGTTTGTAAGCTCATCGACGTTATGTGCATTTGAATATAGCGGTTATCACTACTATTTCCGTATTAGCTAGACTCGAAATTATTCTTTAAAGATAATATAATGAGTCAAATAAAATGGCAGATGTTTTTTGCGTGTCTTCAGACACTATAACTGAAATAACCTACTTGGAATGTATTACAAGAGACTTATAGATTTCAGCATATCTGACCTGGCTTTGGATTTATTTTCTCAATTATTTTAACAAATAAGAGACATATGCAATAAAAAATATCAACTTTATTATGAAATATCTTCATTTATTGATATATTGAATTGAATTCTTGTGTATCGAACGACAAAATGAGAATTTAATCAAATTTATGTAACTGCGTTCAAAGAATTGGAGCAATTACCGAAATGCTCAAGGAAATTTGCCTGACATTTGCTCGTTATCTTTGAAGTCAGGTTGTCGATGCATCTGTTTAATGTCTAAACATATTAAATTAAATGTCTGGCACGCATGCCGTTCTTGATACGAGAAAAACAAAGTATTTTATGTATTTCATAATGAAGTTTATTTTGCAAGTGCTGTAAATATATTGAAATTTTCATTCGGTATCTCTTCGTTAGTTACAATTTGTATAAATGAATCGGTAAATTTATACCTTTCCTTGTCAATAGTTTTTAGCTATGTTTGATAATTTCCATTGTGCCTTCACCTTCCACTGTGAGACCAAAGTCGGTTTTATTTATGAACATGACTATTCAGTCTTGGTATGCCATCTCCAGATCTCATAAAATATTATCGGCTCTATACCTTTTACAAAAGGACAGATACGTCAGTGGTATACGCATTCTGGGTGAACATTTAGGTGTGTCTTCTATGTACGAACTCCAATAGAGACGTAGTACATTTGGGTGTACATTTAGGTGTGTCTTCTATGTACGAACTCCAATAGAGATGTAGTACATTTAGGTGGTTTGTGCATGCTAGAAATTACCTTTTGTTTGCTACTTGTAGACAAATGATTCGTGCCGTAATCCGCGACCCGGGTTTAAATGTGTTCCGAGTACCTGTTAAAATTCTCTAATGCTATGATAGTATTTGTTTAATAGCCGTCTAATTTGTGCCGTAATCCGCGACCGGGTTTAAATGAGTTCCGAGTACCTGTTAAAATTCTCCAATGTTATGATAGTATTTGTTTAATAGCCGTCTAATGATTTGATCCATTCGTGATTATACTACAAAGTGTTTAACTAACACAATATTATCTCCATGTTGTGAAACAAATGCTAGAGTTAGGATTGAATTTTTAGTAAAATTAATAAGATTGCTATTTTCTTTAAATTGTATTAAAGTAATGTATTATTTGTTTACATTCTAAAATATATTAAAGGTAATTTCATTTGTTTTGTAACACAACTATATAGAATAGAAATGGTTGCTGTGCTAGTGAAAAGAAGGCAATGTATATAACTATACTACATAACATCAGTAAAAATAACTAAGAATCTTGCTAATGTACAGTGTTGTGTGAGATTATAACGGAAAACATAATACATGCATTTTGCCGACTCAGCTACAGTTTCTGGGTTCCATCAATAAAAATATATTCTGTAACCTAGACATAATACAGATGCGCAATCGGGTCAGATTTAGTTCACCATACCAGAAGAAAATAAATGTTTGACTCTTCATTCCAGATAAGAAAACTGTATATGTCGTAACTTCTTTTCGGAATAAGTACCTTTAATGTTTGAGATTTTAATTGTAAAATTGTTTGTTTGCAACATTGCTACTGAATTCTTTTATTTATAATATATTGTAATAGAATGTTTAAATGTTCTAAATAATTCATATTTAATTATATTTATGTAATTTTTATTGTAAAGGTTGAATTCGCTACCAACTTCATGTTTTGATTTAATGATTGAAATAAAGTATTCTTTAAGTAAGAAAGAATATTATCTAGCAATATATTTTAAATCTATATTCTATTTTAAAATAAGTAAAATGCATTTCTTTAAATTAATTGTTACATTAACTATGGTTATTACATTTTATACCTTTGGCTATCTTGAAATTGATCGAGAATTAATTATTTGTATAATATTCTAAAATGCAGAAGTTATACGAATAAATGAAGTTGGAAAGCTTAATAAGGAAAATGTAATATGTATTTCATGAATTTTTATTATAAAATTGTTAGATGTGTTTCTAGAATGTAGTGATATATGTGTTGATTATTTAAATAAAGTTCTCCATACCAGAAGAAAATAAATGTTTGACTCTTCATTCCAGATGTAGCTGTCTTATCATCGTGGCGACACTCTTTTAAGAGAGCCTGAACTCTTTCTTCTCTCTCTCTCTCACCATGGATATTGACGTTACTTAACTTACGAGTAATTCCTTCTCATAGCAAGAAATTAGAAGAAGGTTATGTAAAGCTAATCACATAATTCCGTCTAACAGCAAGAGAAATATTTAACAACATATTTTTTTTTTACATAACACTAGCATTTAATAGTCACGGTAATTTTATTTAACAAATAATCATGACATATTTACAATGTGCTTAAAGACCATTCTGTGACTGTTTCATGCATTCTCTCTTATGATCCTCTATTTTTGCAGCCATAAAGCATTAACATTTAGCAATGTTAATATTCGACCCATCCGCTGTTGTTACAAACCACTGGAAAGCCTACAGGGCAATTCGTACAGACGTACTTTATGTCTGAGCTGTTTCAGGGTTTTCGATAAAGTTATATTCTTCATGTCAAAGTTGTCGTACGTGTTGCTTTAGATAGACAGCATATCAGATTTTTAATTATTCAGAGTTAGATAGAATGATGATCAAGCTTATATTGATTAAAAAACCTTTTTTAGATAATGTTGAAATATCTGTAGCATTAATTTTATTTATTAAATTAAAATCCTAAATCATATCTATTAGTATGAACTTGACGGAAACTTCATTCAGAGAAAAAGATAGTTATAATTTGTTTCCGTGGTCAGAAACTTGTAAAAGACAAATTATGATAGTCTAGTGTATTATGGAATTTTCAGTGATAACACCAACGACAACTACCGCAACAATTACAATGAAGACTAATACTTCAAGGACTCTAGGACTGACACAGGTGAGGTCAAGTGTTGTTTCTTTGTTGCCAAATAGGTATATAGGTATGTAATGTACAAATACACTGCTGCAAATTATGTAATGTACTCTGATATAAATTCGTTATGAAACTATGTAATGGTGACGGTGAGGACGTACTATCTGAGATAATTAGAGGAAAACGTAACTCATCTGTCACATCAAACCACTGGAACCAATGCATAAAACATAACACGCAAATTGTCCAGATCTTAAAGGCGATTACCTTTTGGGGATAATATTCCAGAGGGCTTGGACATGAATGTGAATAATTTTAATGTTGGAGCTGTTCATTTTCAAAGATATGTATCAAATAGTACGTGGGGCTGCGATCTCAATGAATGCTGTGAAAATCTTCGTTCAGTTGGTTAACTGAGACATTTGTTTAGATCAAGGTGCATATTTTTATACCAAAGTTGCGTACATGTTTTATCCTTGCAAGCCAAACATTCGACCACTATAAAGCATCAAGTGGGATCAGACTCTGTACATAATGAGATTGTCGCAAAAAGCCATAAAATGAAAATGGTTATGTAATTTGTATACTCCCGTTATGGTTGCATTCCGCCCTAAATATTTAAGCGTCATTTCATAGGGAGAAATGAACGCACGATAATTCCATTGAAATGTTCCCTGCTCATGATCATCACAGGAGTGGATTTCAAGCACGTCTCGCGAAGTGATAATTCTATGCGAAGATTGCTACTGTAGTAGTAGTTAATGGAATATATATCCTATATGTATCAATAGGTAAAGAAGTATATAATCCATATATGAGGTATGGGAATAGATCTACATGATGTTTCCATCGGAAATAAAATATATATCCCATATATGAGGTATGGGAATAGATCACCATGATGTTTCCATCGGAAAGAAAAAATATATCCATATATGAGGTATAGTAATAGATATCTCAGACGTTCCCATGCTGTTGATAAAGAAGTTATCCCTTATAGTGCTTCAGTTTGACAGGAAACTAGGCACCGTGGAATAAATGGGAGACTGTCTTTCATTATATTACGAATTCTCAGCACATGTGTTACCATACCTTTTGGTAGCCTCTGTACAAATGGGAACAGGTCATAATCTAGTCCACAAAGAGCTTACTTGAGAAATCTGGCAACTGCCACTGAATGCCCGAGGACTTATATTTCCGATATTGTTTACGAAACATGCTGCCAAATAGACAAGATGAAATACGGCAAATCTTGTTCAAAAGACTAAAGAGACACAGCTCAGTGTGTTATGTACATCTGCAATAATAAAAAACATGTTCAATTGTACATGCCTTAAGAACAATCAATCTAACAAATACCCAGTTTGTTCTTAATTGCATTGAACTTCTTATTGTGTTATAGAATTATATATCATGCTTTGAATTTTGTAAAATAATTGATTTTACGTCGCTTGAGACTATTTGATTCAATGGTTAATCCTATCATAGAATACATGTATACATCCGTCGTACTAGTTCCATTCATGACATAGAATACATGTATACGTCCGTCGTACTAGTTCCATTCATGACATAGAATACATGTATACATCCGCCGTACTAGTTCCATTCATGACATAGAATACATGTATACATCCATCGTACTAGTTCCATTCATGACATAGAATACATGTATACATCCGTCCTACTAGTTCCATTCATGACATGGAATACATGTATACATCCGTCGTACTAGTTTCATTAATGCCAATGCCAGTCTAACATAAAAACAACAACTAAGATGGTCAAAAATGGTATGCATGTTCTATGTGGATTATGTAAACAAGCGCGTGATTCATAGTACACTTGCCCTGTAGAAGGCATTTGATTGGTTAAATTCTATTTGACAGTTAGAGAAGGACTGTTTTGTTACGACTGTTAGAGTTATGTTGAAATGACAAGATTTAATTAGTTGAGAAATTATAGTGAATCAGATATATTCATTTGATGCGCAAAATGACACTATATAATGACGATAAACACCGTGTTTACATATTGGTGTGTAGAGCAGAGTAAATAACCTTTGATTTATGCAGTCAGTACTTTGATTTATGCAGTCAGGACTTTGATTTATGCATTCACTACTTTGAGGAGTCAGTGAGTATGTTTAATGACAAGAACATTTCACTAATCAAGTTTTTTTCGGATTACCTTAGAACAGTTTCTGGAATAGTGAGAAATTCATAGTACATTTTTATTATGATTACATCCGAGGAAATTGATATACTGTAAGATATTGTTAATTCATTCACTTTTTATTTTATGTTGTGTTTTAAATTCATGTATATTTGGGTCCCTTGAAATTATGTCTGGCTTTTACCCTCTAGACGAACCAATTTTCAGACAGACCCTATGCCAAACATGTTTGAATAATTCCTTGAGAAGAATGATTTACAATTTATTGCTTCAATCTTCTCGTTTCACATGCTAATGGCTACGTTTAATGGCTAATATTGTTGTTTTTAATTAACTTTGCTTAGTCTCCCGAATGAATGCTTCCTTGTGCTTCCTATTTCTATGGTCAATAAAATCTATATCGCATACATTCTAACAGTACCTGCACTTTGTCACAACAGTCCATAAACATTTGGTAAAACATTTATGACTATACACTTGCGTGAGATTCTACAATGTTCTCATTAAAATGTTAAGAGTTTACCATACTTGTCTTTATCTAGATAGTAGCTTTAGTAACAATCAGCAGCTAGAAATTTATCACCATGTTCCCATGTTCCCATGTTTATGTTGTGATTAACATTAACAATGAATATCACATGTTGTTGTGTTATAAACGGTGGCATCTATGAAAGCGTTCACAGACCTAATTCAATTATTAATTTATTTAAAATACAAAGTTAAAATTTAAAATGAATTTACAGTTAATTAAACCCCAATCATTTTTACAAGTTCTATCACAATTCCAAAAGTATAGAGTATACCGAATGAATTCCAGTGGTCTTCCAAATATTTTCGAATTTTGAATGTGTTGATGTGTCAATGGCCTTTAATTCGATACTCTTGATGTATCATACTTATATAATCCAAAATGTAATTTAAATGTAATGAATGAAATAACAATAATGATTTGGTCCTAACACATTAAGCAGTTGTAATTGAATAAATGATTTTTAAAAAAAACAAACGTTCTCGATTGAAGCACAGGACACAACCAAAAATACTGATTCCATTTTTGGCGTTAAGATAGGCACACAATCACTTCAAACTTATATTAAAATCTAAGAGATAATAAGAGGACCAAAGTGTGGGTCATCTTAAAGGATAATTCCGTCAAACTGTAAACAAAATGCGCTTCTCGAATCTTCTATGATCATAATTAAGTGGGTATAAAGAACTCAGGGTCATGTAAACATGTTTACCTTCAGATAATAATAACCCTTAATCTACTGGCATAGACACAAGTTAGCAGAATAATTTGTTGTCTATAAAAGGAATAACGTATAAACAGACTCAGGTGTTTTTTTAAATGTTTTTGTTACTGATTCTGCCCAGTTTCTCAATACATCTAAAGAAACATTTTGGCTTAATATTCATATATACACAAAACAAAAATACACATAGTACTGGCAATTTGTATATATGCAAGGTGCTTAATTTACAAAGCATATAAGCTGCATTTTGTGTAAGATTGGGTAAGAATCCTTGGTCCCAATCTATCTGTCTTGTTATGTATTTCTTGGCAAATAAATCTTTACAGGGATTGAGTGGACGATGAAACCACACAATGAGTGCGATACTTTTCATCATAAGAAAGTTAATCGTAAATAATTTTGTTATGCGTCTATACGCCCATCGAGTCACATCATAATGGAAATGGAAATCAAATGCTGCTTAATGGATAGTAATGTACCAATAATGGAAAGTAATCTGTCAATAATGGATAGTATTGTGTCAATAATGGATAGTAATGTGTCAATAATTGATAATAATGTGTCAATAATGGATAGGTATGTGTCAATAATGGATAGTAATGTGTCAATAATGGATATGTATGTGTAAAAAATGGATAGTAATGTGTCAATAATGGATGTTAATGTGTCAATAATTGATAGTAATGTGTCAATATATGATAGTAATGTATCAATATCGGACATTAATGCGTCAATAATGGATATTACTGTGTCCACAGTGGATAGTACTGCCTCCATAATGGATAGCACTGTGTCCGAAATGGATAGTACTGCATCGTAAACCCATTGTACAGAAACATGAAACGGACAAATAAAATATAGGATTCTCATTGTCGATCTTAGTTCCTGGAACAGATGCCAATCAACCTTGTGTGAACATATATTAATTTGTTTTCAAATTTCATCGCATTATATGACGCTCATTATGGTCAAGCTGTAATTTGGGAAAGTTCATAAATTACATTGGTAGGCTTATGGAAAAAGTGAAAGACAGGCTTATAAGATGTTTTCGAAAGGTGAAAAATAAAATAAAATAAACCTCTTACTAGAAGAGGGACCAAAGAGAATTTTCAGATAGTTATTAGACTACACGTCTCTTTTGCATTTCCGATAGTCATTTGAAGTTCTTTAAAATGTGTTATTTAACAATCCGAAACAAATATCATTATAAAACGCTAAAAAAAGAGCGACCCCCTCCGTCTTTCTAAATTAATTAGCGTCCCTGTAAAGTGTAAGTATGTCAGTTTAAGTAAATGTATTTAAAATGTACATTGCGACACGTTGCTTCTGAATACTGAGCAATGTATGCGTTGTGTTGGTTTTTAAATACGGCTGTGTTACAATACTGTTATAATACTATATTTGATATGAAGTTTTACAATATGGTATGATTGAAACCATATTCCTTCACAGTCATTCATGTTATCAAGTTGATATAGGGTCCTCATAAACCAATGAAGGTTTGATATGAATCTAAATAATGATGATTACTGGTTACTTAACACACACACACACACACACACACATATATATATATATATATATATATATATATATATATATATATATATATATATATATATATATATATATATATGCATACATATAGAACACGTTATATACTCACTTATTGGACATCGTCTAACCCAATTCATGCTTTTTCTTCGATAAACTCCGCTGCAAAATCTGATTGATTTGTTTCTAATTTTCCTTACGTTATATTTCTTATGATGGTTTATATAACTTTCATGGAAAATCAATGAAGAGTCTTAAGGTTGATATAATTAGATTTTTCAGAATCGCTTCTACAGCTAATCAATGATTTTAAATTTGCGACATTAGCATACATATGTGGGTTGACGTGAAGCAGCAAGACTAACGCTCATTATTAGCCGACTTTAATTCTTTGTCTTCTCAGTGATATAAGAAATATGTGTCATGTTAGCCATCATTATCAGAGAGGATACAGCAGAGTCATTGATGTAACTGTTTATATAGTTGATGGCACACTAAACGGAGATCTGATACATGTTGTGCTAAGCTCCCTTTCTCTCTAACTTGTGGTGGCCTTTGAAAAAGTGCCGTGGAAGTGTTTTAAAAAGAAATTATGGTTCCTTGAGGATCTAAGAGTTCATTTTCTAGTGTGATGATATTTATGTATAAATAATAATAGTGTCACATTATTTGATATTTTGAATCCTTTAATTTGAAAGGTTTATATTTACCACTTTAAGTACTGGTTAAATCTGAAAAACGATTGACTCTAAAATTAACAAAGTGTCGCCTCAGTCTTATCAGCCAAGCGAAGCTCAAGAATGCTAGTACATTTGTGCCGAATCATGTCGGATTGCCAGTATGGGAAATGAATTAAATTAAATTGGAATGAATGGACCCATACTTAATAACTGGGGCAATGCAATTTGATCTTTTACAATCAAGGGACAGTTTACGGATCTTTGTTCTCCTGTGTATTATCAGATTGATTAGGATTGATCGTTGAGAAGACGGAACATTGAAAGTCGATACCATTACTTAACCATATATAATTTGTTGAATTTTTTGCCATCTAAATGGAACAACGTCGACGTTGATTGCATAAAACAGTAATTTAATGCCAATAAATAACATCTCAGGATATATGTATGCTATATAATTATCATATTGTGGTTTAATAGAAAACTCTTAGTCATGTTGGTTTTTTTTACATCATTAAGCTGTATTCTAGATGCGAACGTCATTAACGTTTAGGTCGAATACAATTTACTTTGTATTCGATGCAAACGGGATTGGGTGGGGAGTCAATGCATTATTCGTGTACTCAATTGGGACTCATCTCGTTAAATTTGCCTAATAGAAAGCTACTGCAACATACATGCTCCATTCAGACGAGTAAGTGGACAACTGGCGTGTTAATAATGATACGTATCTTCATTCTCCATATTCATTACCCCATGCATTTCTAGGTATCCTCTCGTTTTGGTTTACGTTATAAGCTGGTTGCGCACTGTATCGTCATTTATGTAATGACATGGTCGTTATCGTTTACTACCTATTTCGCATTAAATTTTGTGTTGGATGTTTTTAGTTTGTCGGATTATGTTCACAACGTTACATCTCAATCAGTCGCATCTCAGTCGATATGTGTGTTGTGTCCAGGCAGAGGCGTAGCAACCCAAGGTAGATGCTGTGCAGACAACGTAAAGTAAATGTTATAATTTGATTATACTATCTCGACAAAAAACTGCAATTTTTTGCATCACAAAAGAGTGACAAAGATGATAATTATCTGACATTGCACCGTTTATGTCGTTGTAGACATCATAAAGCAAAATCTCGAGATAATAATGGCTGTAACAGAATTGTTACCGAGAGGAGGGTGGATTAAATGAACAATACAAACACAATTTGTGAAAGAAAATATAAATTTATGTAATAAATTATAAATGAAAAAAATACAGATGTAACAACACAATAATTCATGCACTCAACCCACAATTACACTCACAACTATTCACAATACATGAACAAATTAAATAACAATACAAAAGGAATCTCAGATGTAAAGGGATCTCTTGGATTATACACAGATCCAAGAATCCTTTACGAAAGTTAAATAAATGCAAGAATGATTTACGAAAAAAAATAAACACAAACGACAAACTATCTATCGCACGATGGATTGCGATAACTAGCACGATCATATACTTGTATTGAATCAAGTTGCTAGCTTTTATTGATATCTATGTGATCACTTGAAATATTATTGCGATCTGACATAAGCATGCAAATACAACAATGTATTAAATTATATTACAATTTCAATACACCTATGTGTCTCCCCTGTATAACCGCACGATTCAGCAACAGTTGAATCGTCTCCCAGTTTCCCCGAGAACCGAGGGTTGACCAATACTATTATCGGACGTTTCCCTACACGGATCCACCACAGTTATACGTTCAGACAGCATACAACATCTACCCGAACCAACGGTTCCTCACTCCCCTAGATGTCAACCCGGACGTTTTACAACTCTAAGACAGCTCCTACACTCGGACTTCTAGCTTTCCGGATATTTACACGTTACACAGATATTGACGAACAGACAGTTCGACACACAGACAGATACTTCAATTCCGTTTGCACAAATTAACGGCACAAGCACATTCAGATATTTATACAGAGATGTTCCAGAACAAACAATAGATGTCCCACAACAAATCAGACGATATCAAAGACGTTTATCAAAAGATGGTATCAGATGTGTTAACAGCTACGGTATCAACGATGTTATTAGCAGCTACGGTATCAACGATGTTATTAGCAGCTACGGCATCAGAAACATTGTAACAACTATGTTAGCAGCTACGGTATCAGAGACGGTATCAACGATGTTATTAGATGCGCTATCAGTGATGAACTTCTACGGTATCAACGACGGAATCAGCTGGAATCAGACTGAATCAGACGGAATCAATGATTGTCAGATGTTATCAGATCTACGGAATCAACGATGTTATTAGATCTCCGGAATCAACTATAATAAACAAAACCAGACTAATAATAGTGGTCTCAAAAATAATCTAAGCCGTAGATTACGATATTGTATTTAAAGTCTAAAAGTGACTAGTAATTCCAAATATTCCACGTTCATTGCAATAAAGGCATCATTATACGAAATGATAATCTGAATAAAATTCACAATAAAACGAAATGTAAATTTAACACTCACCCCTTTGGCTGGAGATTTGCAAGACGAGGTTATCTATCCTTTGATTAGATATTTTAGTTCCCGTAAATAATAATGAGAAATCCATCGCCTTATATACTCTCTATAGGTGAACATAAATCACATCGAGCTTAACGTGCACCACGTACAACGAGTATTTCGGATTTCATGTAAATTACAAATTGGCACATGCAAATCGTTACACGCCACTTAATCACCCCAGGTAATGCGTGTACGACGAAATCAAGAAAATGGTGAGTTTCGTTTGCAATTCAAGACAACAAAAATCAGTTCAATTTTCGCCTAATTCTGTGACAATGGCTACGCCTTGTAGCTAGGACGTTCCTTACTACCGGAAGTTTGTTGATTGGCTTTACTTTAGCTAAACGTGTCACATTTACAAACGAATTTGTAATGAAAGATTTGATCATAACCTAATTACTCATAATTTAAGAAATGTCATTGCACATGGTGAGAGAGAAAGAAAGAATAAAGAGTTCCGGCTGTCTTAACTAAAGGGTGTCACTCATAACGTTGTAGATACTGCTACATCATGGGGAATATGGCAAGCGGAGATACGGGAATATATATATATATATATATATATATATATATATATATATATATGTATATATATATATATATATATATATATATATATATATATATATATATATATATATATATATATATATATATTTATTTAAAATACACGACATACATACAAGATTATACTTTTTCTTAAAGCTTACCGATTTCATACATTGTATTATTTCTGCATTTTAGACTAACAAACAGATAGTTAAATCTCAATTAACTTCATGATAGCCAAAGAAACAAAATTAAATAGTTGGGATTAATGTAAAAATCGTTTTGAAGAAATGTATTTTACTAAATATAAAATAGAATACTAATTTGGAATAGGTTTCTAAACATTACTCTATTACTTATAGAATATTGTATTTCCACATTAAATCTAAACATGACGATGGTAGCCAATTCGTCTTTTCCAATATTAATTGCCATAAATACTTTAAAACAATGAAACATTCGATTACTTTATAAAATCAAAAAGAATGAAAAATGTTGCATAGATATGAACTTTACCGTTAAAAATATTACAATATTAAAAAGTGTCTATTCTTTAAAAAACGAGTTTACGGACACAGACGATTCTTACCTTTTAGGAGAGATGGACTATTTCTGATTCTCAACGATCGGACTAATTCTGAGTAAGCTTGTTCTTAATTTTTACGCAATTTAGAACGTATCAACACGAACAAATATGGACATTAATCAAGATACTAGTGTTCGTTCATTTCGAATCAGAACGAGGCTGCATTCTCTTCGCTACTGAACAGTCCGTGTCCGAGCACGTCATCAGACAAACCGTTCTGCACCATCAGCTAATTCGTCTCAGAAAACGTGTAAATCTCATAGCTTATTCAGTAAAAGAGAATTTCAGGAATTCGCTAAATCAAGAACTTACACAACTTACCGAGTGTAATTTTTGCTGACTTTTCAATATAAGGAAAATGTACAGTACAAGGGAATTTAGTACTTGCTGATAATGGCGCAATTTTTATTACATAAGTATGTACATGTAGTTGTAATTCAGAAATAAATTAAATCAGTCTCAATACATTTTAGTAGAAAATTACTTTCAAAATAATGTAATGAAACAATACCTATAATACAAGGGAAAATTCCAATCTTATTACGTTTCTCAAAACGATATGTCCTAATATGTCAATTCATTATTATCTGAATCGCTAGCTTGCATAAAGTTAACTGATACTTATGTCTTTGCTCACTACGACCAGAGCCTCATCGAGTAACCAGTCATATCAAGTAGTTGTCATTCGCCTTTACCGTATAATCACTTCATTGGATTATCTTCCATTTTGTCAATATAATTTTTTCGTCTTCCTCGTATACCTATCACTCCTAGTTTTCTCTTTATTCTTGACTTCTCAACGCTCCGATGGCCTAAGTGGTTTGAGCGTCCACCTCAGATGTAGGGTCACAGGTTAGAACCTTACAAAACACTTATAAATAAAATCGGCACTAGGATCTACCTTGCTGATCTCAGCATTAAGGGGTTAGTGTTAGGACTGGTGGCCCTTTTGTCAGTATAATGTGACTGGATGGGACATGATGTTATATGTCTGCGGCATGATACTCCAGTGCTAGATATCATTACAAAATGCAACACTGCAAAAGTCGCTGCGATATGACGGAAAATTGTTAAGCTACGTAGAAAATCTAAATCACACACACACACACACACACACACACACACACACACACACACACACTTCTTTCACACACTTCTTTCAGTACGTGGCAACGAAATAGTCACGGTACAAATCATACCAGATCACCTTGAGGTCTCGATATCTTAGCATTAACAGTGTACAGGTAAGCATTATTTGGAAACTTTTATCGACAACGAGACCTCATTAGCATCTGTTTCTTTCAAATATATTCGATAGATGTCATAATTATTGTAAGTTTGATTTGTTTAAGTATGTTGATTATGAACTGTTGAAATTCCAAGATTCACAGATGATGAACAAGCTTGATATACATTCAAGCAGGTAATTCTTATTTAGTATCCGTCAATCTCTTTTCTTTGCATATTTCTTTCTTTCCTTTCTTCGTTTTTTAGAAAGAAAATTCCGAAGCTATTAACGTACGTCCATAAAACCCATATTATTATAGGCTGAAGTTTGGGATAAGAAGATCGCCCTGTTGTCCTTTAACTATGAATAATAAACCATTTTAAAAAGCATGATGAAATTTGAACATAAAAACAGACAAGAACTTGACTAATTTTGATGGGTATAACTGAAATGTCTCATCTCATCTTGTTTTAATTCGAGTGTAAACAAAACAAAATAATCTCTTAATTTGTGTCAGTAGCCACATAAAAAGTAATTTGTGTTGGTAGTGGTTATTAGCAATAATGAAAAGACGAAAAAGAAAAATACCTCTAATGGCTAGGCAATTACAGAGCCCAGAACTGATCTCCATTAATTTGATTAATCATATACCCATGATGCTTTGCATCTATGGGAGATGGTTCTATAGCAAATCGATGTAATCATGTTTGTAAAGTTACAGTAACATAATATGATCCACGTGTAACAGTTTTTGAAAGCCTTTGACATCCTTTTAGAGAATCCATTTGGTGTCCCGTGCAGACATGGAAAAGGGTTTTTGCGATGCATTTTACTAAATTATAAAATTACGTGATAAAATCGATATGACTAAACAGTCTAATCTGATTTGGGTTTAGTCATATCGATTTTATCACGTAATTTTATAAATAATTGTCCTTGAGTTCTGTTTGAAATATGTTTTGAGTTTTTTGAGTTGTACTTCGTCCTGTTCCTTAAAAGGTATTACACACCTACAAATAATGAAAAGTACGATTTTCGTGGAGTAACATTTTTAACATTACAGAACATTACATAACTACAAATAATGAAAAGTACGATTTTCGTGGAGTAACATGTTTAACATTACAGAACATTACATAACTACAAATAATGAAAGTACGATTTTCGTGGAGTAACATGTTTAACTTTACAGATCATACTCACAGTGGTGACTAATTAGATTGTATTCGCCTTAGTTTAATTGAGGTTTGCGTGGAAATGGCGACATGTATTTTAATTTGTTAACGAGTTCATTGTGGCAATCGTGTTTTATTATAACAACACCTTTTGTACTGATTATGCCCACATCAAGTACGTTGTAACTGTCACAATAAAAATCAGTCTTTATTTAGACCCCGGATAAGATAACTTAACTTCTTTCCCCATATATTGATAATAATTCCAAACAGAAATAATACCAAAGACTTCACTGAACAGCGTCATACAAAGCTTGTAAATTGTATAGGTGAGGGAAATAAATTGTTATTATATTATTTAGACCTGTCTCAAGGTGTTTGTACACCTAAGCGTCAGTCTATAAATATACTTTAATTTCGATTTTATGTCGATTTTGTGATTGTGGTTGGAGATAATAATAAGTTTACTCAGCATACGCTTCAGTCGTTGACCTTTCATTTCCTAAATAATAAAATCACATTTTGAATCATAGCATAAAGTTTTATTTCAAGTTTGGCTTCTACTTATCGTGTCTCAAAAATGCTAACATAGTACGCATGGGTACTACTCGGCCTCGTACACTTTTTTGAAGACAGTTTCAAGTAACTTTACACTGCTTTGAGTGTCCGCAAACAACAACAACAACAACAACAACAACAATAATAATAATAATAATAATAATAATAATAATAATAATAATAATAATAATGACTTTATTTAAAGAGGGTAACGCAATTAGCTAAGAACTAATCTACCTTGAGGCCCTCATACAAGGGATTAATTTAATTCAGCAGCATCTCAGAAGCCACTGGATATATTGGGTTTGGAAGATGGATGCTAGGCAACAATACCATCGTGACCACATGTCTTATCTTTATTGAGAGAACTAATTGTACTACTGATTTCTTCTCTAGTGGGAATTTTGTCAACAACTTCATCAAAGTGGGAATGGGTTTCTATACTCTGTTTTCTAACCTCTGCCAAGACCATCTGGTAATGATTCTCATCGTACAGATAGGTATTGTCAGGTAGTGACAAATTGGAAAAATGATTTGCCCATAAGTCTCTTATAGAGTCGTGGTCGCGTACAATTTTTCCGTTAGATTCAATTTCGTATATGTAACCACGTTTATGTCTTTTATTCCGTATAAACTTATAGAAAGTGGAAATATCGAGCTCTGCAGCCTTTTCAAGCTCACTGAACTGTTCTCTATCACACATTTCTTTTGCTCTCAGTAATTCTTTTCCAAACAGTTTCTTTGCTTTCTTATAGTTCACGTATGACTGAAATTCCCATCCTCTTGGCCTACCATTAGAGATCCATACCCTACGTTTCAGCCTCATTTCTGTATGAAACATTTTTACGTTTAGTAGTCTCCAATAGGGGTTAGCGTACGGGCAAAACCTTTTATGGGCAGAAACCTAGAAGCTGCGTCATGTAAAATCTTTACCGTGTCTTGAATAATAACTTCAATATCGACATTTGTCTCTAGTTCTGTCTTATTCAGTTGCGCTAAAAATTCATTGCGTGTTGCTTCCTTATGCCTATTTATTTGTTCTGCCGATGCTTTCTTCCAATTTATGGAGGGAATTATATGCTTGTCAGCCATGATTATATTATATGCAAAAGGAATGACCAACTCTATTTTTACAGGATGATGATCTGAATTGTTCAAAGGATGGTCATCAGTTATTTATTTTCATCAGACGATATGTATGACTAGACACTTGTTGACTTAAAAAATAGATTTTCAACACAAGTATTACAATGACTATAAAGTAGTTGACCATAATTTATGCATATGTATGCGACTTACTGCACCTTTATATAGTTTCACCTGAACCTCTTGGCGTCCTTATCACCGTAATCCTCATACCATTCTCTTGCCCATACAAAATTTGGCCAAAAACCTTTCTCTAAAACCTTCTCAATGTCTAAGTCATCTACCGTGACTAAAGCAGTAAAAGTGTCCTTTCCTCCTCTTACACACCAATGCCTTAAGATCTGTGAGTCAATTATTGCTATTCCTTTATTTCTGGCGTGCTTTTTTATACAAGTTTTCATCTCCTCTCTCGTTCTGTCAACCGGTATCCTGGACATTAGAACTCGACGTTCATAAGAGTTCCTCACTCTTTTTTGTGGTCTGCAGTTTCTGTTTGTTGTGATGACATCGATTGTTCTGTTTCCTTTATCCAAGTCTTTTGATAAGGTGGCTGAATTTTTTTTTGAATGGTAATCTTCTTTCCCTGTCGATACCTCTTGCATTTTCCCGTGCTGAGCATTTGTGATCATGGTGATAACCACGTTCTCCATTATCTTCAATTACTGTCAATTCTTCAGTTGAGGTACTGGGTATGGTGGACAGAGTCAGAGCCACTCCTTCCCTTGAATCAGTGGATTTCAAGCGACCGCCTTTGTTCTTCTCCGAGTTTTATTATAACAACACCTTTTGTACTGATTTATGCCCACATCAAGTACGTTGTAACTGTCACAATAAAAATCAGTCTTTATTTAGACCCCGGATAAGATAACTTAACTTGTTTTCCCATATATTGATAATAATTCCAAACAGAAATAATACCAAAGACTTCACTGAACAGCGTCATACAAAGCTTGTAGCTTGTAATTCTATATGTGAGGGAAAAAATTGAATTATATTATTTAGACCTGTCTCAAGGTGTTTAAGCGTCAGTCTATAAATAAACTTTAATTTTGATTTTATGTCGATTTTGTGATTGTGGCTGGAGATAATAATAAGTTTACTCAGCATACGCTTTAGTCGTTGACCTTTCATTTCCTAAATAATAAAATCACATTTTGAATCATAGCATAAAGTTTTATTTCAAGTCTGGCTTCTACTTATCGTGTCTTAAAATGCTAACATAGTACGCACGTTTACATTGAGAAATGTGATGGAACACTGGCCTACAATCATGAATTATGCTTATATTAAAGATATAAATAAATAATGAATTATGGGGCCTAATTAAATAAATATTTATTTTGTATTATGATTGATTCTATATGGAATGGATGATCCAACTCGCCTTTCAAATCTCTTAAACACGGCTATAACTCACTGTCGTTTTCACTTCCAAGTTAAATAAATATCATACAGTTTATCCAGAATGGTAGCACTTGGATCAATATGGGATACAACTGTCCAAATAGCATCAATATGGGATACAACTGTCCAAATAGCATCAATATGGGATACAACTGTCCAAATAGCATCAATATGGGATACAACTGTCCAAATAGCATCAATATGGGATACAACTGTCCAAATACAAAGACACACATCTATATCAAATACTTAGCTGAACCTTGTTACATTTGCATATATGTACATAATTTACCAAATTGGCTCTCTCATGCTACTTTGATATGCAATCGAGATAGTATGCTTATAAATTAAGTATTAGACCATTGTGTATCAAAACATTTCCTTTAGAGATATATTGGGAAGGTTATCTAAACTGTCTCCAAAGTGCACAAACAGAAACTGTGGTTCCAAAAAAACACGATTGGCGAATCGCTAATGCAATAAAACCCAAAACTTTTAATTAGGTCGAAATAATGTTTTAAATCAGCGTTTTGAATCCCATGACCCGTTTCTATAAGCCTTGCTGTACGACATGTCTTTATAAAATCTTACTGTTACGCTCGACATTTGCTTAATTTTTTGTGGGCATTTGAAATTCCTCATGTGGCTTTTAATAGATCATGATGCATGTGCTTTCTCGTACATATTAGTTGAGCACATTGTTGTATGACCTGTTGCATGTATACAAAAATACAAAACTATATTTCGTTCCTGTCCATAGCACTTTTCTTTAAAGGAATAAACGAAAGTCACATTTATGGAGCTCTCGTTGCTACACATGTGATTGCTTTATGTACAATACAACGAATGAGTAATGCAACATACTAGGAAATTAAACAAAGATTGTCGTGTCATAATTAGGTCATATAGACATAAAAAATGATGTGTACACGACTATATAAATTATAAGTTATAGAAAACACAATGTTCACAAGTGGTTAGCTCATCTCTGCTTAAGTGTTATTTGTATTATGTTATAATGTTTTGTTGATATGAAAATGACAGTGAATGTCTCTTACGTAAATATGAATGTGCAGTGTTGCAGATGTACGTTCCATTCTATTTTTAGCTTCAAGACAAAATGAGGCATGTCTTGGTGTCTAGTTGGTGTCTAGTTTTAAATCAGGAAGTGGGCCCAACAATGTCAAACTACTGCCTAACAATTTCAAACTACTTCCCAACAATGTTAAACTACTGCACTCCAGAATGCGGTTAGAAAAAGAAGATCTAATTAGCTTAGATTAAAGTACATGCTAAAGAACTGCTGATTTAGCAAAATTTACTTCAAATTCCAATCAAATCAGTATTCATGTATGAATCGTATATAGCTTAGTACCTCAGATCTATACATTGTAACAAAAATGTCAGGTTACTAACGTAATATATTATAATCTATCACAATCACCAAAGGTTATTATAATGTGCACATGTTCTTAACAGTATGTATGTATGTATGTATGTATGTATGTATGTATGTATGTATGTATGTATGTATGTATGTATGTATGTATGTATGTATGTATGTACATGTATGTATGTATGTATGTATGTATGTATGTATGTATGTATGTATGTGAGTGCGTGCATGCAAAAATGTGAGATGAATAATTCCGACAGAGAACTAAATTCTACACAAAGACGGATTTTTGTATCTGTGTCTCAAAGACAGATCTTTATTAATATTCTCTACGTCTTACTTTAGACATGTTGCCACAGAAGGAATACAATAATGAAAGTAAATATGACTTTTAAAAAGCACTGCGAAAAGATATAAATAGTTATAACAGAGAAAATAAATCAAATTTGCTTACATAGAAACATAGAAACACACAAGCGTTTACACCATTATATAGGAATAAGACATGAAATAACTTCCAAGATTGATTTGGTTTCCAATGGAGTTTTTCGGCAAAACTAAAACAGAAGGCTTATTTAGTGCTGAAGCATTTGGATTTAAGATCTTGCCTATGGACGCATCATGTTAGCTAATTTGGGGTAATCCAATAGCTAATTTGGGGTAATCCAATGCTATGAATTGAACCGTCTCTCTTTTATCCCATGCACGGCACGTTCCTTCCAGCAAGAAACGTAATCCCTGCTATCCACATTTTAAATAATCAATCGCTCTTTGCTAGTTTAGCTGTCAAGTTAGGATTGAGGTTCTGGGCTTAACCGTTTCTGCCTAAGTAACATTCAACAGGTACTGGTTTCGCCCTACTGATCTAAAGACTGCGATTGGGAGTAGCTACCTCTCTTTCTGATCGGAGTGCTTTCAGGCGATCGTTACTCATGGCACTTTTAAAAGATATACAAGTTTGGAGCTGGTCAAAAATGCATTTAGTCGGTGTATATTATGTTTACAAGTATTATTATGAAAATCGGGAATAAATACTGAATTCATATACATACATTCATAGTACGGGTAAGTAAGTAAGACTCCATTCTTATGGTGAATATGTTGTGTTGAAAACTAATAGCAATAGACCCTGAAGTTTGTTTGTTTGCTTGAATTTTAACGGCGCACCAGCACGTTTAGGCTATTTAGCGCCATACAATAAGTTAGATATTTAAAAATAAGAAAAGTTTAACATCGACAAGCGATATAAAATACCATAATAGTTAAATATAAAATGGTAAGATGTTGGTAACAGGAAAATATGAAGCTTCCCAATCAACGGGAGATGTAAATGGTGTATGCTGATGATAAGATGTTGTAAATAAGAGGTGGTATTTGCATTAGATAAAAATATTCTAGGTGATGGCATACAAGTTATAGTTTAAAATAGAGATTTACTTCCTTTAAGAAATCTAAAATACAAGTGATTTGTATTACATGTATATCAAAAAGTTCCTTCATGTCTTGTTCATTATAGTATTTAGCACGCGTAGGTTGCAGGTCGGAACACTCGGTCATAAGACCCTGAAGTGAATTGATTGATGTTTGTTACGTTGTCTTCACTAGGTCCACAAACAATAATACAAGAATTAATGTCCACATCTCGTTTAGTGATTTGGAAATTCTCTTCGCCTGATTTAAAATTGTATTGGAGCCACGTATGACTGATGGGGTACGATGCAAATGAATGTCATTTCCCATTAAGGAAGATGAGAGAAATCTATGCCGTCTTGTATACTGTTAGATGGATTATGATTGATGTTGCAGAGTTCAAAAGTGGAGACCAGTGCCCTGAAACTAATTTATTTATTCGCTTAGCTTATTGGATGATATGTGCAGAAACTGGGTCAACGTCGTGTTTGATTGTATGCAATAACCATTGTAATAGCTAGCTATTGCGGACCCTTTTCCGGTGGCAGATGATGGAACGTTGTCAACACTATTTTAATGTTTGGATAAAGAATTTATACTGTTTCCTGAACACCTTGACACATTATCGTCATACCTAGTATAAAGCTAAGGTGACATAGTTGCCTTTGACCAAGGGTATATGTTATAGGCAGAGTTATTGCCCCTCGATTTATTATAGTTTTAGTTAGGATGAATTAAGGTCACATGCATGAAAAGATTGTGCTGATACCTAGATGAAATATTATAAGCTAAGGCAGTTTATTTGCAACTTTATCATATTGATTTCAGATTGACAGGTTTAACATATTGATTTCAGACTAACAGGTTTAACATATTGATTTCAAACTGACAGGTTTATCATATTGATTTCAGACTGACAGGTTTAACATATTCATTTAAGACTGATGGGTTTAACATACTGATATCAGACTGACAAGTTTATCATATTGATTTCAGACTGACAGGTTTAACATATTGATTTCAGACTGACAGGTTTAACATATTGATTTCAGTCTGACAGGTTTACATATTGATTTCAGACTGACAGGTTTATCAAACTGATTTCAAACTGACAGGTTTATCATATTGATTTTAGACTGACAGGCTTATAACAGTATTTCCGTTGTATGATGAACATACAGTAATTAAGCTTATCTTTGTTCGAAAAAATTTCAGACGGGTTCATATTTACGCGATTTAAGTAATAGTTTGCGAAAGCCAAAACATAAAACTAAATAATTTTTTAAAAATCCCAACACAAACAAAACCAAAACAAACAACAATACCTTTTGCTGTATTGTCCCCAAATCACCCAATTATCAGATATAATTCATACATTTATTAAGAGTCAAATTATTGCAATGATTTAATTAGTTGTTGTTTAGCTACAGTGGCTAACATACTTGTGTTGGCATCATATATGTGTTAGCCATTTATATTTATATCCAATTGACTGGACACATGGAGAAAACTATTCATGAGTGGCATTAACTTAATTGTATGTAAAACGCATCGTATCGGGTGTTGTCTAGCCATCTTTATTTAACATATAATGGTTTTGGCCTTTGCCTATTGCTCTTTTGTTTGCGATACATGTAAACATTGTGTATTTGTTTGTTTGTTTGATTAGCATTTTTAACGTAGCTCTAACAATTTTTCAGTCATATCGTTACGATGTCTGCAGTGAGGCAGTTTATAGTGATGTCTTGCACTGGGGCATAGCATGATGTCCCATCCAGTCACATTATCCTGACACCAGGCCGACCAGTCATAACACTAACCTCTTAATGCTGAGCGCCAAGCGAGGCAGCTGTTAGTACCATTTTTGTAAGTCTTTTGTATGACTCGGATCGACCCCAACGATTACTGTTAAACATTTTACAAGTTTTATATAATATAGATATATATCCTAGGCAGCATAAAATGATTGGCACTATTAATAATTAGTTGCAGAGATTTGTCCAAGAGTGTACGTCTATAATGATATTGAGAAAGAAATGAGATATTGAGATATGACCCAAACAACCTGATACCTGACCAGTTGAATGAAAAGTACGGGTACTGTATATATTCCATATTGAACAAAGTGTTAGCGATCAAACGTATGATGTCGGTACCGTATTATATAATAAGCATTTTTTCAACATTCATATAGTCGAAATATACAATCGGCAATGTCGAAAATATTTCTGAGAAAACGTGGTCCCAAAATATTAAACTTTGTAACAGTCAATTAGATACGATCCTCACTGGCTGTTTGTGTATTAGACAGCAAGATTAGAAATAGACTCCAGCAATATTCAAACTAGGAGGTGATTCATTTAAACATTCCAGAGCGACTTCGTAATCTATATGTCAAAAGAGACAAATTCTCTAGGCGATGAACATCATTAATGTCCTGAGAATAAATCGATCTAATGTAATTCAAGGCGTTCTATGAATGCAGCTAATGTTCAGACATGCTATTGATTTAGATTGTCAGGATGCTGAATGAAAAGTAACTACCGAAATGCAAACCAAACACGACATGTTTGTATTTTCATTTTCTTATCTAACACTGAACATGTGATTTCCCTGGCGAATTTTGTTTTCTTATTACAACAGAAGACTTTCTAGTTGTGTATAACACATAATGTGTCAATTAATTCAGACAAAATAAACAAAGTTGAATCTAATCGATGGTTACTTACTTCGCCAAAGTGTGTATTTAATTTTTAGAATTTTCTTAATTTCTCTAATATTTTTTCCCGAAAAAGATATAATGATAATGCAAATATATAGGCATAAGTAACTTTCCAAACTCTTGTCAAAATCTAAATATTGACAATATCAACTTTGCTCAATGACTTAAGGTCTTTATAGCTTGTATTGGAAATGTAATGTTATAATGTCCATATCATTAATAGTATGGGATTGGCTGGGTCTATTGGAAATATAATGTTAAAATGTCCATATCATTAATAGTATGGGATTGGCTGGGGTCTATTGGAAATATAATATTAAAATGTCCATATCATTGATAGTATGGGATTGGCTGGGCCTATTGGAAATATAATGTTATAATGTCCATATCATTAATAGTATGGGATTGGCTGGGGTCTATTGGAAATATAATGTTAAATGTCCATATCATTAATAGTATGGGATTGGCTGGAGTCTATTGGAAATAAAATGTTAAAAATATTTATAGTTTTAACAGTATGTGACCCTGAGGAAAAGTATGGAAATGTAATGTTACAATAGCATCAGTTGTCCAACACCCAGTTAAATATTATATACCCCCACATACGTATTATCTAATACCTTTAATTTACTATCCAACACGCCTTAGTTAAGTGACCATCACTAACCACAGAAGATAGGTTTTAAAAGAGATGTAATCAATATATCATCTAATTATATACAAAGTAACTCACCTATAACTCTTCAGCTTTACCTGTAGAAGGCATATTGAGATAATTAATGCTATTTGATAATCCTTGCTTTATATCTAAATCTATGTGAACAGCATATTCGTGGGGTCATAAATGTAGTGTGTTGATAACATATATGGATAGTAGATGACTGGGTGTTGAATAGTAAATCTAACGGTGTTAGATGAAATGTTTAGTTTAATTTTCATTTTCATCTTGTTGCCAGAGAGTCCCAATATGTTAAACCTTCGGACATTTTTAGCATTATATTTACGATCAGATCCCAGACGGACATTCTCATGTTAAAATCTCGTTCAATCACATATATCCCATAATGTTAAACCTATGGACATTTTCAACATTACATTTCCCATATACCCTAAAAATTCTAAATGGTGACCTGATGATAATTCCTTTAGAAGCTTTATTGCCTAGTCCACCTTTCGTACCCTGAAACTTACACCGTGTGAAAACAAGAGAAGGAACTCAACGTGTAAGACCATATATATGTGTCAACCACCACGAATGATGGATACGTTTGTAAGCCTTAATTTAATTAGTAATGAAGGCAAATCCTATCCTAATGCTGCTGAGGTGAATGAAAAACTGTTTACGATACTGATATACATATGCAGACATTGCATTGTTATGCAATGGCACCACGTTGAAATCCTGACACTTGCAAATGTCCGAAAATATATAAATGTGTGATTTAAAGAAAATACAGTGTGATTTTAAACGTCTCCTAGCTTTATCCTAGGATCATATGAAGCCCTAAATATGTTTGGAGTATAGTTGATGGAGAGTCCTACTATTCTGCCCCACGAAAAACGTACAGAATACCTGTAATGCTCCTACCTCCTTAAATGTCTGACATGATGATATAATGTAATTCCAAACGTTTATTTTATTGAATTAGGCTTCTATTCAGAGAACATTGCCCAATATGTGTCTGCTTTCAAGAAAACATCTGTAAATAAACAATAGAGTTGTTAATCTTCAAAACTTCGTAGTTTTAAAAGAAATACTAATAAGGACGCAATCATATTAATTCTCATGGCAAAACCGTTACGAAAGTATTTGCACATTGTTCAGTAAGTCTCCTACTAATCACATGAATTATTCAAGCAGGTGTTGATTGTCTTTTCGAACAAATACCGCTACCTTGTATTTAAGTCGCGACTATAACAGCTGCCACACACGACTGAGAATGTAAGAATATCACACGAATGAGGGAAGCATTTAGAAAGTAGCAGATTGAAAGCTCATATCAAAATACATTAGACATTAATGACCTAACAACTCTATGCTATAGGATCATGCTCATCTTTACAAATTACCTTGTACGATCCATTGCTTGCCCTATTTCTACTATGAAGTTGACAACGAGTGTTCTAGTTATGATTTCTTTCCAAATATGCATAAAACGATAACATTCGAGAACATCAAAAGAACCCGAAAGAGAAGGAAAGTGAACAAAGCAGTTTTCCAAACAAACCAAATTCCATGTGTGCTGCATTTGAATTTGTCCAGTTCGAAAACGCAGTGGTTCAAATTACATTATTTACAAATTGTTTCATAGAATATGGTTCGAAAACGCAGTGGTTCAAATTACATTATTTACAAGTTGTTTCATAGAATATGGTTCGAAAACGCAGTGGTTCAAATTACATTATTTACAAGTTGTTTCATAGAATATGGTTCGAAAACGCAGTGGTTCAAATTACATTATTTACAAATTGTTTCATAGAATATGGTTCGAAAACGCAGTGGTTCAAATTACATTATTTACAAATTGTTTCATAGAATATGGTTCGAAAACGCAGTGGTTCAAATTACATTATTTACAAATTGTTTCATAGAATATGGTTCGAAAACGCAGTGGTTCAAATTACATTATTTACAAATTGTTTCATAGAATATGGTTCGAAAACGCAGTGGTTCAAATTACATTATTTACAAGTTGTTTCATAGAATAAGGTTCGAAAACGCAGTGGTTCAAATTATATTATTTACAAGTTGTTTCATAGAATATGGTTCGAAAACGCAGTGGTTCAAATTACATTATTTACAAATTGTTTCATAGAATATGGTTCGAAAACGCAGTGGTTCAAATTACATTATTTACAAATTGTTTCATAGAATATGTTTCGAAAACGCAGTGGTTCAAATTACATTATTTACAAGTTGTTTCATAGAATATGGTTCGAAAACGCAGTGGTTCAAATTACATTATTTACAAATTGTTTCATAGAATATGGTTCGAAACGCAGTGGTTCAAATTACATTATTTACAAATTGTTTCATAGAATATGGTTCGAAAACCAGTACAACAAAGTTCGACGAATGATCGATGCATAAACAATAACTTCGACGAATGATCGATGTATAACCAATAACTTCATTATTTTCGCAAACACACACCCATCGAACGACTAACGGTTTTTAAAAGTTGTATCACCAATTGAATCAATATAAATTTAACTAAACTTTGCATATACCGAGCTAAATCAATACTTTAATTTAATTTAACTAAACTTTGCATATACCGAGCTAAATCAATACTTTAATTTAATTTAACTAAACTTTGCATATACCGAGCTAAATCAATACTTTAATTTAATTTAACTAAACTTTGCATATACCGAGCTAAATCAATACTTTAATTTAATTAAACTAAACTTTGCATACACCGAGCTAAATCAATACTTTAATTTAATTTAACTAAACTTTGCATATACCGAGCTAAATCAATACTTTAATTTAATTTAACTAAACTTTACATATACCGAGCTAAATCAATACTTTAATTTAATTTAACTAAACTATGCATATACCGAGCTAAATGAATACTTTAATTTAATTTAACTAAACTTTGCATATACCGAGCTAAATGAATACTTTAATTTAATTTAACTAAACTTTGCATATACCGAGCTAAATCAATACTTTAATTTAATTTAACTAAAATTTACATATACCGAGCTAAATCAATACTTTAATTTAATTTAACTAAAATTTACATATACCGAGCTAAATCAATACTTTAATTTAATTTAACTAAAATTTACATATACCGAGCTAAATCAATACTTTAATTTAATTTAACTAAAATTTACATATACCGAGCTAAATCAATACTTTCTATTTGAGAGAGGAAGATACAAGCGAGTGATCATTTGTCTCGAGGTTAAAATCTCAGACGTCTTTTAAATCAGGATGTAACAAAATACTGGATTAACTGGCACAAATACACGTTCGTTGGTTTCTAGTTCATTCAGCGACGTTAGATCAAGACAGATTAAACCTTTGACATGAATTTAATGTAGTCCTTTTGTAAATATAGTTGTATTCTTCAACAACTTGAAACTAAAGATAAATATTGGCTGAATGTCATATTTCAGGTTTGTTGCATGTTGTGTAGCTGTGAATTATTCCTATATTGAGTGTTTACTTTGGATAAAAGGACACATTGATCTGGAAGACTGTAGGACTAGTTATTTACACTAACTTTTCACTGTGCGATCTCGGTTGTTTAATCCTCCAATAACATATTCGATCACGTGGAATTAGTGCATCTGGAAATAATGTTATTGCCATACGATTCTCTTTGCAAATTAAATTGAATTGATTTATAAATAATAAAACTCCATTACGTGGAAGATCTTAATATATAAAGGAATCTAATATATCGTTCTAATTCATCGTTGAATCAGTAGCACTGCTACTGCGTTATACACGACTTAAAAGTCGAATACAAAGTGCCTGATTAATACAAACGTCTTTAGGAATACTTCAAACTGTTTTCTTCAACTTGCATGGAAATTAAAAATGGCCAAAGTCGCAGCTTACAATCACACGGATACAGGGAATACTGTTTCGTAAGTGTCCATTCTTACAAAACGCAGGAAATTTTGTATTTTTCTTTGTATAGGGAAACTTGCCACTAACAAACTCAGTTATGCACTTTTGTTATACATATAAGTTCGTGTAGGTCAGAACATGAACGTATTAGATTTCCACTAGCAAAACTTGTGGGTCATTATTGCTTTACTACAAAGTTTTCGACTCATATAAGAACAGACTGAAAGAGAACGATATTATTAAAGCCTTGAATTGAGCGGCGATACACGAGTTTCTTAAAAAGACCTACTTAATGTTCTACTAGTCTCTCTCTCTCTCTCTCTCTCTCTCTCTCTCTCTCTCTCTCTCTCTCTCTCTCTCTCTGCGAACTTTCAATTAAATACAAGTCGAATATTCAATATGGGTACTGACTATGCTGTATGTTTAATCGAATGCTTAATGTCATAATTTCCGTTTTTTCATGGTACATTTTTTTTTACAAATTTACCCTTTGCAATTGACAACATGGTCTTAAGATGTTGGCTGTTGTAAAAGGTTTACACATATACTGCTTTTAAGAATAATACCTCAAACTATTCCTATCAGCGTACCTTACGTTTAGGGATGTAAACTAAGAGCTTGACTAATCAACGTTGATAATAAGATGCCATTTATTTGCAAGTCCCTGGTCGACCCCGTTAGCCCTGTGTCAAAAGAAACTTGGTATCAGAGCGGCGAACATCATTAATTTCCAGGGAGTGAATCAATCTAGTATAGGTCAATGAATCTCATACGACCAATGCTTCAAAACAATATTGATCTACATTCTAAATACAAAAGAAAAGTAAGTTTCCGAAATGCCAGGCGCCGCTAGAGCTTTAGGATTTCATTAATCTTGTCTAAATAGTTTGTCATATTCTAAGACAAATTCCACGATCGTCCATATTAGAAAGAGAATGAGAGCGAGTTACATTTGAGAGTGAAAGAGAGAAAGGGAGTTTAATGTATTTCTAAACAATGGAGTACAAATTCAAAATTATATTTTTATCTTTGTGTACGCACTTCATTTATTCAAGAAAACCCAAATATTTGATGATATTAACGTTTAGAATGTTGTATGTTTCAAAAGTCATGATTTGTTTTTACATGACGTTATGAAATCATTCATACCATCATGAAAACTTATTATGCATTAATACATAAATCTGTGTCACAGTAAGAATTACACCAACATAGGGTTTATCTTCTACAATTCAATAGTACATGTTTCGAGCTTTAACTTTGGCTGTTACTATCCTTCGTTTTCCTTAGGTACTGTATGTAAACACTACTTTACATACAAACCCTTCTCAAGAAAGCTTATGATAGTGTACCATAGGATAATATATTTGATTTTAAAGGCATATGTTCTATATAAATAATTTTGACGCAATATTCAAAGCAATATTTTCCGCCATTATTATAAATACACCCCATAACATAATTTTGACAGCTTTAATTTGCATTTGTTATTATTCACAATCTTAGAACTATATATATATATATATATATATATATATATAGTTTTTCATATCATGCAAGGTAACACTTGTATTACTATTGATCTAAAATGGAACATTACAAGGATGGCCAATCATGTCTTGTCAAAAAAATAATGGCAGTGGAACCAATGTTCTGAAGCGGTTTTCTTCCATAATTAGAGAGTATAAAACTATAGCTTTCATAGAATTATATTTATATTCAAATTGTTCATGCTAAATTTGTATCACGTTTTCCGGTGCACTGGTCCACATCAAGAATAATCGTATGAAGACTGACGTAAAAAATGTAAACTTACTATATCAATGATGCTACTGACAATTGCTGAAATTAAGCACCATTTCCAAATTATCTTGAAGGATGCCAAGAACCTGAATTGATTAGTGATTTTTAATTGAAAATATTAGTTGCATTACTTCTACGCTAAAGCCTGTAATTGTATGAGCCTCAGTCATTTGCAGATCATTGTATTGTTACGCTCCTAAAGTGTAACATAGATATGGTAGTCATCTAAAAGGAATCTAGGGGAGAATGGCCAAATATCTTTGCACCAGAAACGTTTTATGGTGGAACCAATGTTGTCAAGCGATTATTATTCCATAGTGATATAGAATAATTTCTTTGCACATGTTTGTTTATGCTAAAGCAATTTAGACTTAATTGTTTTTTATCACATTTTCCTAAATTACTCATCCAAATCAAGACAAACTGGTTTTAGACTGACATTAATTTTTGTTTGCCAACTAAATCACTGTTTTGTCTACCAATTACTGAAATTGTAAATTACACATTTCGGTTCCAAACCGTTGGAAATATGTCCCAAGGTCAGGATGGAACTAAATTAAATGAATTGATTTATGGTTTAAAAATTGAAAATGATAATAATATTATTCCTACCCGAACCTGAAAAAAAAGAAATTTAAAAAATGAAGTTTGTTCAATCGATTTATCTAAATACTTCATATTTGTTACAATAGCATATTTTCTTTATTCTATTAAACGTTAAAATCATAACTTGATACACTTACTGATTATAACAACAACAAATCATAAATAAAATAACACGTACATCTTGGAAATCTTTTATTCAAAGGACATCCTGCTTGAATATAAGTACCACTACTGTGAATACTACGACTATTATAAATACTACTACTAATATTAATAACGGCATTATTAATAATAATAATTAAAGAGTATCAACCTACCTATTTGTTCTAGTTAAACAAAAACGAGGGGTAAGGGGGTTGGGTGCGTGTTGACACTAACCATGAATCATATCATGCTAACAATGTATTCAGACCGAAACTATTCCAACGAAAAATGTTGATATGTAACATGGCATAATGGTTGACACATGAATTTATGATACAAAACAATAATTATGATAAAGAATACATAATAAAATTAGTTTCTGGCTTCATCCCTACACTAACTGATTGTATGGAGTTTCCAGGCTCTTTGTATCATTATAAACTAAACATGAATGCCAAAGTTAATACTTGCAAATGAACGACAAGCTCCCAACCAACAAATGCGACTTTATGTCAGATATGATAATTTCGTGAATGGTCTAAAATACTTCAAATAATGTCATAAAATGCCCATAATAAATTTAGCGTCAAATTCCATCAATATCAAGATCTCGCATACATGATTATGTTATATTTAATAGGCCATATAGTTATCAAAGTCATCTTGTTAATGCCCGAATGCTATAACCCAGTCTTTTGCAGAGTTGAGTAACTTTTATATAGTTAAATAGTAGATGTTGCAAATTCTATTTTGGAAATCTCCTGCTTCACTAATGAATCCCTGCGATCTATCACTGCAACAAAAGAGTTTGAAAAAGTTTCAAAAACAAATATTACATCACTTTTACAAAATCTGTGTGAGCTAATTGAAACAAAGTCATATCGCAATTTTGATGTTCTTTCTTCTTTATCTAATGATGAATAGTTCAATCTTTTTGGCTCGGAGATGTATCAATTCCTGTAAATCCTTATTCAAGAGAACAACTTGCTGAATAAGCACAATTTTTGCATCCTCTTGGAAACTGAATAAATTCCCCAAGATATTAGTTGATTACTTATATGACACCACTGAGCGTTAAACAAGTCCAAAGTATTCAAATAAGCATCCCACAGAGGAGAGGCACTAGGAGATCATGGCATGGATAGATTTTCCAGGTCTGGTAACTGTAAAAAGCCAGTCTCGCCACTGCAATACAAGCCGAAATATTTCATGGACTCAATCAAAGGATAGTATTGTATTTGCAAATTTGATTCTCGGGTTGTTGGGTGTAGTGCCCATGTGTCAAGTTTTCTATGATTTTTTGGCTGAAAAAGATCGGTAATTAATGAATTGACAACGAAAGCATCTTTAACTTTTCATTTATTCCAGAATGTGAATATGACAATGGGGAATTAAGTGAGTTCTTTTTCTACATTGTAACCACTGATTTCACCAGTAGTGGCGTGACTGGCTTTTTCCATATTGTATCTTTACGGATGAATATATAGTTTATAAATAGATTATAGTTTGCTACCTCAACGAGTGTGGAAGACTATTTTGTTTCTTCTAAATATAGAAACAAATAGTGTATGTGTCATATAGGTTTTTGTATCTTATCATTAAGTATTATTCTGTCAATTAATTTTAGAAACAGTTTTCAGTTGACTTATAAGTTCGATATTTATTTTTGTCTACGATGGGGGCCCCGAGTGGCCGAGTGGTCTTAAGCGCTCTCCGTTACGGATCACTGCTATCTCACCTCTGTCTGCGTGGGTTCGAGTCTAAGATTCGGCTAATGTAGTTATGTGAGAAAGCTTGCCAGTAGCTTCTCGTGGGTCGGTGGTTCTTTCCGGGGGTTTTCCCGGGTTCTTCCTCCACCAATAATACTGGCCGCCATGTATAGTCTATCATGTGCTTAAAAATGGCGTTAAACCCTACTACAACTTGTCTACGATGGACTATTATGGAATAGTTTATAAACTATAGTATATATTGAAAGCTTTGAACCCCGAAAAAAATTGAAAATGCATATGGCAAATTCGAAACTAAGTGAATAGCTCATGGTAAAGCAGTATCTATGAGAACTAAATGGAAAATTGACTACACATAACCGCTTTTCATGTGTTTTTTGTTACTTTTTTGACACCATGTAACCATGGCAGCAGTCACGTGAACATAAAACTGATTTCATAAATAAATATTAACCACTTAACATATACAGAGTCCATAATATAAGAACATTTGGAGAAGGGGCTAAAAATGACCCTTATTCAATATAGTCCTTTTAGGATAATCATCATCATCATCATCATCAGAGAGAGAGAGAGAGAGAGAGAGACAGAGAGACAGAGACAGAGACAGACAGAGAGACAGACAGACAGAGACAGCGACAGAGAGACACATAGAGAGAGGGTGGGAGCCTATATATAGAAATACAGATTTCATTATCATATATACATCAGTAAGTAGTTCAAGAAGTGATATCGCCACTTTGGCAATATATAATTCTGCCTCTCATATATTTTAGTATCTCATTATATAATATATTTAACAAATTTGGGTAGTAATCCTTGAAGATATGAATGAGCGTTTCAATTTTTCAGTACTTTAAAATGTAAATATGAATTCAAGATGAGGAAATAACAAGATCGTAAAAACCCTTGTTTAAATGTATGTATTCAAAACGTATTCATTGCGTAAGTTATTAGCATGTGATGTAGTTCAGTCTATGATTTTATTACACTAGGAATCGAGAACCAGAATCTTATATGCAGTCGGCTTATATTCCTTGCTTTATCAGTTTGTACTGATTGTCATTCATAAATTGAAACATTCTATGCAAATCAATTGGCAGAGTGCATGTTTATTTGTTAATGAGTTATTGATTAGTTTATGTTTTGAATAACCTCCGTGTTCGTTTGTGATGCTTGCTTGAATATTAATCAGGTCTGAATTCGTAAACAGTAATGATAGCAATCATTCATTATTTTCACCTGATAACATACAAGATTTCGAATTGTCTCTTACGGTTTAAATAAATTCATGACAGTCATGGTATTAAACACTGTTATCTTCATGATGTAGTCAACTGTTACTCAGCTAGGGAACTCAAACCCAATTTTCTCTTTTTATTCCAGATTACGTAATTCATTTTTGGATATCTATTAGTGTAAATAATATATTACTATACCGACGTAGACAACAGATGAAATAGTTCTTTGATTTGGCATTATTGGTAGCCATTTTATAAGATACGTTAACATTTTGAAATTTAACTTGAGTGGAAAACGGAGTTCAGTAATAGTCTTGTTTATTTCCAGTCCAAGAGGTTCATATTATTTATCAAACAATTATTAGTCGCATCACTATGGACCATGATGTACTCAAAAAATCACATCTTTCAGAGCTGAAAAAGATTTGTGAAATTTGGTTTTAAAAACGGTTGTAGGCTCGTTACAAAAATATTCCGAATGTCATGATCCATTTACGTTATGTCATCAGTATATTTTGTATAATCAATAAACCCTAGGTCTCTGTATATAGAAAAACAATTTTACATAATTGTCAAAGCTTTATCTAACACGAATTTTTTAAAAATGTTTAAACTAAAACAGTTTAATTAAAAGAAACAAAGCAATGCATCGACAATCAAAAGCAAATACCTTTTAATTCCGTTGTAAAAATAAGTTTAGTATGACCTAGTGAGGATTAAATCAGCAATCGTGAGTTAATAAAGACCTCATATACAATTATACGTTTAACTGAGTTATAAAACGCTAATACTTGCATAACGTTAAACAATTTAAATATTTTCACATTTAAGCTCTAGACCATTGAATGTATGCAATATATGCAAATAACATGAACTATCTGCGATATTCAAGGCACTGAAAACCTTCTCTGTATCTGTACTATTTTAGTCTTAAATGAATTGCTTTTAATTGGCATGAGATTAAAATAAAGATCATACCTATAATGCACACACACACACGCACCCACGCACGCACGCACGCACACACACCCACACACATATATATATATATATATATATATATATATATATATATATATATATATATATATATATTGGCCCTGACATCTCACCTCTGTCTGTGTGGGTTCGAGTCTCAGATTCGGCCATTGTGGGTGTGTGAGAAAGCTTGCCAATAGCTTCTCGGAGTTCGGTCGTTCTTTCTTTTTGAGGGTTTTCCCGGGTACTTCTTTCACCATTAATACAGCAGAGCCTATCGTGTGCTGAGAAATGGCGTTAAACCTCACAACAACTATATATATATATATATATATATATATATATATATATATATATATATATATATATATATATATATATATTATTGCATGATAACGAACTAACAACTGGAAGTCCATTTAATTCTGCTGCTCACTATAGGTAGCTTCAAAAAGTGTTGGTATTTGGTTAATAATACTATACAGTGACCATCAATGGTGATACATCTATATATCAATTACACTTGTTTATAGGTTCCATACATTGATTCAAGTTGGATTACGTTAATTTATGACGGATATATTTTCCTTATATCAGTTATTCAACTCGGTTCTCATCATTTTGTGAAATCCATTTTTTGACGTATTTTGCACGAGTATGGTGTCAACTTCATTCAGCGTTCAATATATATGAATATATAAAAACTATACATATCATTCCCAAGATTGATTTCGATGTCTTAGATAAATTCAACCTGAACCCGGTTTTGTCTTGTTACATTTATTAAATTGAAAGTTGTATCAAATTTGTAGTACCTAATAAAACCATTTATTGACATGTACATTGTAATGAAACAAAATAAAAAAATA
Organism: Unio pictorum; assembly: GCA_030141615.1. Classification (NCBI taxonomy): domain Eukaryota; kingdom Metazoa; phylum Mollusca; class Bivalvia; order Unionida; family Unionidae; genus Unio; species Unio pictorum. Next base: position 2,688,449 of record JARLTB010000442.1, read on the forward strand.
AAAATAATCACGGACATATCATTTAGAAGTGGACAATAGTTTTCTTTTTGTTCAGATAAGATAATATAATAGAGTGATGAAGTTATTTATTTCATTTTTTATATCAGAGACAATTCCAGCATGTGTTGCCAAGAAAAAACGAAAGCGGTAAATGTAAAAGCGATAAACATCACTTGCTGTGAATGGTCATGATTTTTAGAAAAGGCGAGGCAGACCTAAGTATTGAATTAGCTCGTGTAACCCACTTTACCAATGTTTACCTGTTCGATGTGTAATGTAAATGAGCCAGTTAAGTACCATTTTGTTTCAGTATAACGCTTTAGTAATATAGGATTTATCTAGAATTTGGCGTTATAAGTAGTACTACCCGTCTCGGGAAGATATTTAGCTATATTATGAGGGTTGATTCATTTATTTAATTTAATCATTCGTTGGAATTTCAGTGTTCAAAATGTTTCAGATTAAGTGGAAAAAAAGCTTTCATGGATACGGCGAAATTATTATTATTATTATTATTGATATTTTTATTATTTCTTAGATTCACCTTTAAACTTTTTAAAAATATTATCTTCTATTTCACTGAATGCTAAATTCTAATATCAAGACTAACGCTGACTGAAGGCTACATATTTTCGTCATCGCATTTTGAAAGCTTATACTGATAACTTATATGTTTTTCTTTTCAATGCCTTCCATCTTTACTAATTTGCTTCACTCTTTTTTCAAATTTGTCAACCCACCCATGAACAGCGTCAATGTTTTAAACATTTCAAAATCAAGATATCCGTTGTTTATTTTCTCGTTAGATCTTGCACACATTTGCTCTTAGCGACCTTGGCAGTTAGTTCATTTCTAGATCTTTGACTTCGACCGTGGCAGTTAGTCTTTTTTTTTGGAATTTTTACTTCGGCCGTGGCAGTTAGCCCATTTCTAGATCTTTGACTTCCACCGTGGCAGTTAGCCCATATCTATATCTTTGACTTCGACTGTGACAGTTCGCCCATTTCTAGATCTTTGACTTTGACCGTGGCAGTCAGTCTATTTCTAGATCTTTGACTTCGACCGTGGCAGTTAGTCCATTTCTAATAGCTATTACAGCTGATCATTTAGTACTCTAACTTCGTCACCATAGAACCTATTAGCGTTAGCAATTAGTTTTCATTTTATCACAATAGATTTATTAAACGTTTTAAACTCTAGATGCTTCAGCTGTTTCTTATCATCGTTTCATTTGTTCTTTAATTGTTGATTTGATTGATTTATTGTATTTTAACGGCGCACTAGCAATTAGTTGTTAATTTGTGATTGTAATATATTTTTATTTTCAGAAACGTCTAAACTGACTCCAAGTCAGTCTTTGAGACAGAAGTCTCATTGCTTTGTTTTTGTTTAGTGTTGCAATTGTTAAACCATGGTATTTGACGAGATTGTTCCTAACTGTTTGTGCCATGTCGTTTGATTTATCGACACATCTGTCTAACTATTTGTACGATGTCGATTTTTTATCGACACTTCTGTCTATTTGTGCCCTGTCGCTTTATTTATCAAGACTTCTTTCTAACTGTTTGTGTCATGTCGTTTTATTTATGGACACTTCTGTCTAACTATTTGTGCGATGTCGATTTTTTTTATCGACATTTCTGTCTAATTATTTGTGCCATGTCGCTTTATTTATCGAGACTTTTTTCTAACTGTTTGTGCCATGTCGTTTAATTTATTGAAACGTCTTTCTAACTGTTTAAGCCATATCTTTTATGTTTTGTTGATAGATACGCTTCATAATCTTTCTTGTATCTTTTGTTCATAAATTATACTCCAAAATCATTAAAACGATCGCTTGGTTAATCTAACATTCAAATAAATTAGTTTCAACTATATATACATTCTTTAAGTGGATATATATAAGTTTCCAATCAATCCATGGTTCATCCATGCAGTTTTATCTGTGTAAAACGAAATTACAATGAAGCGCAGGTTCTAAAAGCAAAGACAATGTCAGTACAATAAGCTTCCGTTGAATGAATTAATTAATGTAGTATTGATCTGGTGTAGAAAATATATAAATTATTAGATTTTAACAAAGGTAACATTTAGATTATGAAAATGTCTATATAGATCCTGGCTAGATCCAAGCAGATTAAAACTGTTTCTGGTTATGTCAACTGGCAATCACTAAAACCTGCATTGAAAACCTTATAATCAACACCCTTTTCGTTGCGCCTATTGACAGTTATTCCATCATTGAAGTTGTTCACGCATATTTGAAAAATGTAAAATCCATATCGAATAAACTTTATTTTTTTGTGGATATTTTTTTTGTTGTATTTTTTATATAGTTTTTGTTCTTATTTTCATGCAATAAAGTATATTTTTTTAATGGGTTGGTATTAAGTAAAATATGGAAGTAGCCACACTCTGTATCATCTAATATAATTTGACATCAGTTAGATTTATAAAAGATATCACTCTCAAGTTGTCCTTCTACAGCACGAGAAATATTTAGGTATTGGAAATAAAATCAATTAACGTTCTTACAATCAAAAAGTTCATCGTTATGACAATAACGTCTTAAACAAGTAACAAAAGGCACGAAACCAACAAGTTTAATAAATAAACAAATAAATTTATTTCCGTGTTAAAAGTAAAAAGATAAGATGATCGTAAATATTGTGATTAAATACCTAATAATCCTGCAAGTTGTATCGAAAGATATAAAATGGCCATACCGAATGTCAGCAGTCAATGCGCTGATATGCCAATAGTCTTTTTGATATGCCAATAGTCTTTTTGATATGCCAATAGTCTTTTTGATATGCCAATAGTCTTTTTGATATGTCAATAGTCTTTTTGATATGCCAATAGTCTTTTTGATATGCCAATAGTCTTTTTGATATGCCAATAGTCTTTTTGATATGTCAATAGTCTTTTTGATATGCCAATAGTCTTTTTGATATGCCAATATGCCAATAGTCTTTTTGATATGCCAATAGTCTTTTTGATATGTCAATAGTCTTTTTGATATGCCAATAGTCTTTTTGATATGTCAATAGTCTTTTTGATATGTCAATAGTCTTTTTGATATGTCAATAGTCTTTTTGATATGCCAATAGTCTTTTTGATATGCCAATAGTCTTTTTGATATGTCAATAGTCTTTTTGATATACCAATAGTATTCTTGATATGCCAATAGTCTTTTTGATATGCCAATAGTCTTTTTGATATGCCAATAGTCTTTTTGATATGCCAATAGTCTTTTTGATATGCCAATAGTCTTTGTGATATGCCAATAGTCTTTTTGATATGTCAATAGTCTTTTTGATATGCCAATAGTCTTTTTGATGTATCACAATGGCATAATTGATAATATTTGTTTTATGTAGCGACTCTATTGTATTAAACTAAATAATATGAATGATCGAAAACCGAAATGTTTTGTAATATTCACAAAAAAATATATTTGCCTAGAATGAAAAATGAAAATATAAAAAGAACATAGGAGTATTTAGAATTATATCCTTAATTATTGTCGAAAAGAGTATATCACAAATCCAAATGAAAGTTTTAATTAAATACTAGATTGGGGTTCAAAATGGGATCTTGAGCTGAAGGTGGTAAAGAACCTGTGACATGAAGTGTCGTGATTTACTAACAGTCTTCCAATTAGTCATATCAATATATTCCAATATGTCCTTGTCTTGTCTGAATGCACTATATTTTCAAATTGATGGTTCTGTTCACGAATATTATTTGCGAGTAGCTTGTATTTGCAGTTAATAAATTATTGGACTAAATAATTTCATTAATTAAATACTGAACACAAGAATACTAATGGTTCTGCTTCGTGATCTTACAGCACGAATGAGTAAATAGTAGATAACAGGATTATAAATCCTCTACTTGACGTAGTTCATAATTAGCATATTTTACTATCAGCATTTTGGGGAAATTCTAGAACGTAAAGGAATTTTCAACTCCAAGATGTTTACAAGATAATATCTGTTACTAAATGATGTGGTAAACATCAGGTACGTTAGATTTTTTATTTTTTTGCGGGATGCATATGTCCTAGACTCAGTCCCAAATAAATGAATTTACTTCTGTTGATAATGATCCTAAGATATAACCCACTCTCATACAGAAATATTAACTTGGTGTTATTTGTTTAGATCACGAAGGGCACTAGTTAGGTATACAATGAGCTTGATCCTAGACAAGGTCCAACATACAATTATATTTACCATTTAAACATAAAGAAAACATGACAACAATACAATTGATATGTACATAACACTCAATAATCCCCAAAGAGTTATTTTGTAAAAACAATATAAATGTGCATTGTTTAATTCCAATGAATACTTTTTAACTAAATGATTCCTCTAAATTATATCTAACACAACAATATGGGGCCCCGAGTGGTGTATAGCGCTGTCCGTTGCGAATCACTGGCAACTCACCTCAGTCTGCGTGGGTTCGAGTATAAAATTCTGCTAATGTAGTTATGTGAGAAAGCTTGCCAGTAGTTTCTCGTTGGTAGTTGCTTCTTTGTAGGGTGTTCTGGGTTCTTCCTCCACCATTAACACTGGCGGCCATGTATAGCCTATCTTGTGCTGAAATAAAATATATATAGCAGATGTTACAATAATGTCATATTCTGAAGTATTGATGTATACAGAATGTCTATTATCTTCATTACGTAAACATCTACGTAGTCAAGAAAGAACCAGAACGAGTTTTGAACCTTTGCTGTAGTGTCTCTATTATGTTCGATCTCTTTAAATGCATCATTTTTTATTTTGTTTATCTGTACTAGCATTAAAATCATTTCACTGTGTCTTGATTACGTTTGGTGATAATGGTTGTGCACATACTATTTTCTCTCACATTTTGGTATAGCAAACATTTGGTCTTTATTTGAGTCTTTACTCCACTTTCTCTACTTTCATGTTAGAATCGATCAGTTCTGTGTTACAGTCTGTACAAGCTCGTTTTGAATAATTCGTCGCTATACTATATAACCACTCCTGTGGTTTAGTGGTTAGAGCGTCCGTCAAGGATGCAGAAGGTTGCGGGTTCAAACCCCGGCCGAGTCATACCAATTACTTATATAATAAAGTACTAACAGCTGCTTCAGCATTGAGAGGTTGTGTTAGGATCGGTCGGCCTGGTGAAAGGTTAATGTGTCTGGATGGTACATCATGCTACATACCTGGCTCATTATAAATTGTCACACTGCAGACATCGTAGGATATGGCTGAACAATTTGATTTGTAAAGCTACGTTAAAAACCTAAATCACACACACACACACACACACACACACGCACACACACACACCTCTCAATATGGTTTCTATGGTTACAAGCATTCTTACGTCCATTATTACACATGTTTAGCCTCTCTATTGCTTTACTTAATTAATTTGTCTGGTAGTATCCCTTGTGCAAGCAGATAATCATATGTCAACTGAGATAATATCATCGGAATAATAAACTCGATAGCTTCTTCAATATTTGTTTGTTTCCGAATTAATGGTCATTTTAAATATCCTATTCCAACACGTAAGAGTGATACTTAATTCTTCGTGCCAAACATAATCAATTATGTGCCTTTATTAGTTGCTATTTATTTGTTATAGAATAGAAATATCAATTAATTCTATCTTGGATATATATTTGCTTTTAATTTGCTAAACAAATATCAATTAAATCTATCCTGGATACGGAATAGCCTGTTTTGTTTTGTATAAAGGTTTTAATGGAGTTTTTCGATAGAATGATTATAATACATAAATCACGATGCTAAGACAACAGGTACGCCACCTGTCAATCTATACATTTGGCTGGAGCTGATTGTTTCATGTCTGTCAACAATGTCTCTGCCTCTTTAGTCAATCATATCATACTTGAATCCTGTCTCTGTTTTTATTTACTTTGACTTCTCTTGGGACGTTAGTTACGATTTCTGTGATAGACACTGCTTTCTAATCTATTTAGGAAGTAAATATCCAAACCAAAAAATAGATTGGGCAGAAATAGAAAATGTAAAAGGCAGTTTGGTAAACGTTAATACTCATTTGCAAGTCAAAACGGACAGTTGATTTTTGCAAACGTTGTAAATTCAATGTTTCTCTTTCAAAAGAGACAAGATGCTGATGGGGTAAAATAAGATACAGATATGTCGTTATTCCATGATTAGAAAATGCATATGATGATACCATTACCGATTTAGAAAGATCCTTGAACATTTTAAGGCCAATCTACTAGCTAAAAATCTGACTAATTGCCACATTAACTGAGCTAATGCTCGTCGACTCATCAGTATAAAATATTCAGATCCTACATCTCTTAGACTATGTTTGTGAAACCTTCGTCCATGTCGAAATCTTGAAGACAAAATGTTCTATTACAAGTCAAAGCTGCTAACTGCTGAATATCGAACACATGACAATCCAACAGAGCAAGATGATATTCATTATGTTCTTCTGAAACATGTACCTAACACGACACTAAATATGTTCGTACGATTTACACTAAAGGTTGGGAAACAGACGCCTGCTGGAGTATTGAAAACTAACACCTAAACCATCCCCTACCAGCTATCGTCCCATTTCATTAGTAGGCTACAACACGGTGGGTAGGATAATATATGACCGAGTACTCGTTGCAAATAATCCAATATTTGCAAGACACACGAGAAGCACAATAGACTATCTTGACAGATGTAAACATTTTATTTAAAAATAATTTATAAAAAAAGAACGTATAGTTGCCGTCTTTTCTGACTTGTAGATTGTTCATGGCAAACATGGGAGTGCGGTATAATGAATGCTGAAAAGATGCATAAACTCATTGCTAATAACGTCAGTGTTTATATTAAATTGCTAATAACGTCAGTGTTTATATTAAATTGCTAATAACGTCAGTGTTTATATTAAATTGCTAATACCGTCAGTGGTTATATTAAATTGCTAAAAACGTCAGTGTTTATATTAAATTGCTAATAACGTCAGTGTTTATATTAAATTGCTAATAACGTCAGTGTTTATATTAAATTGCTAATAACGTCAGTGTTTATATTAAATTGCTAATAACGTCAGTGTTTATATTAGTGCTTTCTCTTGGAATAATACTATTTAACTATATTTCTAAATATATATTATAGCTACTATGCTAGATTATGTCACCACAGTATCAACTGGTAACAAGCACATACCTTCAACACCAATTTCTAAAGTTAGCCTAAATTTTTTAATCTTAAATTTATATTTTAATCTGAATAAACTCCTTTCGCAGTCAAAACCACTTGAAAATATATCGTCTATATCTAAGTTAACCATATTTTTATTTGACCTAAATATTCTTTACTCCTTTTCATTTTTCGATATTTTGGATAATGTAATGTTATTGTCTTCATTAGTCTTAACATTAAACGAAGATCGTCATCTCCACTTATTTGTACGTTTGTAGTTATCTAACACAATAATTGCTGTAGGTTCTATTATTCAGGAATGGACATAATCATATTCTCAATGTTACCTACCACGTAATATTTATTAATAACATGGATATTTTGCCAGTCACTGTTGTGATAAATATTATGCTTATTGAATATCGTGTTTAGTTTTTCTAGACCTATACACGTGTTGCGTAGACTGAGAGCGTACTCGTCAAGTAATGACGTTTACATTCTTGTAATATTTTAAATGAGAACGTAATGCGAATGCAAACTATTTATTTTTCAAGTTCTGGTATGTTTTTATTTGGTAAGTGTCGATGCTATATTTCCAATCGTAAACTTATCGTTTATTCTGTCCAGGATTTTTACTTTGTCATACGATACAGAGCTTTTGTCATATTCGTTTAAACAGCGCTATCAGATTGAAACTATTATAAAAAATGTCAAACATTATTCATGTAAAATGGTTACCATTTATGTTTTCATCTGGATCAATTTAGGTGTTCAATTTATAGCCTGATATAGCCACTAAATTTAATTTGCGAAATTGATTTGCTGGGCATGGGTAATCTATAGGGGTGGGTATAATTATATTTGGGAATTTTCTTTAAGAGCTGTCGCTGCAATTATGTTTGCCGCATTTACAATTATATATGCATTCTGTCTTAAGATGTTCAGTATGAAGACTTGAGACAATATTACTTTTTTGTTAATAGTGTTGCACCTGGCTATATTGTTAGTAGTTTCTAGTTAGGTTTAGTGTAATAGAGAGCGAACAATATATTATTTGTCTGGAATTTAACTGATACTTGTGAACATTAATCGAAACCTGTTTGTATCAACGGCTTTAACTAATTAGGGTTATAACTAAACCTCATCTCTACGAGAACACTCACTTTGCTTGTATACATAGAACATTACAGGGATGACGAATATTGATTCCCTTGTAGGAAATTTGTACATGAAAGCATGTTGTTACCTTGACATTTCAATCATTGTACCCAATGCCTAAATGGCGTAGCTGAAAATATCCTGAACTTGTCAGATGTCTTTCGAAACTGCGTTTGATTATAACTCCTAACAGGAGGTTTATTGTAATGTGGCAAGCCCATGTTGTGCGTCATAGAATAATATTTGAACATGAACGTAATATATTACCGGACATTGGGACACTTCCTTGGAATATTGATTATTTTAATTTCTTTTATATTATTTTTTAAGAGAAACCAAACCAAATAATGTATTATTTGTATTATATTCTGCATTGTCTGCAACGCATTGTTTTAACATGTACGTGTAATTGTGACATGCTTGTATTGTATCAGTGAAAATAGGTCTCGAATTCCAACCATGTTATAAGTGCCATGTTAAATGCCAACCAGGAATGAATGTCAGAATAACTGCCATCGTGTTATCTGATGGCTGTTTTTCTTTGCAAATAGTTGAAATACACAAAAGTATTATATAGAAGTGAATTTTGACCTAACGGCTCTGCAAAAAGCATTTATTTCCGCGATGGTGAACTTTCCCGTTTACTGTTCTATCTAGCCTCAGAATTCGCTAGTTCCCGTGTTCAGTTGCTCATTCCTTGTCTCGTTTGGTTGTCCATTTCATTCTGTCCTTTTTGTAGCTGTTGATATTTGTTGTGGGAGGGGGATATATATAATAGTAGAATATTAAGTGGTTCAATGCTAAAGTGGATTATAAACATTTCTATGACTTTGCAAAGGAACACCCATTGTATACTGAATTTACTCTCATAAAATCATCGCAAGTTATTATCACTAGCAATTGACGAATTTCCAAATTTTACATATCTAATACCAGTTTTGTCAGTCAATTGTTGCTTATTCAAACTGGCCGCTAGCCAATATTTTATTTTGTAATGGATGCGTTACGTAATGCATCATACATTGTTTGGCGTTGCTGACCAAAACGGATATGTACACTGATAAAAACCTTTATACTTTAAACAGTGTAACCTTTATACTTTAAACAGTGTAACCTTTATACTTTAAACAGTGTAACCTTTATACTTTAAACAGTGTAACCTTTATACTTTAAACAGTGTAACCTTTATACTTTAAACAGTGTAACCTTTATACTTTAAACAGTGTAACCTTTATACTTTAAACAGTGTAACCTTTATACTTTAAACAGTGTAACCTTTATACTTTAAACAGTGTAACCTTTATACTTTAAACAGTGTAACCTTTATACTTTAAACAGTGTAACCTTTATACTTTAAACAGTGTAACCTTTATACTTTAAACAGTGTAACCTTTATACTTTAAACAGTGTAACATGGACGAATTTAATGTGTAGCAATATCATATATTTTATTTTACCAAAATTGTGTGAAATTTTAATTATCTAACGAAAATGTATCGCCCATAATTCGATAAACTGTTCCTATGTTAGTTTATTAATTCAATATTAATAAACATGAGCAGATGCATCAATTCAAGCGATTCGTCTGTAGCTAGTGTTATGGACAACTGACAGTTGTTTAAAAAGAAAAGATATAACATGTTAATTATTCCTGCTTTTGAAAATCTCATGTCTACATTACGTCGTATACTTTACTCGCTATCAATTCCCCAAATTTTCCGTTACATTTTATGAAAAGTTGAATTGTCCAAAATTATGGAAGATATTACCTCACTTGAAGAACAAAGTGCTCACTATTATGCAATACGTCATTCTAAACTAGACATTACAGTAGTTTTAATTCAAATTAATAGGCAGCTTTTATGCAACATGCGGTCACAAATTGTGTAATTTAAAGCAAGAATTGGATATTTCTTTATTTTTTTAAAAAATTATATGAAGCGATATGCCGTTGATTGTGATCGATGTATAATATTGCGTCTAGTCTAAGCATCCGGACAAAAGCTCTAAATGGGCCGTAATGCTTATTCTTTTTTTCTCTATGCACAGTAAATTAATGAAATCATTACAAATTCTTCTAAATGTTGAAACCAGGATGAAATACTGACCGACAAACCGTCTTAATTTACAGTGGTAACAACAGTTGAAGTTCAAACAATATCTGTATTAAGTCTTTATCATATAGATATATGAACAGATAGAAAGTGGAATATAGCAAAATTGCCATAGTGTCGGAGATAAGAGGTTACATATAATTTGCATAAGAGTTCCACATGGATAGTTGTAATGAATTTAAATTTGTATTTAGATAGTACTTGACAATATCATATTTTGCTTTATCTTCTCCAAATTGTCATAATTTGTTCTCTTTTTCTCTCTCTCGAGATCTTATGATAACCACCTATTCTAGATATTCAGCATCAGTCGTTTCAATTTCTTAACTTCCCACAGAATAATTGTTCTTGTCCTAGCTTATCGCATAATCCATACACCATAATCTCTACTTTAAAAACATTGTTAGTTATAATGATACGTGACTTCAGTATTTTAACACATCATTGTGTTGCAGCTTTCGTGAAGGAATTTGTTTAAACGACGGTGTACTATAAATTCATAATAGCGACGAATTTGTGGTTTTTAAAAATAGAAGAGTAAAAATTAATTATAAACATAAGTTTTATTATCCATGTTTTCAGCTGATCATAAACTGATACTTATATGGAGGCACGTGCCAATTAATTGGGGACGACAAAAATGTGTTCCTCAGCTGATGTACGTTTCAGTAAAAGACATTGCTTCTTATGTAATTTATTCAAGAAGTTGGACACACGAAGGTTTCGTTTCAAAATTTTGCTGCTTGAGGTTGAATAAAAAGAGTAGAGTGATACTGACAAGACTTTGTAGACACCAGTCAGACAAAGACATCGATGGAAGATAAGCCACTTAGTTTCTAGAGTTCATATAGGGAAGAATCAATGAAAATGTAACTATATTACGAACACTTGACATTGTCAATGATCCAATACAATATAAACTGAAACACATGGCATTCACATTTGATTACAAATGTACATTTGGAACGTTTCCGAACCATTGCTGAAAACTTAAATGCTGTGACACTGCTTATTGTAAGATTGACAAAGCTGCATTTTGTCTCGATGCATAAGCTCCTTATCACCAGAATCGTGACAGAAATTCGTATTTATACAGACTTAAGTAGCAAGTTAAGGAAAAGCTCATCATCAGAATCGTGACAGAAATTCGTATTTATACAGACTTAAGTAGCAAGTTAAGGAAAAGCTCATCATCAGAATCGTGACAGAAATTCGTATTTATACAGACTTAAGTAGCAAGTTAAGGAAAAGCTTATCATCAGAATCGTGACAGAAATTCGTATTTATACAGACTTAAGTAGCAAGTTAAGAAAAAGCTCATCATCAGAATCGTGACAGAAATTCGTATTTATACAGACTTAAGTAGCAAAGTAGGAAAAGCTCAATAATCAGTCAGATTTCTAAAATGTAATTTATTTCCCTGAAAACAGAAAATCAAACAACGAACAAGAATTAAAAATACTTACATTGTATGAAATCCTACGATATCCTCAAATGTGCTATCAATTTCACACTAATCGGAAACTGTCCAAAGGTATTTGGAATAAACATTATAATTTTCGAACGTGTAGAGTAAAATACTTAGTGCTTTTAGTCATGTATATAGGCACGATGTGCACACCAAATCAACAAAATTAGAATCACTGAAAATTCTCGAATAATTTCAATCGTTAATTTATAACATAACTTAGCAGTCATATTCCTTTAGCATTGAGGGTGTGCATGTAAATATTCTGCGCAAATGCATTCCTCGTTTCACGTGATATTCTTGTGCTCTCCGTTCAAACTCAATGAGTAGCTTGTGTTATCGAAATAGTTTTTCACTTAACATAGGCCGTCCGCCTTGTTTTGTGAATGAGACTTTACACGTACTGAACGCATAGTTTGTTACAGTACCAGCCAGCCACTAAAAAAAATGGAAATATAAATGCCATAAAATAAAAAGACTTAAAGAAATCTATACTATAAATTTAATAGATGGTACAAATATATATATATATATATATATATATATATATATATATATATATATATATATATATATATATATATATATATATATATAACATTGTGTTAGCAAATTATTGTGCTATTAATTTGGTTATTGGTGATCTAATTACAAAACGTTACTCAAAGAAAATACAAGCACCATAACGCTCTTAGTCGACAATGCTACTAACCTACAGGACAAATCTAAACTACTTGTTAATTTGCCAAACGGTGCTGTTATAGTGTTTTTAGAAAGATACTTTTTTCAATTTATTTGCGATATTTATTAAGAGTACTTGACAAATATATTAACCAAGGAGCATACGCGCAACGCATACGCGACTTGACACGAAACTGTTTTGATTTTGATAACCCGAGCAAATTAAAATTTGCGATAGCATCGCATCGTTTGCAGTCTAACTCAAGGCTGAGATCTGCTTCTCGAACAACAAGAGTGTCAGCAAAACGCCCACAAGCATGTGCTTGGTTATTTTATTCTATTTCATAACACTTATATGACCTAAAGAAATTTGAGACTTGTCTATTTGGTCAAACATGATTCTCATCTTTTTTAACAATGGTAAGTTTCATGACATTCTATTAGGCTCATATTGATTATGATATGTGAGTAGTTGCAGTGCTATTTTTGTTTGTAGATTCTAATGCTGGAGCAAGGACAAAATCCAATCCACTGCTTAAAACCAGTTTGTATTACCCTTTGTAAACAAACGACGTTTAGATAATTTATTATGCTTTTAAAAGGTTAAAATATTACAACACATACGTTTGTAAACTTTTTGTGGATTGTGTATGATTGCAAGTGTGGTGTAGGGTGAGCTTATATGGAAATACGAGTAAAATTTAATCACCGTTACCGATCACTGCCAGCTCACTTCGGTCTTGGTGAGTTCGATATTCTGAGTCGACGAATATAAGTATATGTGAAAGCTTGCCAGTAGCTTGTCTTGGGTATAATAGTGGATAAAGTTAAAATGTTGCACTAATTGTGACTTGCTTTTGTTTTCAGCATGCCTTTTCAACAGTTCAGCAGGTTTCGCATATACGGTACTAAACCCAATTAATATTTTAATATCGAAAATGAAAGAAAATACAGTAAAAGATCGCATGTATTAATGTCAACATGTATGGGTAAATTGATTGTCACCATTGACAACTTTAATACATGCGATTATAATTAATAATTATTTTAAAATTAAAAGTAGCCGCACTCATGTAAAAGACAATTAACAGAGATAGTTGACTTTGTTTGATGTTATATTCTTCGTGCAGGTCTTATTTCATGTTTACAAATCTAAATATCTGGCAAATATTCATGATTATTAATTGTTCATTACATGCAGAGAGTGAGGGATGTACACAGAGCAAACTGGAATCCCAATTTAAAACATTCGAAACTAAGTTACATTTTTAAACCCTAATATTTAATATAGTTTTGAATTTAAATTGAATTTTGAAATATTGTTAAATATGAAGTTACTGTCCATTCTCTAATCGTTGTGTGTGGAGACCAGTAGATTTGTATGTATTTTCACATCTAAAAAAGAAACGTTTTCTCGCAGGAAAATATATGGGAGAAAACAACATCATTTTTTTTACTTTCATTTAATTATGCAAAGTCGAGATTATCATTGATTCATACTTAGTTTTGGAGGCAGACATATATGAATATACGCTTGTAACCTTTATACACAACTAGGGGGAATGCATATTTGTACTTTAGGGTATTATATATAATTAGAAACCAGGCTCTGTGATCACAACCCATCAACTGACTTCTCTAATACATATTTATCAAACGTTCAGTATGATAATCAATTATAATTGTAAATCTGTAAAGTCAAGGTGGAAGGACATTATATTAATTTGGGTTTATATTGCCTGTGGTAATGGACGACATAGTGAACATTATGTTAATATCCATTTGTATCCATCTCTATTTGCAGAGTATAGCAGTGATGCAGTCTACTAATCTACAGTTTTGAAAGTTTAGATACGTCATTGTGCTTTGTTCTTTAATGCTTTACACTTATACATCCTTCAGTTTATGGGTTAATATGTTTTCACTAAAACCTACGTAAACACAGAAGGGTCTTTAATTAACTGTGGGAATTTTGATGCTAGTAGGCTGCTAATTCCTCTTTGGGTAAATTGAATTTGTCACTTTGACTGCATATTCATCAATCGCAATAACGAATACGGAGTTGTCTCGGGTCCCTTTTGAAAAGGAATTAACACCTACGGTTTTCTTAAGTATTTATGTTTGGTTATGAAGGTGTTTATGCATACATATCAGACCCATAAATATGAGTAGAGTAATTTCATAAAATTTCAGTATTGCGCAAATTGTCAAATACACCTCAAAGTTAAGATATTCATAGAAAACCATCACCAATAATTAACACCGTCAAGCAATAATTAACACCATCAAGCAACAATTAACACCATCAAAAAATAGTTAACACCATCAAGCAATAATTAACCAGAAGGTCATGGCTGTCTTTCTTCTTGTTGACTATAACGATTGCAAGACAGCATGTGATAAACTTCGCTTGCATTTTGAAGGAAATCGTTATGGGAATATTGAACTGCAACTTTGCATTCCTGCAGGTGGAATACTCAAACATGGTTTTCAATGCCGTTCTTCTTTATAGTTAACTCAGACAAATATCACCAAATCCGAAATATAGGAATTGTACAGAAACGTGGATAAAACGTAGACAATGAAATTGCGTGTCTTACATAGATCCGTTTACTTTATTGCGCAAGTCAAAATACAAAACTTTGTAGAACGAATGATGGTAACAAAACGCCGACCTAGCCATAAAGCAGTAGATAATGAAACATTAATGGTCTCTTCTAGAGCACAAAAGAGGCTACCAGCATATTTTCTCAAACAGTCATTCATAATTGAATCGCAAATCAGATATCTGCATTATATTCACATACTTAAATCATATACAGTTTAAAGTAAACGAAAGAAGCACACCAACAAGTTTTGTAAACCATAAGAAACAAATTTAGTTATCGATGTTATAAATGGAAATGTTAGCCCAACATACATTACTGTGAAGTGAATTCAAACTGATCCTGAAAGAATTCTTTTAAAGTCCAAAATAATTAAAAGATGAGCATAATCATCAGAATAGGAAATTAAAATGTCCCCAAAAAGTCGTGACATCGTCCAATATGGTTTTCCGAAAACATCAGCAACCCGGTTCATTTCAAACCGGAAGAGGCCGGCATCCACTTGTAAAGTGCGAGAAAGCTACATGAAGTAGTTAGCTATTTCTATATTATAATTAATGCCTACGGAGTATTGCATACTCAGTTCACAAATAGAGGGTGTCATACATTTTCCCGGTCCGTAAAAGATCGGGTTAAATCGTGGATGGTGGCTATATGGAGAGTCTTTTGGAAGCCCACAATGCACACTGTTGTGTGTTCCAGCCACTTTGACTCGTCAGATTATGTCTGTGAAACATCGTCCGGTAAGTCGTGTTTTACACACCTTATATTTCTCACAATATTTATTAGTATTATATGTAAACCAAATAAATACATATTTGTCATTTATCACAATCCTTATAGTTGTTTTGAATAATCATCGCTTTGTCCGCTATCAAGTATCAATAGTACCTAGTGTCCAATTTTCAAACCCAACCAGCCGCTGGCACAACAAGCAGCATGTACAACACTGGGACAGGTATTCTGCCAACCTTACCATCGTGAATTGGGGACAATCGTTGGTCGTTCCGACATGGACATTCTTGTACTTATCTAGACCTGGAATATACATCTTGAACTCTGGCTCAATTATAACAGACTCTGAATTTTAAACTCAAATCTGTGAAGAAATACAATATAGATTGAACATTGTAAGCGTTTTGTTCCAGCATTTGTCATAACGTTATGCCAAAAGTATTTAAAATCTTAAAACAGTGGTTCCCAAACATTTTAGAGTTAACGCCCCTTTGGCTCAAGAAACGGACCCCCAACGCCCCCATCTACATCTATTCCTATATTATATGAAATAACATTTCATTTTAATTTAATCACATAGGCCTAATAGTACAGTCACATAGTGGTTATGAGAACAAGTAAGGAATGAAATAACTAATATACCGGGAAAATATGATTAACTGTTTTTAAACTCTGAAGAGTAAAATCCAAAAACATAATTATTCCAAATCACATTTTAAAAACATAATGTTTTAATGATCATGAATTCTAATTGAAAGTCGGAAAGTAATGTAAGAAGGTACAAGAGATTATATATTATACTAGATTCCTGGAACCCAAGTACTTAATCGAGTCTTCATCTTAAGTTCCTAACAGTTCAGTAGTTGCTTAATGTGATGGATGGGCTTGATGACGTGAGATTATTGCCCCAATGTCTGGTTTAAAGTCAGTTAACCCGAGTCGCAAATTACCAGAGTTAACAATTTGGAGTCGATTTCTTTGCTTGGATAGAAGGTGGGCGACCACACTAAAGCCACGTTCTGCCAGATACGATGATGGAAAGGCAACAAGAAGCTTCTTGACCACAGACCATAACGCTGGAATAGTCGATCTTTGAGAGCGTGACCTTTAATCTTTTCCACTGCAGTAATCACAGTTTGTAATGACTTGTGCAGGCGATCACTAAGGTTTTTTTTTTGCAACCAGATGCTGGCGATGAATGACACAATGAATAGAAAATAAATTTGGCACCTTTTTTCAGGTAAGCAAGAAACCCACGGTGCCGACCAGTTATCGATGATGCTCCGTCAGTTGCACAACCAAGTATACTTGTTTGTGGAATTCCCTTTTCTGTGAAGAATTTATCAACATCTTGATATATTGACTCCACTTTAGTGTCTGCTTCTAGCTCCCTTGCAAATAACAATTCGTGCGCCAAACTGTCATCTTTAATAATGCGCACATAAGCTTGAAGCAGAGATTCATTCCCTAGCATAGTTGATTAATCCAGTTGCAATGAAAATTCGGTTGACATAGTATGCTGCATAACGGGTAACATATCTTCCACATTGTCAGCCATTTCATCTATGCGTCTTCGTACTGACTTTTTGCTTAGAGGAATCGTCTTAATAACATCGTGTGGAGACTTATGCAGGGCAGTTTTCAGAACTTCACAAATCGCTGGTAGAATGAGTTCTTCGCCAATTGTGCGTGGCTTGCCAGCCTTAGCAATCAACAGTGAAATGTTGTATGATGCACGCAAATCATCAGTGTTTTGTTGTGAAGTATTACAAAACATGCTTGACAGCGTTGGCCTGTTTTGAAATTTATCGTGAAGTGATTCAAAGAAAGTTAAGTTTTTGTCTACCTTGTCAGGATGTACTTTCTTCAAATGATCAATCAGTATGGAAGGCTTCATCGCTTCATTAGAAAATACCTTTTCACAAACCAGACACATTGGCAGCTGCAAGTTCTTTGGTGATGGTATAAATCCATATTTGAGATAAGTTACATTGTATTGTCTACATTTCTTCTTTGATTTTTCATCTGTCGCCATGGCCAATCGAAAATTGATGATAAAATATAACGACTGTAAAAATATTACAATGTGCTAGTCTGGTATTGAGCCAGTCTACACTCTACACTCTGCAGCTCTTCATCACAGGAAGTACTACACCAGGACAATGATCTAGCGCGGAAGATTCCATTACAGGGGTAGGACAGGTCAATAAGGGTGCGCACAAAAGAGCACGGCTGATACAAGCGTGGTCTTATACTGGCTTTGATTCAAAAACAGCGCGGTTAATTAATGATTGCGCTGGTTTATAACGGCGAGCATAAAAAGTGTGTCAAACAGAAAAATAAATGATCAAAAGGGCGAGCATAGAAGCTGTATGACTGTGAGAGCAAAGACGAAATGAGGAATTTCCACCACCAGGTTTACGTTTTTCTCTTTTTGCCCCTACCGCCCCTTTGCCTCATAACGCCCCCCTCTGTCGTCCTCTTGCCTCGTACTGCCCCTTTATATAATTACAACACCCCCAGGGGGGCGTTACCGCCCACTTTGGGAATCACTGTCTTAAAATAAACCTACACACGTACGAAATCCAGGCACCGATACTTACTACAATTTACAGGAATGAAATGGCCAACATTATGCCATCTCATGACCGTTAGTGACGATTATGTCAGTTTCATCTTCTGCATTTTGATGTTCATAACATACATTGCACCAGCTGAAGATGTGAGGAAACTGGTCAGGAATTCTTTAACTGCATGGAAGGGGGTGACTGAAACACACACACACACACACACACACACACACACACACACACACATATATATATATATATATATATATATATATATATATATATATATATATATATATATATATATATATACTTATCTTACAAAATCACAGCATTAAGAAGATAGTGTTAGGACCGGTTGGCCTAGTATCAGGATAATATGACAGGGTGGGACATCATGCTTCATCCCTACGCCATGATGCCCAAGTGCAAGACATCACTAGAAACTGTCACACTGCAGACATCGTAACGATATGACTGCAAAAGTGGTAAACTCTACGTTAAAAAACGTAAACATCCCCCCAACATCACAGTCTTTCCAGATGCACTAGAATTAACAAGAGTAATGTTGGTCAGGAAAATATAACATATTACAACTAAACCTGACAAACAACAGTGCAAACACAGCGCAATAACAGCAAAATAGTTTCCGAAATCTACGTTCCTTTCCCAAGGGCATAATTTGGCAAAAGAAAATTACTAAATCAAAAATATAACAAAACAACAAAACGCGAGTATTATTCAAAGTCTATATTATCTCCTTTAGATATATATATAATTGTGTGTGATGACTATTTGTGGCATTAAACCGCTTGCAAGCTGTTTGCGTCGGATTAGAAAGAAGAATGTTCAAATAGTGTCTTTTTGATGTCGGACAAAAGAATGATATCATGCAGTAATTCAATTGGTCTTTACTGCATTATCTGAAGGTCATTTCATATAACAGTTCAGACAGATGTTTCTCCAATTGCTTTCCTTTGATCACTGAAGTCACACAGGCGGAAGAAATCTGTGTAATGACGAGACAAATTTCCTTTGAAGCCATAGATTTGTTATTTGATAAATAACGCCTGACAAGCACATTGTATTGATCTGGGATTAATCTGAGCTTCGTACGTTCCCTTTTGATGTCACTGATAAGGTGAAATGTTTTTCTGAAGTTTTGTATTTTAAGGTAGTTATAATGCTTGCATGGCATTCAATTATTGTTTTGTTTTGGTTTATGAAAAACTAAAATAAGTTTTAGAATAATATTTTTACTTTATTGATTTCTTACAGGTTTGTTAGGACAATTACGCTGAGAGCATATACATTTTAATGACATATATGTTTCTACCGCAGAATATTAAGGCCATCATGAAAACCATTTTCGTCATCGGTATAAATTTTACTCTATAATATTGATGGATACAATATGACTATCGTGCGAGTGAGTGAACAAGAATAATGAGAATGCAGGAATACAATCGCAACGATTATTATAAATGCCATCTGAGTGACACAATTTATAGGCAAATGCTACGATTAGGAAAACCACACCTAGATGTCAGCACGTGTCGTTAGAACGTGTCTGCAGATGTTAGCATTAGGAGAAACATACCCGAGTGGCAGAACGTGTGGGCATGAATTAGGATTTTCCAAGGAAACTAGCCAGTGACAGTAACAATGTAATAATGTATACTTAATGTTTAGTACGTTGATTTTAGACTTGAAAAACAATGTTTCTTCCTTCAATGAAGTGTCATCTATTCCCAACCCTCTAGAAGAATTCCCGCTATCAAAATATATACTTGTAATAGGTGTCTTTGAATTGCAAAGGCATTATTTGAAATGGCGTGCTTGTTAGTGGCAGTAAATGAATTTGTCTGCCTTCATTTGGCAATATTTCATACTGTGTTCTCTGCCTTTAGCAAAAATGCAGTTTACGAGGCTAAGTCAATCAATCCGTAACAGTGTGCATGCGGGCCTCTTCAAGCGTTGCTTGTGTTAGTACATACAGAAAGCTGCTCGGTCTGTTCATTGTATGCAAATGTAAGTACATCAGACTTTTCAACCTTTCAATAATATATTTAACATATAAATTTAAATATGGTTCCCTTTTTAAATGTCACTGAATGAATGTCTGTTTTTGGAGGTGCCTATTTACTGTTATATACATTTGTGAAGCTATCTGATATTTCCTATGGGCACTTCCACAAACACTTGTGCCGCAGATAACGATTGATTTACAAATTTAGCTCAGGTGACAGTAGTGTGACCATGTTTGGCTTGTGCAATTTATTTTGTCATAGAATAGTTCCAGTCACTATTGCCCTGTATGGTCATATTATCGCCCTGTATGGTCATATTATCGCCCTGTATGGTTATATTATCGCCCTGTATGGTCATATTATCGCCCTGTATGGTTATATTATCGCCCTGTATCGTCATATTATCGCCCTGTATGGTCATATTATAATATTATCGCCCTTTATGGTCATATTATCGCCCTGTATGGTCATATTATCGCCCTGTATGGTTATATTATCGCCCTGTGTGGTCATACTATCGCCCTGTATGGTCATATTATCGCCCTGTATGGTCATATTATCGCCCTGTATGGTCATATTATCATATTATCGCCCTTTATGGTCATATTATCGCCCTGTATGGTCATATTATCAACAAGGTAGTGCAATTTGTATTTTATTATATCCTCAACCTGCAATAACAAACGGTGGCTTCTCTTCCTAGGTCAAACAAACCTGTCGCAGTATTTTGCAACTTTAGCCTTAATGAAACATAATTGATTATAAAATTACATACCCAAAGGCCACATCCCCTCATTCAAGTAACTTGGTGTGACCTAACTCAAACTATTCCGACGTGTTTATGATTTAATCTCAAATACCATTTTTAAGACTGATATAATTCTGAAACACTTCAATGCCAGACAACATAATCTTTATTTTTGGACGGTGTTCTGTACGAATTTGCTTTAGAACCTTTAAGGTGAGACTATAATCGATATGAAATATTGTTTATTGTGTTGGAAAAGGTTCAGTAATACAGAAACCTGATGACCGTATTAATATCCACATCTTTCTTTCATAATTAGCCTAGTATGAAATCCGGATAATATAAGAAAAATTTCACGATTGCTCAAAGTATCTTAATTAAGAAAGACGGTGCGGTGACAAACTTTTCCACCAGTCGTTAGATAAGCTTTACTATCTGCGCTAGAGATACCCTTGCTAGTAAGACACATACGAAGTCTGAGTGAAGTTCGTAATAAAAAACGTTTTTTGCCAGGTAACAAACAATTAATTGACGGGCATGGCAAACAACACATAACTCAGTGTTTCCCTTTATACACATTTGTGCATGAGAGAGAGAGAGAGAGAGAGAGAGAGAGAGAGAGAGAGAGAGAGAGAGAGAGAGAGAGAGAGAGAGAGAGAGACTTTAACCATGGCTGAGATTTGTTTGACACTATTGGTCATCATCTATGTTTCTCAGCACTTATCTCCATGTCAAATCTGGAAGATTGTCAAGATGTCTCTCGCATGGAGTTTATGCAAGGTACCAGTAGGCCTAGTACTTGTTGATCCGGCGACGACCGATCCGGTATGGTAACTTCAGATGTATCAAGCATTATTAGTGTCTTGGGCAAAAGTCGTCTGGAGTAGCCCATCCCTCTCCAGACCAAGGAGTTGCCAGAAGGGGATGTAGTACATCATCCAACTGCCTTAGGGTCTCCACTCCGGATTTTCTCATAGTGTTTACTCCCATAGTCTTTGGCAAACCAAAGCTGACCAGCAAAGCAACAGGAGACTTGTGAATGGGCGGGTGCGTCCATTTCCCAAGCAGATAAAGCATATGTCACTGGACTTCAATAGTATGATTAAATTATGTTTTGTTGACAGTAAAGTTACTGTAAAACATTTTCCGTGATATTAAGCTGAGCAAATGGTTCTACTAATGAACTTCTCGAGGCATGGTTAGTTTGGCTAATATGTGCTGTAATTCCATAAAATAACAACTTATGAAAACAAACGTACTTCTGCTGTTCTTCAACATAAATTAATTTTTACTTAACCATAACTAATTACAATCCAGTTGATAGTCCAAAATCAACTTGAATTTTAGGTCCGTTTCTTAGAATGATTTAAACCCATATTGGCTCATGTCAGTATAATATGCTCAAGGGATTAAATATACATTGTAGTCGAACAAGATCTCACATAAGCTTTACATCATTGTGTATCTAGTTTAACATCATACTTTGTCAGTATTTACAAGGTACGTTGTAGTCATATAACGTTTCATAATACATTTATATATAAAAGCATAAATCAGCAAGCAAAGAACAACAGCCGAAATATCATCACTTAACTTTGAGTTGTTTTTTGTGAAAAACTGTTGTACTGTTTTTCCAATAAAATATCAATGAAGATATTTTAAATCTTTTACCAAATCAAATATGATCTTATTCGGATACAAATTCGTGTTTCTGCCAAGTTTGATGGAATCGATGGCAAGTAAAGCAAGTCAGTAGAGTGTAAAAAAATAATAAATATGATCCCGTAAATGTGAGACAAATGTGATTTCTGGTAAGTAAATACGCCGTGAAAAATGTATTAATCTCTTGGCATCTTAACATCGTTTGCGTTCGTAAATCTTGCACTGCACAAAGCTTCTGACAGCTATTGCCAAGCCAATTTTCTGTACCATTTGACCTCAAGACACTTATCATTAAACATGAGACGAGCAAGTGATATGGAATGGTTTTATGCATTGCTGGTTGACGGGATCAACCTCAACATAGCAAGAATGACTAAAACGAAACTACTGTATGTATGTATTTAGTACATTATTCATTCACTGTAAAGTCTTCATGAACATGGAAACAAATGAGAGAGTGCATTTTTACCTTTATGATCTCCCTAAAATTAATTTTATCTGAGCAACTATTGCGGTCTTTCTCCCAAAATGCTTTTGCGTAATGAGTTTTACTCGAAATTTATTAATTTCAGGGACGCAAAAGACTAGTCACTACAAGAAGGATTGTTGACACTGAGATATAGCTCTAGTAACTTTGTTTAATCAATATGTTCATATCTCATAGGTAGGAAAGAACAATTGCTTAAGGAGCGACTGTTTTCATTAAACTATGTTGAAACATTACCGTATTGTTTAAGGTGAAAGCGGTTATTATTCATTCTCTTAAAAACCTTTTAAAACGTTTTCCAACATATTGAATGTTAATGTTTTAAATGTTATCTTGTTACACAAGTTGATGTACAGCTATAGTTATAAGATAAATACAACTAGCCTTATATATTGGATATCCTAAAAGTGAAATTTATTGTGTTCATTCTTTGATACGATATCTTGCAAATCGTTGATCTTCTCTATCAATTAACCAACCACCTTTTGACAAAGTGTTTGTACGCTGTTTGTATTTGAGATATCGATAAAACCACAGTAATTTTTTTAAGTGTGCAACGTGCTTATCATAAGTGATTATATTGTATATTAACCAGTCGGAGGGAAGCCTGATCCATTACATGCATATGATAGTTCTTGGTTTTGAAACTATGGTTTTAATTTTTTGAAAGATTGTTGCAACTGATAATATTATGAAATGAAATGTCAGTATTTTATCACCTAAATATAACGTGCACTGGTCTGTAATGACCTGTGTTGACAAGATGCATATTACAAATACTAAAATATATAACGCTGAATGCAAAATTAGACAAATAGTACAAAAGAGGTAGCATAATACAACATTTCAGGTGCTAACTAGTTATTTACAACTTGGAATACACATTAAAATGTTTGCAGATGTAATACGATCAAAAATCACTCCTCATGACCAGTTTGAACCATTTTGCAATTTAATGGTTTTTATAATTTTGATATTAAGAGTCTTGTAAACGTTATCAAATTGTTTACCCAAGTTAAGGTAACTTATGTAAATCAAGGCACAGGTGGTGACTAATCATCAGCTTTCAATAAAATGGATTCATTGATTGATAACAGCGAGGAACATCGGAGGTAATGGCTCCCGATTACTTGATGTAAAGTAATTTCAGAACATTATTAAAACCTCACAAGACCAATGTGAGAATCCCGTCTTGTCAGCTAACGCCATAAACAGAGCATAACACTGATAAATTCGGTATCATGATGCAAATGTAACACACTCTTTCCTTATATCTAAACATGATTTTTTAAAATATAAAAATGGGTTCAGGTCAGTTATCCGTATATGGCTGCAATCGTTTAAACGGCTTGAAGCAGCTGTGCTCTTTTGGTGACGTTTTCACGATATATTTGCTTGTTTTCTGTCTTCGTCTACATTATTGAGTTTCATCATGCATTGGCAGTTCGGTTCGTATACGTTTCTTCATCTCCTTGTTTTTAAAACGTGAAAAATTAGAATTTTTATACAACGTCCTTTGTTCTTGAATAAACCGCCATCACGTGATCGCCAGTCAACTCGTTTATGCTATGATGGACACTCATTAATTGCTCTAAATGACCACTCCTTGGCCCTCCATACTACATTGTGGTCAAGACAAAACCAATGGGAACTACATTCATCATTACTTAAATGTAAACGTATACGAAAACAGAAAGGTTGTTTCAAAGCTGACCGGTGTAGAAAAGTAAGAAGGATTCCAAATTATCTCCCTTTCGCCCTTTCCTCTCAAGAATTTAAAAATGTAGATAACTTGATACGAATCCCTATTAAATTGTCAACATTTAAGTCAACTATCCCATGTATATCACTTCGTATTGCTTTATTCAAAGCCCAATCAGTCGGACACTCGGAAAAGCGCACATAAATAGTTAATGTTATCAATGATCAAATTATATACGTCTTCTCTCTTACAGAAACATGGCAAAACACAACAGGCGATGAGCCCAAGATTGCGGATCTAACACCCACCGGTTACTCTATGAAGTGTTTCCCCGCCATGCTCGCGGAGGTGCAAATGCTGTCATCACAAAATAATTCCATGGTAAAATGTCTTAAAAACAACACCGTTTACACATCCTTTTTACTAGTCCAACAACGCTCACACTGTCTATTGTTTCTGCCTCTACCGCCCTCCTCCTAATAGCAAAAAACAAGCTGACTGAATCTCTCTTTTTCGAGCAGTTTTGAATCCACTGGAGTATGGAAATTTGATAGTTGGCAACCTGATTATTCTTGGAGATTTCAACTGTCACTTTGACTGTCATGAAGACCCATACACATAAATACTCCTAGATTCAATTCATATTTTCAACCTTAAACAGTCCGTTAACCAGCCAACCAATAAACATGGTCACATAAGCTTTTGCAATCCTCCCTTGTATCCCACGAACGTGCATCAGATCACCTCTGCATTATATGCCATCTGGACGTACCAGTCCCTAACCCTCCACCTGTATTTGCTACTAAGAGAAACCTCCGTATGATAAACAAAATCAAACTAATGCATTACATCCAAGCAAACCTAACAACTTGCTTACCTCCTACAGCAGAACAATGCTTGTAAAACATTTCTCAGCCACCAAGTGCAGTGCAAAAAGAGACCGCCGTAAAGCAGAGAGGCGTTGGCTTTCCACCAGACTCATTACTCATAAGTAAATCTATGAAGACGAACGTCACATAGTCCATGCAGCCAAATTATCCCACTACAGTACTAAGATCACGGTAGTTCTAGCTGCAATGAGCTCTTCGAGGTTGCTAACAAGCTAATGTCAAGGAACAAATGTATACCACTTGCAACTACCGTCTCTCCAGTGGACCTTCACGAATAGTTTGCAAATGTCTTCCGAGACAAGATACAAACCTTCAGAAATAAGCTTGGCAACACAATTTAATTGACTTGTCGTCACCAGTTGTGATACATAATTTCAGCGACAACAGCAGCAGCATTTGAATCTATATCTATGGATTTTATACGTACAATCGTGTAGAAGAGTGTACCAAAGGCATTTGAACTTTATCCAATTCCAACATCACTGCTGCTTGAGTGCTTAGATCCAATATTGCCTTCACTAACGGATATTATTATTACCTCTCTATCATCCGGTGAATTCCCATCATTTTTTTAAACCTGCCATTGTAAAGCTGCTGATGAAGAAACAAAAACACACTCGATCATAACGATATAAAAAAACTACCGCCCAGTATCTAATCTCCAGTACACATAAATGGTTTTAGAAAAAGGTGTTCTAACCCAACTTTTATCTCATTTGAATTAAAAGTCTTTTTAACAATATACATTCTGCATATCGCTATTGCCCTCGTACTGATACTACTCTTCTGAAAGTAGTTAATGACATTCTCTCTGCTTTTGATAACATAAAGATTACATTCCTCACCCTCCTTGATTTGTCTACATCATTTGACACAATAGACCGTGCTATATTACTTCACCGTCGCCAGCATGTATTTGGCATTCACAATACATCCTTTCTGTGGTTCACGTCCTACTTAGTCAAGTTGTATTTGCAAATGGAATACACATCGGTCCAACTCAGTTCTGGCTGGTTATTCTCAATATCTACTCCAAAAACTTAAAACGTTCAAAACACACGTGCTCGGATCATCCTTAGAGTACTACAATCAGCGCACACCTCCCCTCTGCTCTGTACCCTACAGCTTGATCCAGAATCAAGCACAATTTATTTTCACTGTGTTACGTTTCACTAACGGACTCCAGTCCAACAAACATATCTGACCTCACCCATGTGTACGTACCAGCAAGATACTTACGCTCCTAAAGACTGCTGCAGCCTTCGTTAGTGGCAAGCACATAACCAAAGTGCGCTTGCCAAACGATGCGTCCATATTTTCAGCGGAAATCAGAGCAATAGATCTAGCTCTGAAATTTATCAAAGAGAAACGCATTTTAAATAGCATTATCTTCTGTGATTCTTTATCAGTGCTTCAGTCACTACACAATAAAAAACTGGATAATCCATTATTAGTCAATATACTCGTCAAAAACTCGGAGCTTAGTACCTCCTACAATATAGTATACTGTTTAATACTTAGCCATATTGGTATTAGAGGTAATGAAGAAGCAGACCGGGCCGCTAAGATGGCTCTATCCCAAAAAACCATCAGATTTTAAATTACCGTTTACTGATTTTAAACCTTGTATCAAAAGGTACCTTCGTCAGAAGCGGCAGACGTCATGGGATCATGCAGTCAACAACAAACTTCATGCCATCAAACCAACCCTGGGGGAATGGACTCCTTCCTACAGAACTATCCGTAGGGAGGAGGTTGTCATTGCAAGAATCAGAATTGGTTATTCATACATAACCCACTCCCACATACTAAAAGGTGAAGATCTACCAGAATGCGTCTCTTGCAGTGAACCATTCACTGTTAAACACTTTATGACCGAGTGCTCCGACCTGCAACCTACACGTGATAAGTACTATAATGTACATGACATGAAGGAACTTTTTGATACTGTATCTATCACTTGTATTTTAGATTTCCTGAAGGAAGTAAATCTTTATCTTAAATTTTAACTTATATGTCATCAACTAGTGCATTTTTATTTAATGCAAATACCGCCCATTATTTTGCAACATCTTTTCATCAACATACACCATTTACACCCGTTGATTGGGAAGCTTCATATTTTACTGTTACCAACAACTTATCATTTTATAATGAACTATCTGGTTTTTTATATCGCTGGTCGATATTAAACCTTTAGTTTTTTTACCATGTTTAAATACACACTGTTGTATGGTGCTAAATAGCCTAACAGTGCTGATGCGCCGTTAAATATCAATCAATCAATCTTATGCTCCTATTCTGACAATCAGATACTCATTATACCAGCTATTAAAACTAAGTCATATGGACAATGCTTTTTTCCATACCGGGACCTAAGAACGTGGAATGAAATGCTCATTAAAATTAGACATAATGATGTGATCCATTTCAAGAATGCACTTAAACTCACCTTTTACGACTTAAAGACCTAATAAAGTTTCCTACCTTAAAAATTTTCACCATGTTTTTATGTCATCGAATTTTCATGGTGTGCATTTTGTTGTTCTTGTTGTTGGAGTCATATCATTATATATAGGTTGTGAAGCTCTTAGAGCGTCTAAAAATTAGGCAGTATAGAAAATCTGTATCGAAAATTAATCAATGCCCCTGATACATTTAAATTTCCACCTGATAAATTATCTTGCTTTTTATATGTTAGATTCTGTACTTTCTGACTAACGAAACATTTGAAACTCGAAACCACCGAGCTCCTTACAATACATTAGACTGTGCAAGAAAATGACATATTCATCAATGTCTAAGACATCTTGATGACATTATATGTGATTTACAATACGCACTGAATCGATTTATAGGGCTGTGTTTTAAAATGTCAAGGTCATCTCAGTACATGTGCCAAGGACAATAACAAACACCGCAATACCAAACACGTTTCTTTACACAATCAGTAGAATCCAAGAGTATTGGACCAGTGCAAATGTTATGCTTTGATAAGATACGATGTCAGCTAATATTTCATGGACATTTTGTAACACGATGTAGTTTTCCATTCTCTTCTGCAAATAATTCTGATTTTGTGATAATAATGTAACTTGATTTAACAAATGCAACGTTAGATTACATAATTGTCTTGCCCTTTGGATTTATTTTCCCCAGCAAATGTAGAAAGAAAACAATGCCAACAAATAAAATAATCAAAAGTAACACCATCATGGAAAGACATAACACTCAATAAGTTATAACTGCAGTAAGAATTCTAAACCGAGTATGTTTTATTGTAAAGCAGATACCTGTTAGTAGTTTCCTCTTGATCTCAAAATGTGTTGTTATCTTCTGACTGATTATGCCCATGAATATTGCTTATTGCTCTATAACAGATATACTATATTGGTATACTAAAATGTTTAAAAATTTCTACCACACCAATGCCATTGCAAACAACCTCGTACCTTGCTTTAAAAGTAATATAATACTATCGTGTCCATTACTTAACAAAACTCCATTTTAAGATAAATGATGACACTGTTAAATATTGTATTTCCTATTTCACTTTATTTTGTCTAAAACAAACAACATACATTCTTAGGTAAAATACATTTATGTGTATTCAGAACGTTTTCACATTTGCAAAGTTATTTAGATATCAAAGTGCACGGAGAAAAAATTATGTTGAGCCTTAACCTATCTGCGAAGTGTCCTTATTGGATATTAAAATATAACGGAAAAGTAAATTATAAGGCGATTAATAATTGGAGCTTATTAATTAGGTGTGCATCCGGTTACAACCCCAAACGCCTTTACATTAATATAGATATAGTCGCAGAAGGGTAAATGGTAGAGGAATATGTTCAGGATAGCTCTTAGCAACAGCTCTGTGAACACTCATTACTATGGCACTCATGGGCATAACAACTTTAATATCTAACTGATTAAAACTAAATTGGGACCACAATGTAAAACTAAGCTGATGGAAAGTAATCGCATCTCATATTATGATTGCATTCTGCTCTATTAATGTTTTTCTAATCTTCATTATTTCAAAATAAAATAGAAACATTGATTAGAGCTCATATTATTCGCAGCCATGTCCTCTATTTATGTCCACATCTAAGAAGTATTTACTTGAGGGAGCCATACAAATTTCTGATATTATTTAAACTTTCGAGCGATGTCTTGAACATTGAGACACGAATGATTCTCCTAACTCTTAATTTGTAAACTATATGATGCTAAACATTCGTCCGATTAGCTCCACGTGATGAGTTTCCATTTGGCAGATCACAGATGGATACCTCATTTATTCTGGGAAAGTTTCGTCCAGGCTCTAGTGACATAGTCGTTCATTTGCAAAGAGAAAGATGTCCATGTGTCTTCTTTCACTTTCTGTCGCGTTAAATTTTAACCATTCTGATGCAATTGTATGCTATGCGAATATTCCTTGACACTGGGGAACCAAATTTGCTATTTAATCTCGACTTCAATCATCGTGATATGAACATATAACATGTTATAACTACAATAAATCAAAATGACAAAAAGATACAGGTCTGGTAGACATTAGTTATAGACACTGTTCATTTGGAAGGAGCTTGACTGAGGGAAGATAAAATGCTTATTTCTATTTCCTTAATGAATCTGATGATTAAACATGTGTTCATGTGTCTGAGCAATTAACTAAAGATATTTTCCAATACATATTACTTCAAATACGCACGAACTACTAAATGAAAGATGCATTCAAAACTAAATAGATAGACTATGCCAATATTAGCCAAGCAAAACAAATAGAGGAGCCAGCCATAGATAATAAATATGTCACAGTCTAGGACCTTATTCATTTACGCGAGCTTTCACCAAAGCAAATTCGTGCTTGTGATTTAAGAGAATAATCACTATAACAAATTAATGTCATTGATTTAAGTGATTGATGCGCTAACGAATTTGTGTTTTTGAGTTAAGCAAATGATGACTAAAACAGATTCATTCGTTTGTAATCGTATTACTTCTGTGAATAGGATAATATTGCTTAGCAAACACAATAGCGCCTTACCGTATTTTAACGCTAAATGCGATAATGATAAAATGTATAGACCATTCAAATTTAAAAACAAACATTCATCACGATCGATGAACCATAGATATTATGCATTTGTTCAAAGTTCAAAATCTGTTGCAATCATGAATTCAACTATGGATGTATGACACGTATGTATTATTATCAATTTGTAATAGTTCAAGGCCAGCGCAAACCATATTTCATTAAAAATATGGATGTGTCAACCATATATATTATAAATTATTTCATAGTTCAAAGTCAGCTGTAATCATTATTTCATTAAATATATGGATGTGCCAACCATATATATATTATGAATTTGGTAATAGTTCAAAGCCAACAGCAAGCATTGCTTCATCAAACTGCATCGACATGCCTTTCCATCTGACAAGTCTGAAGAACACTGTATCAGTAAAAGGTAGCATGCGCTCTTCGAGCTTTGCGAACTATTGCAGGATTCTAGACAGTGACAGATGTAGCAACAAAATAGTGCATTACAGCCTGAAGGATTTAAAAAACATATGCATGTATGAGTCACGAAGTCATAAGGGTTAATTAATGTAAAGCCAATAATTGTCACATTTAAACAGCAACTTGAAACAAGGAACGTGTTAAGGCGACCCCATTCTAGGCAATGTACAAGCATCTAGCAAATGACATCGCAAAATAAATGACAAGGTAAAGATGTTATAACTTTTCACTTCATTTCAACTGTTAAAATATGGATTCGCGATGTATAAAATAAGAACTTTGAAGGCACAAAATGTTTCTAACCATTTTACTTGTAAAGAGGACTAATGATTACTAAGGAATGAGGTGTAGTTAATGTCACGTTCTTGACATCATTATTTGCAAATGGTTGTGCTTATGCCTGCCGGCCAAGCGATCTTCAAGAAAATGAGCTTAATCGGTTTGATAATACTCTTTAGAGGACTTAATGAGCCTTTCCGTCGACCAGAAACAGTTATTCTGGTATGAGAAGACCACCTTAACGATTATAATGAATCCGCTATGGTGACCTCTACGATTTGTTACCAAAATGCATGAATGTATTTTAGTTCACGGATACACCAAAATGCACTGTTCTATGTACATAATAGATTACGTCGTTTCATTACTTTAATATACTTGTTGGCAGTTGTTCTTCATATTCAAATCTCTATCCCTTTCATTAATTTGATGCCTTGAACTTAGTTCAATTGTGTTGTAGTATAATGTCGACCTGACTCTGCTTTGAAATCATAATTAACTCTTTTTAACCCAAATATATGCCTGCATGAATCAGAGACAACTCATTCCTTTATGAATTTAATATATACAAATTAACAGTTGAAACATACCTTCACGCATTTATTCCTAATAATTCTCTAAACGGAACACTTTTATTGTCAAACCCTTAAGACAAAAAAGGAACCACTAAGCAGATCAATGCATGCGGCTAAAATATCTACAATCATCTGTCGCTGAAGTACCTAAAGGTATTATATAGGTATAAAAAACATTTTAGTCATCAGTCCGGATGATTAAGATCTTGTTAGATAATCATCCTGAATGATATCATTTTGACTATGCTTTTAATTTTGCATTTAATACTTTTAATGTAAAGAACTCTATATGTTTGAACAGAGGCCATCAAACTCGGCAATTGGAAGAAAGAACGTTTCATCTTTGTACTTGGAAATTACCTTCTTGTTACTGGCATCGTAGTATTTACCGCCACTAGGATAACCAAAAAGGTACAAGTTTTTTGTCGGTATTCACATCTCCATAAGCGTCATTCGCCTCGATTAGTAAACATTATAATCTATATCGAAACAATTGCTTGGAATGGTCAGCATACGTCATTTTGATGTGTCCGAAATACATTAACAGCTTAGACAGATGCAGAATAGCAAAATCGCAATAGATTTGCTTGTTAATACATGCTATCTGTGGATAGCTACTGGATATGCTTGTTAATACATGCTATTTGTGGATAGCTACTGGGTTCTCATTAAACATCTTTATAGTGACAAAACAAGGATTGCTTAGTAGATTGTCTCACCGCTCCACCTTGTTGACTAAATCGACCTTCACTCGCAATTGTATGTTTTCATTGTATTATCATATACGGCATGCATAATGAGATTATAGATGTTACAATTTAAAATAGTTCGTGGCAGATTTCATTTTTATTCGTTAAAATCGATACAATTCTTAAGTCAGGCTTCTTGTTTAAATCTGATTACAGTTTTGATTAGGATCTGAACATGATCAATGCTTTGCTTCAGAGTTTTATGGTAAATGGAATATTGCCTTTTATCAGCAGGTTTAGAATTAGCATTGGATTTTTGAAGTTGTCAACACCAGGGTTTTCCTTGATCTCTAAGGTATGTGAACGTAACATAGCATTGTCTACAGTCGTATTTTCCAGCGCGTGTTTATAGTCAATTAGCAGATCATGACATATGGAGGGGTTTCGAGAATATCACTAATCTCGATTTCGTGTTTAGTTAGTTCTAACGGCATCCAAGAAACTGAGCAAGAGGAAGCTTCTGTGATCGAGCCTATGTGTGAATAGTATTGGTTCCTAAGTTAACAATATCCTTGCTTGGCTTTTTTTCACCATACCAATTTAATACGTTTTGTTTGCAACCGAATCCTGGTATATATGATTGATATTCCACAGAGCATTCATTTTCAATGCAGCGATACATATTAAACAATCTAATTAATTTCTGCTGAAATTCAGAACGTTTGAGATCAGTATTGCAATGTAATTCCATTGCTCGTATAGTAACAGGAAAGGTCCAACTAGTAAGAGGACATGCTAAATATGTTCGACCAGATCATCTAACGACACTTGCACGAACCGGCAGCTGTTTTAAATACAATCTACCATGTTAAAAGGCCAATTAGCGTTCCCTATTGTTTGGAATGCAGATAATAGTTTTGTTGGGATCTTCTATGTGTTTCCAATATGCTTCACTATCTCAAGCAAGCCATAATAACGCAGATTTTGCATTACCGCTGTCACAAAGTCTGGAAAAGGCCTTTTGTTGTGATCAGCATCACGATATAAGATAGTAAAATGATAATGCTCTTTAATCAAGTCATAGCCATGGGGTTCTTATCACTGCGAACAATTTCAAACAACCATTCAATTTTGTATAATCTGCCTTAAAACATCTTTTGCCACAAGAACAGTACTCAGATACTGTAGGTCTTTAAACCCAATAAGATCCCTACAAGCAGCATCAGGATTTAGTTACATGGGCTTGCTAAGGCTTTCCTTAACACTGATTACCTTACTCGAGTAGCTGCAAGGCAAATGTTTCAAATTTTCACTTTCGAAGGAAGCGTCCTGGGTTTGGTAACAGCCAGAGATGGGAACATTAAGGGCTTCAAAATCGGAATAGGTCTCAAATGGCACTTACGTACCTAATAAAGCCGTACGGAAAGTGTATGCAGTTAAATATCTTAGCAGTATAACTAAGTCAACTAAAGTCTTTGATCCAACAATCGGTTTAATCACGTAATGATTATAAAGCAAGTCGTTCACAAATCTTTGACTTTTTGCTTTAAATCCAGCTTGCAACTCTATGAATGATCGTTCGCGTTGCGGTTTGTACTTGGCCTTGTTTATGTTGCACATTAAAACGAAAAACACACGTTTAACCGAGACCGGTTCTAAATACATTTTTCTATACTATTTTCAACACCTTAAAATAAATGTTTTGTATAGCTCACTTGACATAAAAAAATTGTATTTTGTATTTAAACTGTCCACCCTTACTAGTCTGCTAATAGTGTCACGAACATAATCAGCGATGCCATAAAGCTCTTATCATAACCGAGGTGAGGAAAAACTGGTTGTTGTGCTGGATAGTCCAGGAATACTAACATTGATTAAATTTGATTATGTCGTTTAGAAATTATTTTTGATGATGTGTTTTCCGTAAAATATTTGTAAATAAAAAACCACACTCCAAAAACGAGGTATTAGATGAATACGATATAATCATTTTCATTATCGGCCCTATATACCACTGTAGGCATTTAAAGGAACCAGACTGCATGCAACACGTTTTTTTTCTGAAGTTTTTGTCCTTAAGAGGCTAAAAAGATGGGTTCGCCAGTAAGACAGGAATAATCTTTACTACTTCTATTACCACGCTACCACGAACGTTTCTTGGCCTATTGATTGTGTTATGTGTTAACCATTCACGCTAATTTAGACAGCTACACCCGATGGCCGATACCTACCTGAGACTCGGTCTAAAAATAGTTTAAAGGACGACGTATTTATCAAATGGACTGTCTCTCTCTATTGCTTCTGTGATTACTATCATTGTGCTTGTCTATCAGTGTCTATGCAACAGCGTATTTTGCAGGTGGAAAATCAATTTGTTTGCAAAAGACACATCTGACTTTAGGAACTTCTTTCTGTGACAGAAAGTTAACATAATCATCGCCATTTTCAGTTATTCTTGTACCAGGTTTATTCATCTGGTATGAGTCCTTGTAAATATACTCAAAGTACTTGCATTCTTTAGCCTCAAATTAATTGATTCCTCAATTAAAATATTCTGGTGAAAAACGTTATAGAATGATTCACATCATTTATGATATATTTTATTCACATAACAATCCTGTTTATATAGGATATGCCATAATATTGAACACTGCCAATTTTGTGTTGTCCTTTGACATACGTGTATCCAGAGTACACCTTATATCCTTGCCGCGCTTAGATAACATTGTTTGCTGTTATAGCCATCCTCCTATTGGTGTATCTTGTAAGTGAAGTCTCTTTGATTACTTCGCTGGCTGGCTCCAATGCAACAGGCAGCTGTAATTCCAACTGGTGGCTGCCGTATAACGGGAACAGGTCATCGGTAGCTTTCTCAGCCACCTTGTGCCTAACTGATGTTCTGTGAAGGAGATGCATTTGTGAGACATCAAGGAAAAATGAAGCAAGTCATTGGACTGTGTCTAGTGTTGTTTTCTTTTTGTTTCAGAACGATATTAATATGGACCATTCTATGATCAATTTGAGCCTAACAGGTATTGCATTCATTTATACGACCTGGTTGCGTAGTTTTCGCCACCGCGCACAGATGAAGAACAAGTTTCACGCCCTCGCTGTTGAATATGACCGTATTTATAGATTGGTCTGTGACTGACATCGTAATTGTGATATGATGTAGATTTAAATACGTCTCTGGCCAAAGCGATTGCATTTACAAAAAGAGGATCTAGTCGCGCTAGATAATCATACCTTGAGAACCATATCTAAACCACCTAGAACTTAAATGCAGATTTCGCTGTCAACGAATTTGTCACCCTTGTACTGTTTACGTACCGTCCGATGACTGGCTCAAATATCACACGTCAGAGATATGGCAGAATCACATTCGACAGCTTTAGGCCAAGCATTCTTTGAGCTATGTCTTTTGCAGAAGCAAGAGACAGACTTATAAAACCGCAGTCAGTACTGAGCTACAAATAGTGGTATACATGATACGATAACATTCTGGCAAAGTCTGTTTGATCAAATGAGTCTTCAGGAATAGCGCCAAGATTGCCCTCAATTTCATTATTACGTTAAGATCGTGCATTCAAATGAACATCGTTATAATTTATATTGGTACATAGAAAACAAACAGAATGGTTAGGATAAAACATACACCATTATAACATTTGTATGTAAACCAGTAAATAGTCAACACCAATTAGCAAGTGATATATATCTGACAGCACAAATTAGTTGCCCTCTTATAGATATTCCATAAAACTTGGTCTTAAAATGCAGTGTGTTTATGGGTCGAATGGAAGGGTCACCCGATGATCGATCACGTTTTTTGTTTAGCCATATTCTAGGACCGTGGCCTGAAACCAGTCTCCAATGAGAGCCTTCTAGTGGTTGCAGAACAGATGCTTCAAACGGGAGCAGGACATTACACCTGTCAATTTTCCTCCCTGCCATTACCATCTATCAATCCCCCCCCCCCCGTATATTACCCACTGCCATTAGCATCATTTAGACATACAGATACAAAATCGAACTAAAGCAAATAAGACGAATTTAATTAAAGTGTACACAAACACAATCTGATAATCCGTGCTGCTTTGGTGTTTGTGCCGCTTTCTTACACTGTGCAGGTTTTCGAAGAACTTCAAGAATTTACAGAAGATGACATGAATCAATTGTTAGATTATTTTGAAGATAACTACATTGGCAGAAGAAGACGTCGAAGCCGAGCTAATCCTGTCTTCGTTCCTCAAGTTTGGAGTGTACACAGCCGTGTTCAAAATGAATTACCTCGCACTAACAACGGCGTTGAAGGTTGGCTTCGAAAAATGCAAGTTCCCTTTGCTACTGACCATCCAAACATTTGGCGCTTTTTGACAATCCTTCAAAGAGAGCAATCAACGTGATAATTTCTCAGCAACTTGGAGGACATCCAGCGCAACCAACTCGAAAGAAATATCGTGACTGCAATGCTCGGATTATGAACATTGTTAATGACTTTGTTAATAGAGAGCACTTAGAATATTTGCGAGGGACTGCACATAACATTCAGCTGTAATCATGTAACTACAAAATATTTTGTGGTAATATAACATTATGATATGATGATTTTACTATTGAATATTCCAGGACAAGTATATGTTTTCAAGGCTGAGCTTCATGTACTAAAATGCAAATTTAAAATAAATTCTTTTGAAATTTATTTTAATTTATTATTTACTTTTGGGATATAACAACTATATGTTACATAGTCAAAGACGGGGTGGGGTGGGAGTAATGGCAGGGGGGTAATATACCAGGGAGGGGGTAATTGATAGGAGGGTAATGGCAGGGGGTAATATACCGGGGAGGGGGTAAATTCCTAGACCCGCTTCAAACTAGGTATGGAAAAGCGAGGTCCGCCTAGCTATTGCTATACTGCTTACCATTTACATGTACTAGTGAGGAATAAAGGGGAAAAGTACCAAGATAGAAAGAAATAAAAACAGAAAGAAATAAGGAGACAGACAGAGAGAGAGAGAAAGATGGAGAGAGAGAGAGGGAACATATAATATGATGTAAATACCGCAGAACAATAATAATACGCCCAATATATTTCACAAGAAATGTACGGTGCATTTTAATTGCCTTATTATAAATAAATGTCATATCTAGAAAAGGAAAAAAGAAGAATTTTACCTTTGCTTAACATTAATACTAACACGATGAAATCTGGTAGCTCAACCTAACCAGGTTAACATATCAAACCGATTTTAACAAAATTAACACTGAGTATGCAATTATTTTTCATATATAAACCAAATTGGATTCTTAATAAGCACATATTACAATTTAATCAAATTGACTGCATGATAAAATTGACTGCATGATAAAATTGACTGCATGATAAAATTGACTGCATGATAAAATTGACTGCATGATAAAATTGACTGCATGATAAAATTGACTGCATGATAGGCGCTACGTTAAATATAAGACGATATTCTGGTACGATAAGCTGCACTGCAAATTGATATAGCTAAAAATTGGTTGTGTAATATCGTTAATTTATTTGAAAGATACATGCGATGTACATTTATATAACTTTGTTTACAGATGATATGTGTACTTCAAGTTGCGAAAACTGTTATGAATGTAAAAGAAAGTACAGCAGATGGCGTTGCAATTACGCTCGTATCAAGCAGTTTGGCATACTCATGGACAAGTTAAAAATTTCAGAACATCATAATTTGATAATTGTCAACGAAAACAAATAAATACTAACAAACAAAACAAACAAAATGTTGTAATGATAACGCTCCAGAAGAGCATAATTGTGTTTTGCATTATGTATGGCAGTCTGAACATGCTATCATGATAACTACTCGTGAACTGAAATATAACTATGTAACATGTACTGGAGAGCATTAAAATCCATAGTCAGCTGGCCAAATGCACTATGTGACAGGAAAATGAAATGCCAATTTGGAGATACCTCTTTGAACACGAAAGTAACTGTTCAAGAGATGAAATGATTCCCAGCTTAGACCAAACTACAAGATTTTGTGCCATATTCGTTTTGGGCGCTCAAGTAAAAAAGGGAATATTGGATACACAGTCTGTTTAGAATGTATCATATACTGTTAAAACATTAATGGAGCTAATACATTTAAGGAACCAATATTAAAACACAGAAAAGAGAATCTGAATAAAAGTTCAATAATGCATATTATTTAAAAGTCAAATGAGAATTGGGTGTCATAACTGGTGTTATATATATATTTAATTTACATGTGTGTTAAACCTAATTGATGATTGAGTTTTGGCGTGTATCTGCTTAATATCGTTTGTTTACCTATTTGAGTCCAGGGTCTACATTCTTTTGAAATGAACGTTGATTCACATCCTAGTTGTTGTATTTTCTAAGGTGTTTATATACGGTTATATAACCAGTCTATCTTAAGAGAAGTATCTGTAATTATTTAGTTCTGTTCAGATATAAATTGAGAGGAATTATTTATTTAAAAAGTGTTTCGACAAAATCAATATTTGGGACCATTGTGTACACTGAAATTTATTTGATATCCAAACTTTTAGGTTTATGATATATTTATGTTGTATTTCATTCGTAATGCTTAGAGTCCTCTTAAAGTTAACTTTGTATCTTCGAGATATAAATGTATTCGTTGCTTTTACTACACTTTTCGGTTTCGCTTCTTTCTCTTATTTAGTTAACGACCATGGAATAACATTATCATTTGTATTCTCCATAGTGACATTTGTATAACACTTGGTAGTATAATTAGATCGAACAATAAGTTGAGGGCTAAATTAGTAAACCTATAGATAAAAAGTATTATTACTATTATAAAAAGTTATTACTATTATAAAAAGTTATTACTATTATAAAAAGTTATTACTACTATAAAAAGTTATTACTACTATTATAAAAAGTATTATTACTATTATAAAAAGTATTATTACTATTATAAAAAGTTATTACTATTATAAAAAGTTATTACTATTATATAAAAAGTTATTACTATTATAAAAAGTTATTACTATTATAAAAAGTTATTACTATTATAAAAAGT
This sequence comes from Unio pictorum, assembly GCA_030141615.1. NCBI lineage: Eukaryota > Metazoa > Mollusca > Bivalvia > Unionida > Unionidae > Unio > Unio pictorum. Next base: position 2,728,636 of record JARLTB010000442.1, read on the forward strand.
TATTACTATTATAAAAAGTTATTATTATTCTTAAATGAAACTTAGCATACGACTCCCACACATCTTATATTAAATCATGCTACCAACATGTAGCAACGAACGGTATTCCAGAGTTAGTTAAACAATTAGTGTCAGTCCGACATAAATTAAATATAGCTTACAACAACAGAAATACAAGGTTTGGCGAGAAAAAAAACGCAACTTATTATGGTACTGTTGGTACTATGATTACTGCTAATGCGACTACTTACTCTTGCTTAAACGGCACGTAGCTTTCACTACGTTATCGAACAATTACGTGAACAAAAATGTTGAAAACGTCAAAATATAATTTTATGAAAGACATATTCATTTCGTTTGATATTGTTGCTTGCTTCTGCAAATAAAATACCTTTTTGAAAACGCCTACATACTTCTAGTCATACCAAGGTAAATTTAAGCTAAAACCACAATTGTGTTAGGTGTTTCGTTTTGTATAGAAATAACAAACCCACTAATCCCACAAAATGACAACCCCCTGGTGAGTCTACATATTATACAAGTTTGTTGTACTGTCTATAGTTTCAGGCAATGTTGTTGCTGGGTTTCATTAGGGCTTGGTGTTGTCTTGAATTTGTGGCTATTTGCGTGCATGATCTGTTTAGTATTTTGTTTTCTTCTTTTATTGGCAAACTCAGACAAATCATTCTTAATGTTCATCTTTTTTTTAATTTTGTAAGTGAGCGACAACTCTACAATCTTGATTTAGCACTATGATCATTAGGTCCTCGTCTAACAACTACTAAACATCTTTCTTGTGAACTCCAAAGAAATACCTTTTTGCGGTGTTTATAGCGACTATTTCTTTCACAGTTGGTTAAGGTGCTTATGTTTCTCTTATTTCTATGAAGCTTCGCTTGGTGTGAGTTTGAACTTTTGCATTAGTATTTTCTGTAAAATTTCTTTCCAGTTTGCCAGATTTTCAAACGATGGAATATTTGCTTTACTTTCAACACTTCCGAATCACTCTTGAGAGAAAGAATTTTGTGTTATGTTTGATAAAGTCTCATTTTATATAGCCGAAATAACAACGTAACAGATAGTTTTGGATTACAATGTGATCTATCAGAACAGATTTCTGAATCTTTAACCATTCCCGTTGCACACTAACTGGACAACCCGCTAATATCCACACGTTTCCATAGCACATAAATTATACATACATACATACGTACGTACGTACATACGTACATACATACATACATACATACATACATACATACATACATACATACATACATACATACATACATACATACATACATACATACATACACACACACACACACACACATATATATATATATATATATATATATATATATATATATATATATATATATATATATATATATATATATATATATATATATATATATACATCATTCGGCGTGTTCTATATACATAGAAAAATATTTGGTATGAAATTGTTCACGAAAACGACAATAACTTCAAAGATAACACCAGGGAACAAGACAATTCATACAAAACAAATCTCAGAGATGTTGACGTGTTGTTCCATTTACTTTTATAATACACAAACATACAATATTCATGACTAGCTTTTGCTTACTCTATAAAACATATTTTTAGTAGTCAGGCTTCAACGCTGCGTTTTGCGTATAAACTAAATTAAGACAATTGATTAAAATATAGTGACTAAAACAATCTCGGATTCTTTTGAGGGAATGGGTTTTATATACAAATTTTATTTAATGGCTTTCATTTATTTTTATCTAATGTTTTATGTAGATTTTTAAGTAACGTTTACTTTGTATATTTTATATTGTAGAGTGTCAGTTTATGTTTGTCTATCTTTATATATAATGTTTTATTATTCTTTATATTTACTCTTTTAGAACCTTCTTTTAATATGTCAAAATATGTCGTGTTGAAAATCAATAATTCCTACTATTTGAATATAAAACTCAATTTGTAACCATTGGTCAAACATTTCATCATCACATTCAGCTGTATATTTCGCTTGTGAATTACAAACGTCAACTAGAGTAGAGCCCGCAAAATAATCTATCACATTAAATAATAAAGCTTGTCTCAACTGTTCCTTTTCTGCTTCTGTTTTTAAATACATTTATTATGGAGAGAGATGGAAGATAAATATAATTGCAGAATAAGGAAAGAGAAAGAAAGATAAATCGAAGATAAACATATACATGCAACTGAAAAGAGAAAAAGAAAAGAGGGAAATATATTTTCCGGAAGAATAAAGAGAGACGCTGTTGAATGCATTTTGATGTTACCGGAAATATTAGGTTAGTACACATCTGAACGAAAGCTAGATAGAGCACACTTTACCTCAGTTTGAGAAAATTGCTGAAGATTTTGTAATGACAAAGAGAACACTGGATTTTGTTAGCACAAAGTGTACTGACTGACAGCCATAGCGACGTATACACTTAAGTTTCTTTTGGTACCACAAACTGCTAATTATTTTATTCTTATATAATGTGTCGTGCAGGATTATGAGTTAGTACCGGTGACCTCTCAACAACGTGCAGTAATTGTGGATAATAAAATCGACAGACCTGTATCTAATTGCCAAGAGAAAATGAAATACTAGTGTATTGTGGTACAAAGCCAAGGAATTTGATGATAATAACGATAACAACAGACACCTCAGTTGAAGAGTTTAAGAACCTAACTAACAAATGCTGCTTGCACAAATGATGAATATTCGTTGCCTCATGAAGTTTCATTTGTAAATAAGTCTCCCTGCCAACATCCTTTTGGTAGAGAACCCCTCATACAATGCCTTTAAAGTAGCTATCTAGTAAACATCATGCATCTAATAAGACTGATCACATTTTCGTATATTATCTTATTTGCACTTTCTGTAACAAGAACGGAAAATGGATTTCTGATTCCTCCAAGCTACGAAACAAGAAGCAGAACAAAGAAAAGGCTTTTCCAAATGTTCTCATTTCTTCAGATTGGTGAAGATCAATGTCATATATTGAAATCAACGTTCTAGTTGGACAAAATAAAGCTCATTATGATTTTGATATGCAGAATAATGAATCATTCATGTCACTTATTATTGATTCAACCAAGCTAATTCCTGTGAAAATATTAATTCTCAGAATCTTTTTCCCCGCATCTCAGCCTTTTTCTGAGAAGTCTTCTCATAATGAAAGTGTTCCAGCGCGGCTTTGTTATACTTTCTCTTTATTCATTAACTTTGTCATCAGATTCAATCTCTGGGACATACTGTTGCAATAGTTTCTTTATATTTACTGTGTGCATTCATTTATTACAAGTCAATGGGCCAGCTGGAAAAATGGTTGTGGTTGAACTTCTTGTAACTGACAAGCCTTATATAGATCAAAAAGATGATTCTGCTGAGAGTTTAATTGCTTACGCCGCTACTAGGTAATAGGAACTCTTGAACGTGATATTAGTCGTGAAATTATTCATTTAACAGGCACACGTTTTGGTCAAATGTTGATACTTAGCTGCTCCTGGAATTCAGCACTCAAGAGGCATTCATCACGTGTTCCTCTGTTTTAATTCTCGTTCTTACAATTCTAGCAAGTGTGACAAAGAAAAATCACTCCTTGTCGAACAGGGACAAAATCCTGAAATATCATGTTTGTTTCAGAGGTCAATTAGCGAAACTGAAGCTACAAGTACATATCTATTATTTGGTCACATTCTAGTGACATGTGGTCCGCAAGTTATCAAACTGTATCTTTTAAGTTATATCGAAGGTGATTTCCATAATTGACTGATCATGTCGGGATAATTTGACTTCTCAAAAGATGCTAAATTTTTGTATTAGAATAAATTAAATTATTGTATTAGAATAAATTAAATTATTGTATTAGAATAAATTAAATTATTGTATTAGAATAATGTCGATCAGGTGAAACTTGTCAGGTGGTAGTAAAACACACTCAGTAGAAATATGTGAAACATATTCCTGTACTTGACGAACCATTTAGCAGAATAACGGTTGACTGTGAACTAAGAAAATATCTGGCAACAGATACCTGTTAACTATAATGTGCGTATCCATAAGATATCCTTCGACAATACAATGATTTTCAATAACATAAAAAAAATCTAAATTCGTCCTAACGGTTTTGATAAAGTTTATTTCACACATTTTGGTTTTCCCAAATCTATTCATTGGAATCAAGGCTCAAATTCTATATCTGGAATTGTACAGCAGGGTATGCGTTAATTAGTCATCCAATTAGTCATTAAAACCTGTGCCTATCACCTGGACTGTCATATAAAACCTCTGCCTATCACCTGGACTGTCAGTGGAATTTAGTAAGATTTCATGAAACGTTGAAAAATATTGATTGCTTTAATACTGGCAAAGATTGAAATGACTGTATTCATATGCGGTTGTTAGGGAATGAAGCCAATACTCATTATGGTTTAGTATTTCTGAACTAGGTTTTGAATACACTTTTCATGGATCATTACATGTATTAATTGAGAATCAGCCGAACGTTAAGAGATTAATCTACTTGATTATATATCTGATCTTAGAGGCTTTTGATATAGCAAGAACTAATCTTCACTCGGCGCAGACACATCTGACATTAAGGTAGGAGAGAATTAAAAATAAATGACTTTTTCAGTCAGATGATCGAATGCTGGTTATGCTACTCGTAACTCGAAATACTCTTGAGGCTATCTAGAATGGTCTTCATACAATTGCTAAAACGTATGTGACTGGAATTATATTGTTAATTTTGTATGGCTACAAACTAGCAGAAATAAGCAAGACAAATATGTTTTATAAAACTTCGGGAACAGTTGCATTATCACTCTTATAGATGAAAAGATTAGACAAACTTACAATATTAATTATGTGATTTCAAAAGCATCATGACAAAGTTATATTAAAGTAAAAAAAATAATGAAAACTCTAGTATACATTTTAAGATTGAAAATGAACTGACAGGCTCACCAAGGATAATGGCATGGTGAAACTGGCGTCGTCCAGAGCTTTTTTTTAACTAATTCGCAATTGTTCCAGATCGACTAGAATTTGTGTATAACATAAATCATGTCTAGAGATTTACAACATTAACAAAAGATATGAGGACGACTCCAAAATGGGAATGAATCTGATTGTTCGATTTTCACCTTATATGCACCTTCAACTACTACTATACAACCTACGTAACAGATCTTAGTACTCAATTTAGTCCGAATTTGACAATTCATGTGAGGTAGCCCAACCAATGAGAGGATACAGAAATGTTTCAGAATAGCCCGTATCCCATCAGCCAATGTGAAATTAACCCTAAGTCGTCATTGAATCTTATAATTATGATGATGATTATTAATTATCAACACATATGAATTTATTTATCTGAACATCTGATCCAGATAACCATGACGTGTACAACGATGACGTCCTCATAAGCAACGATACACAAAAGACCCGTTTGAAACCATTCGTATTCTCTTTGATCGGTTTTAGTATAGCAAGGTTTTACATTTAATGTCGGTAAAGATTAGATATGCCGTGGTTGTGTCACAGTCTTAAATATTATTCCGTAATACTACCAAGTTGACCCTGTAGACATTACAGTCAAAGTTACCGCTACTTCCCCAGTGCATATAAGTAAAACAATAACTGATGCGATTTTTATTTTTGCACATTATCGGAACGTTTGTTCCAATCTCCTCATAATCACCAATATTCTAACACACTTGTTGAGCACGAAATGCAGTTTTGTTGGTTTGACAAATGTCGTGAATCTTTGGACATCTTAAAACCACGGTGAGAGTGCGATAATTAGTTCAAATTAAATTTTCAATTGTTCAAAATGTCTGTACATGCACGTAAATTAGGATTGGTGGAGTATTGATTCAGAAAGATAAAATTGATTTCGAACATTCAATCTATATTGTTTTAAAACAAGCATCAGATAAATTATTACTAAATGGAGAAGGAATGTTTGGCATTGATATTAGCTTGGCAACAATTTGAAGTATATATCAGCTCCTTTTCCGATTATTCCATTAAAGTATCGCAACCAATCTAGTTAAATTAGCAAAACAAAAAATCTAGTTAAATTAGCAAAACAAAAAACAAAAATCAAAGATTGTTGAGATTTTGTTTGATGATGCAGGAATAAAACGTTGACTTTAGGTCCATAAATGTACAAGAGGATCTGCTTCAAGATGCCCATCAGGTGTATAAAGCACTATATTACGTTATATATATATATATATATATATATATATATATATATATATATATATATATATATATATATATACATATATATATATATATATTGTTCTCATTTATAAGACATTTTTCAATATAACTTGACTATCATACTGCTATGTAAACGGAATTTTTTTGTAAATGTATTTGCTTATATTTTTGAGCTGAGGTGTTAGGTATGCTGATTGATAGTTTGCGCTTAAATTTTGCCTATGATTAAGGATAGAGGTTTTATAGACCTGGTTATTATATAATCATTATATACTTATGTCGTTGGTAATCTACGTACAGAATGTTTATTGCTGCTGAGATATACTTTGCTTTGATTATCTGACTTTAATTAAGCATTTGTTTTAAAAAGTGCATGACTAAAAGGATACATTAAATTATTTTGAATTTATTAGTATTATTGCGGTACATCAATGGTATTGGTATATCAAGATATTCAAGACTATTGACACAGCAACACACTAAAACTCATCAGCACAGTACAGACTACTCGTTGATGTAGACATTGAATAGTACTTGACTTTGGTGAGAATATTCTTGAGGTTTCTACTTTATATGGGATAATACTGAAAATGTGTTTGCTTTGTATGGAAAAGAGTTTGTTGGTTGCATTTAACTTTCATTTCTGTCCTTTAACTAGTTTTAGACCATTTAGTTGTAACACAATGAACACGTTTTAAAAAACACGTATACAGTGTGGTACATCTGCAGTTACAACAACTCATCGCTCTGTTATTCCTATGTATAAATGTGTTACAAACCAATGTGTCCGTCACCAATACCGACAGACAGCAAAGCAGTTTCTCGGTATTCATACATATATAACGCTACAGCATTATTCCATAGCGGTCCTAATTTCAAGCTGTACAGAATCATTGAGATTTCAATGTATTTCTTTAACGAGACAGAACACTAGATAACAATTCTGACAACAATTCTTTAAAGATATAAAAAAGCATGCAACTTTTTTTTTACTTGATCGAGGCAGGGATTGAATTAGTTCAGCAAAAAAGATGTATTTCTAGAGCTGATTTAATATTAAGTGGGAATAAATCCTTTATTTAACCCAGGCTGATATTAATATAAAATTGGATTTAATCACAAAAAAATGAATTAAATTAAAATACCAGGACATGATGAAATGTCTGCTAGCAAGTGAATCAATACTGATGATGCCGTATTCATCGCAGTAAGTCATACATATATCAATCATGGCAAGGTTGCTTTATTTAATAATAAACGACTAATTTGGAAATCAATACAACATATTAAAACCATCAAGGAAACAAAATTTAAGGAAATATGAATGTCTCAACAGTCCCTACTAAATACTGAAATATATAGAACTATTGAAAACTGAAATTAAGTTTCTAAATAAAATTAAAAGATACTACTGTATTAAAAAAGGGGAAAGAAGCTGCTATCCCCTTGCATCACGTTAAATACTAAAACCAGGGATATTTTAAGTAAATTTTAGTTAACAAGACCTGTTAATATATAGTGATGAAACTTTCCATAGGTCCACAATTTGAATTTGTTATGGGATAGTCAAAACTCTTGCTTTTTGGTCAAGGACACACTATGTAGCTATGTAAAAACAAATTATGCCACATGATGAATTTGCTAATCGAAATGATCAAGAAGCATTGAAAGTAATACCCTTATTCGCAACACAGTATGCCAAATGTACAACGTCTCATTATCTAAACAAATTTAATAATAGAGGCTACATTGTCCACATTACATATATCATTAAACATGGTAGAAATGTCTTTTTTGCATTGAAATTGACTCTGAATGACATAAAATATCAGAATGGTTTTCGTTGATCTCTAGGAGTTCAACAGGCTTATATCCACGACGACAAAGGAAACAGAGTAAGCTGTTATCAGTTATTTACTGTTGGCATATAAAGAAAGCTCCAATTTGCGTTTATATTCAGACATCATTGTTCAGTTGGTGTATGAGACGTAGCCATTAAAGCTTAGCGCTTTACTGATTAAATCTTCCAATATATAGTCGCTGACATGAAAGCCATCCTTAATTTGAATTAATCCTAATATCGCCATAAATCCTATGCTCAACGTGACAAATCACAGGAAGTCTTTCAATTGTATGGAATTCAGGCAAATCTTCCGTACCGATTTGTAAAGAATTTGAACTCCGATGAGAAAAACAGGAGATCCATATAATTGTATAGAACGAACAGCGCTTCACATGTCAAAGAGTCTAGTTTGTACTCAAGGTATTAATAATAATAATAATAAAAATAATAATAATAATAATAATAATAATAATAATAATAATAATAATAATAATAATAATAATAATAAGGACTTTGTATAGCGTCTAATCTTTCCAAGCTCTTAGCGCTTTACACCATCAATAATGATATGGCTACACTACAGAACAACAAATGAAAAACCATTGAAATTGGAAAACATAAAAACATGCTGAAAACATATAAGATACAAAACATGATTAGGTCGCTAAGTTTGTCCCTGCAGTAGAAACAGGCGAGTCTTAAGAGCACTCTTAAAAGGGACCACTGTGTCTTTGTGTCTAATTTCATTGGGCAATTCGTTCCACGTCGCCGAGCCCTGGTGTGCAAACAAATGTTGTCCATATGACATTGTTTTCACCTTGGGAACAATGAGTATACGATTATCAGAAGAAGAGCGTAAGGATCTAGCTGGTGTGTACACATGGGTGAGGCTGGATACGTATGTTGGACTGGAGTCTGTCATTGAAACATAGCACAGAGAACACATTTTGTGTTTGATTCTGTATCAAATTGATAGCCAATGTAGGGTACAGAGCAGTGGTGAGGTGTGCTCTAATCGAGGTACTCTAAAGATGATCCGAGTAGCTGTGTTTTGAACTTTTTGAAGTTTCTGGAGTAAATATTTTGACGAACCCGACAGAATTGAGTTACAATAGTCCAGTCTTGAAAGTACTAATGAACACATAAGTGTTTTAGTAGCATCAACTGAAAAATATTTACGGATGGAACTGATGCATCTCAATTCAAGATATGCAGCCTTGCATATGTTCATGACATGTTGGTGCAATGTGAGAGTACTGTCTAGAGTAACGCCTAGGATTCGTACTGACTGTAAGAATTTTATGTTGGTGTTGCTGATATTTATTGTCTGAGGTAAAGGATGTGAATGAGAAAGTCTTTGTGTTGTGATCAGAATAGCCTCAGTTTTATCATCATTCATCTGCAGCTTGTTACATGTCATCCACGATTTCACATCAGAAATGCACTTCTCTACTCCATGGATGGTCGCATCAACTTCAGTTGGATGGCTAGACTTGTATATGTGGGTGTCATTAGCATATAATTGGTGCGTCACTGGGTGATGATCTATGACACTTCAGAGCGGCTGAGTATACAGAACGAAGAGAACAGGTCCAAGAATAGACCCCTGTGGAACACCACAACATACGTCAACTGGACTGGAGTGTATTCCATTTGCAGATATAATTTGTGTCCTGTTGACTAAGTAAGTAGGACTTGAACCATTGTAAGGCTATATTCTGAACGCCAAATACATGCTGGAGACGGTGAAGTAATATATCATTGTCTATTGTGTCTTATGCTGCAGATAAATCCAGGAGAGTGAGGGCTGTAATCTTTACAATATCCAAAGCAGAGAGAATGTCACTAAATACTTTCAGAAGAGTAGTTTCCGTACTGTGGCAAGGACGATATGCAGATTGTACATTGCTAAAAAGACTGTTTGAATTCAGATTAGATGCATGTTGAGTTAGAACAACCTTTCTAAGATTTTTTATATGAATGGGAGATTAGAAACTGGGCAGTAGTTCTTTAAATCGTTATGGTTCAGTGTTGGTTTCTTCGGCAGTGGCTTTACGATGGCAGTTTCGAAAAATGATGGGAAATCCCCTAATGAGAGAAATATTAATAACATCCGTTAGTGAAGGCAATATTGGGTCTAATCACTCAAGCAGCAGTGATGTCGGAATTGGATCAAGTTCACAAAACTTTGATGCACTTTTCATCATGATTGTCTGTACTAAATCAGTAGAAACAGATTCAAATGCTCCTAATGGTTGTCGCTGAAATTCTGCATCATAACTGTATGGTGACGAATCAGTTGACATTGTGCTGTCAAGTGAATCTCTAATGGTTTGTACTTTGTCATCGAAGAAATTTGCAAATTGGTCTGGTAGGTCTAGTGGAGAGAAGGTTGTTGGAAGTGGTGTACATTTGTTCCTTGACATTAGTTTGTTAGTTATCTCGAAGAGCTCTTTGCAGCTGGAACTCTCCGTGATCTTAGTACTGTAGTGGGATGATTTGGTTATATGGACTATGTTTGTGACGTTCTTCTTAGCGGCTTCGTAGATTTGTTTATGAATAGTGAGTCTGTTTGGAAAGCCAAAGCCTCTCTGCTTTTCGGCGACGTCTTTGAGCAGTGCGAAGCTGGTCCCTAACACTGCTATACCATGGAAAATTTTTTTTTATTGATACTCTGCATTTGGTGGCTGGGGCATATTTTGCAAACAATGAACGCAGGCAGTTATCTATTTGTTCCGCTGTTGGATGTAAGAAAGTTGTTAGGTTTTCTAGGATGTCATACATGAATTGGGTTCTAGTTATCATACGGAGGTTTCTCTTAGTAGCAAATAGAGGTGGAGGGTTAGGGAAATGAAATGATTTCTCCAAAGATTTACGTCAGTTTCGTATGTGAAAATATCTTCAAATTAAATGGAGTGAGTTATACTCGATATCTATTTTGGCTGAAATGCTTATACCTTTTAATCTAACTTCAGACAGATTTATCACAATATGTATTAGGCAATGATCGGTTTAAACTTCAGTATGCATTAATCAAAACACTTAATAATACGTGTTAACGATTTATGACCTTATGTCATATTCATTAATCAAAACACTTAATAATACGTCTTAAAGATTTATGACCTTATGTCATATTCATTAATCAAAACACTTAATAATACGTGTTAACGATTTATGACCTTATGTCATATTCATTAATTAAAACACTTAATAATACGTGTTAACGATTTATGACCATATGTCATATTTATTAATCAAAACACTTAATA
>JARLTB010000442.1:2745000-2785000 GCA_030141615.1 Unio pictorum
GCTATGTAGCAATTCTAATTGTAACTATTGTGAGGCATTTAACACGCATCTGTGTAGCAATTCTCGTTGTGACGATAGTGATACATTGAACACACGGCTGTGTAGCAATTCTCGTTGTGGTGATTGTGAGGCATTGAACACAAGCTGTGTCGCAGTTATCATTTGGCGGTAGTGAGACACTGAAATATTACGGCTATGTAGCAATTATCGTTGTGACGATAGCGATGCACTGAACATACGTGTGTGTAGCAACTATCGTTGTTACGATAGTCAGGCATTGACGTTAGATTTGATGCCTGTTGCAAAGCACATTTATAAAAACTTCCTCAAATAACATTTAGTGTAAATCTGAAGCTAAAAAAGTACAATGCACAATGCATTAGGAATAAAATAAATATATGGATAATCAAGAATCGTTACTTAGGCTCCTGATCGATATATTTTTTAAATGTTTGTGCTTCTCAGAAAATCAATGACCGTCATTACATATTTTAACATACAATCAGTCGCATTTATTCCTTTAGAAGACAATGTCTGCCTAGGGATCTTTACAGGATATACGCTTGGACAGTGATTCAGAGAATAAAGGGATGTAAAACTTGGAACGAAATTTTAATTTTATAGAAGATTTCACTTTTCAAAGCAACTGTGAAAGCAAGAGGACATTTCTGCGTTAATGAAAACCAAAGCTAAATAATTTAACAACTATAAAATTAATAAATTTCCGCTTCCAGTTGAGACATTGAAGCTGGAGTGGAAAGACATCTATTCATAGCAAATCAGGCAGACATTTGCAAATATGACTAAACATTTTGATCAGAAAGGGTCTTAAATATAATTGCGAAGTTTCACAAGCATTAATCCAGATTTAGAAAATATTAATCATAGATCTCGCTTAGTTTTAATATGTTACATTTGCCCTTCTTGGCAAAGTATTAAATAAGCAACATTTGTAGATTCACTGAAGTTCAAAAACTAAATATATATTTGCTATCAAAAATAATCGTTTCAAGTTTGAAATCAGGGAGTTGTTTATCATGCATTTGCGTAAAATAAAGATTTTTGAAAACTATTGTAATTGATAATGCCGCGGAAAAGGTACATGATACATTTTCTCCGAGAATTAAAATCATGCGTGAATGAATTGGTACTGTGAGCAAACCGTTCTAAATCTTACCCAGCAGTCTTTTTATTAATGTAACTACGAAAATGCTTTAAAATGATGACACAAGGGCTATAATGGGTTTTGGATTATTTTTTACATTGACATTGGGATACTCAATGCAGGAAATTACAGACATCTACTTCAGTTTCTATAATACATAATGTGTGGCCCAGTTCCTATACTTTCATGGTGAAACCGGCATAACATGCTTACATCTATGAACGATTCAAGAGGAATTTTTTTAAAACTGTGCAAATTATGTGGCGGCAGTTAAGTTTTGAATATAATATTTATGCATGTGCCCCGTAGCTACATCTGGTTCGGTGAGATCTAAAGATCCAGTAGTACCTATGCGGCGACCATAAGACATTGACAATGGTTTCTTATGCGTATATTTGACCTATACATGCCGTTTTCTGAGAAATTGTATTATTTTCTCTGGTAATTATTTTCACCCAGACAAAGAACTTCCCTTTTTCAATACGACAGTATAAGTCTACAAATGGCAATGATTAAGTTGGTCCTGAAACAATTGAGATTTCCTAAATTACTTATGTTCTCTAATATTCAACGCAAAACCAAAACTATCACACTGAATTCAGAGTTTTTAATGAGGTATAGATTTTTTCGAATGAAAGTATAATATTCTTAATAACCGACTTGAAAAGATATATCTAAGGTTAACGTAAATCTATCTTGCGTTTCTGTTTCTCTTTACAGAGAGAGACAAACAATATACATAAAACTAGCCATGTCACACTAATATGCAAACGGCTTTTGTCAGCTTAAGACATAAGAAACATACGGTACGTAGTTCAAATGTAAATGAAGATAAATTTGTGAATCATACTTAAGAACGTTAGTAATAAATGCGGATTCCATTTAAAGATGCAAGTACTGAAAGGGTCGCTTTTGCCCCACACTCAAATTCAGTTAACGCATGTATGCCATTTTATCTTCCTTAAATATGTGCTTCATATTTACCCAGAACCACCTTTATTTTTTAATATAAGAATTCAACAACTATATTGCATATGGATTTTACTCAGTTCAATAACCTATTTTTGCATGTTATGTGTGTGTGTGTGTGTGTGTGTGTGTGTGTGTGTCCTAAATGGTGTCATTTAACGCAATGTGCATAATAGTCACTGACTTTTGAAACTTGATTTTTGTTTTGAAACAATGTAATAATTTGAACAGAAATATTTCTTGTGATTATGATTGATCCTAAAAGATTTTATAATTTTATTAATTGCGTGTCTGGCATACGGCTGTGGCATACCTAATTAGATATGTAGTATACCTAATTAGAATTCTACATTATCTCCGATTTTTATACCTAGTTTGTATCACTTAAGCTCCGGCATATTCATAACTTAATATAATCAGATTTCTTATTTATGGAAAATCGTGCCATATTATTGCATTTTCCCCGGCATTTTCAATTTTGATATCATATGACTTGGAAATTAAGGATGGTACATTATACAAAAAATGTTAATACCATATCATGTGTATGAAGTGTTTTAGTCCATAATCATTGTACATCATATAAACTAAGTCATATTATAACGGTTTTATTGTCAGCGTGTAAAGTTAGAACTTAACTTTCAAAACACTTACACCACGCGCACATATGTAGGCACACACAGTGTTCAGACCGTCAAGACCTTTAAAATAAGTTGTTAATCCAAGGATCAGAAGACTTTATTCCAATGATGAGGCCCGTATTTAAAGATTTTGTTTGATTTTAAAAAAATGGAGCAGCTATGGCAGAGAGGCTGGCCTGAGTTTGACCTTCGAGAAACACATGTGCAATATACACATACATTTTAAATATTAAGATAAAGAAAGACAGGTAAGATAATAAAAGAGACAGGTAAGATGAAAAACACAAGTATATAACATTACAAATTCAGCAAATCAACAACTGCAGAAATGACCAAAAATAAACTCTAAAAGCCCGCCTTTATCCGGTTTCTTTACATTCAATATGGCCGTTAGTGTTATTTAAGCTAACTTAAATATTATATGACACGCGAAAGAAAAACAGACAGAAAGACAATATACACGTTGAACAAAATGTGCTCTCTGAAGTATGAAATAAAAGAAACATGATTTATACATATAAACCCATTAAAGAAATATTGTGCATCTAATAAGGCTCGAACTGTTACTTGCCGTTTGGTTGTTTGTTAACAGCCATGCACTTTACCCTTACACCCACTGAGCACGTTAAAAATGTAACAGGCGTGTTATTGACTACAGGAAACTTCTTATCGAGGGAGTTTCTTACGGTTAAGAGAGGTCAAATTATTTGTTCCCGCTTTATTTTCATATGGAGACCGAAATATATGGCCTTAGACAAAGGATACTATGAATTTGTATATGAAAATATATTTATGAATTCATCAAATGGAAAGATACACTGTATTATTAATTTCATTGTCAAATGGAAAGATACACTGTATTATTTATTTCATTGTCAAATGGAAAGATACACTGTATTGTTAATTTCATTGTCAAATGGAAAGATACACTGTATTATTAATTTCATTGTCAAATGGAAAGATACACTGTATTATTGATTGTATCATCAATATTTCAGAGAACTTAAATAAATATTACCATATCCTGCGTTTTGCTGTTGTTGCTGCTGTTGTTGTTCGTCGATTTTGAAAGAATAGCAAAAAAGGAAAGGAAACCCTGTGGAAAGAGGTAAAACAATGCCGACGCTGCACTCTCACAGGAAAGAATTACCCAAACAGGATGCATCAGGTTGGAAAACTAAAGACTGAATGGAATAATAAAAATAAAGTACAGTGAACACGGTAAAAAGAATGAATAGAATGATATGCACACACTGAAAACGACACCATGAGGAAGAAAGTTCAAGAGAGAGAGAGAGTAACATCTCCATAATAATGGACCATTACAGATGAAAAATAGCATGACCAACACGAAATGGCCAAGGACAACCATTGGGAAACGAGAGAGGAAGACAAAGAAAATACTAACAATTGGTATTAAACGCTCTGAAAAACAAAATATAAAAAGATAACAGGTCGAGACATAAGTTGAGAAGGTATCCTCAATTTACTATTAGTGGAGTGTTCCCATTCTCGTTGATGGTTTAGCATTATTGTTGAAGATAAAGAGTAGTGAGATAGTCTCTCTCTCTCTCTCTCTCTCTCTCTCTCTCTCTCTCTCTCTCTCTCTCTCTCTCTCTCTCTCTATCTATATATCTACATGTATATATATATATATGTGTGTGTGTGTGTGTGTGTGTGTGTGTGTGTGTGTGTGACAGTTATGCTAGCTATAGGTTTGGATCTATTACTATGTGATCTCATGCTGTTACGAAATGCCTGATGTGGCCCGGTTAGACCACCATACGTTCCAGTATTACTATTGTGTCGTGTTTCTCACGCCATAATATTTTTATAAATATACTTATTCTTTGTATCGCGTGGCGTCGTCACTGCTTGCTCGGCACGTGCGTGTTACATATCAATGCGCACTAATATATATATATATATATATATATATATATATATATATATATATATATATATATATATATATATATATATATATATATATATATATATATATATCATGTCATAATCACAGCCATTTGAGAGAAATGAATTTAGCTGTCGGGGCGGGATTGCCATTTTAATTTAGTTTGAGCCAAAGAGTTAAGTGTGCTGTATGCTTTTTAATCAACTCTTTTTTAGAGCTAATAATCAGTTTTGTAAGACACGTACAATGTGTGGATGACCAGATGAGTGAGTGAATATGAAGATATCTGGTACACCATTACGACGTTAGACCGCCAGTTAAGTGACCACGTGTACGTGCATGTGGAGGGTGTGAGTGACCGTGCCGGAAGTCAACATTGGCTACACATGTGAAGATATCATCGTAGTGCTTCATTGTAGTGTTGAACTACATGAATTTAATACAGTAGTGTTTGACTGTATGAATATAATACAGTAGTGTTTGACTACATGGATTTAATACAGTAGTGTTTGACTACATGAATATAATACAGTAGTGTTTGACTACATAAAATTAATAACAGTAGTGTTTGACTACATGAATATAATACAGTAGTGTTTGACTACATGAATATAATACAGTAGTGTTTGACTACATAAAATTAATAACAGTAGTGTTTGACTACATGAATATAATACAGTAGTGTTTGACTACATGAATATAATACAGTATTGTTTGACTACATGAATATAATACAGTAGTGTTTGACTACATGAATTTAATAACAGTAGTGTTTGACTACATGAATATAATACAGTAGTGTTTGACTACATGAATTTAATAACAGTAGTGTTTGACTACATGAATATAATACAGTATTGTTTGACTACATGAATATAATACAGTATTGTTTGACTACATGAATATAATACAGTATTGTTTGACTACATGAATATAATGCAGTAGTATTTGACTACATGAATATAATACAGTATTGTTTGACTACATGAATATAATACAGTATTGTTTGACTACATGAATATAATACAGTATTGTTTGACTACATGAATTTAATAACAGTAGTGTTTGACTAAATGAATATAATGCAGTAGTGTTTGACTACATGAATTTAATACAGCAGTGTTTGACTACATGAATATAATACAGTAGTATTTGACTACATGAATTCAATATAGTAGTGTTTGACTACATGAGTTTAGTATAGTAGTGTTTGATTAAATGAGTAGTGTAGTCTTTGAATCCAATTATTTATTTGTTTTATATTCATATCATGTACGTTTCTATATATGTTAATCTTATTTTTCCTGCTCATTAGTGTGAGAGTGTAATACATTTTCATTGCGATTCGCATACGTGTCTGGTATTTCTTGAAACCCAGTCCAGTCTCAAAGGGTGTCAACTCGATTACGTTACACATGCTTATTGTTCTTAATACATCGTAAATGTGTTGATGGTGATCCAGATGCCCCCAATATTGACAGCGTACTGTGAATAAGGTAACAAAGTGAACCATATATATGTATACTATTAAATTGATAAATACTGCCTTCCCAAAAAAAAATAATTACAATTTCTTCCGAATAGCTAGCTAGAAGACGTAAAACAGTTTCAGGAAAATAAATTTAAGACACATTGATTTCAAGACGAAAGTAATCAATATGCGTAAGCATATATACTGTATTAACTTACCTTAATAAGAATATTTACATGATACAATCACTCGTAAGTAATGCATGTGCAAGAACCAAAATGAAATCCTTCCAACCGACAACATGGGATTTGCCACTGATAGAAGTTTACTAATTAAATGTAGCTTTACCTATCCAATGGTTTATCCTGTCACTCTTATCTAAACACAACATGGCCATATAGCAACATTGAACATAGGTTATAATAGGTAGCACCTCAAAAGAGTACACCTGTCAAACGAACCAGTCAACATTAATAATGGAATCAGACACTGTCTACAAAAAGACTTAAAATTCTTTAAAACTTTTTCCGAATATTGTGGGGTTCGATATTCAGTTGATAATACAAATGATTTATACAATAATCAGGCAATTCAATTGCAATAAGCTTTCCATTACCTAAGGAACTAATGTAAATTAACCATAAAGCGAGTCTTTTTATAGAATGTTAACAAAAGATATGTAATTCATGGGCACCATCGATGATTCATTGAATTGTATATATCTATCTAACGAATCGGAATATTTATTTTTTATCACGAGGTGGCTTTTCTGTCCCTATTTTGCAGGATACTAGATTGACTTTAAATTGATATATATTCTTCTTTTATTTTTTACATATCCAATGGTTGCACATTGGAATCACCAAGTACAATTAGTATGCACGTTTGGAAGAGTTACTTAAAGGGTGTTACATTGGTCTTTACCGTTAAGATTGAAGTTATAAAGGAGGGTGACTGAAAATAGTTGTCTCTTTACGATTGTCCTTCTTGGAAGGCCAAGCTTCAATATAATGTTTGAATAAAGGGATAACAGTTTGAAAACGATAGATAATTGGATTCTTTTTTTCTTTTCCTTTTTTTGGGTAGGGATTCAAACTTGTTCATACGGCACTATCTAGTTCTATTAAGTGATTCATGAGTTTTACGCTGACTGTATATGTATATATTAATCGTAATGGATGACTCTGACATCAAGAGTTTAACGAATTGGCTTGGCACCGTCAATTTGAAAGATTATGATGGACGGGCTCAATGCACCTTCGAAAGCAATGACTATTTCATTCAGTAATCAATCATGTGATATGCCATTTTCGTTTGCGTCAGTAATTCCTACTAAAATAAAACTGTGATATACCCAGCCAAAGCAACAGTTTGTAAACGTAATTCCTACTAAAAAAAAACTGTGATATATCCAGCCAAAGCAACATTTTGTAAACGTAATTCCTACTCAAAAGAAACTGTGATATATCCAGCCAAAGCAACCTTTTGTAAAAGGTCAGCAGACATTCATTTGGATAAATGTTGTAGTCTAAACAGACTTTCATATGTGTATTCACATAACATTACGCAATATTAATTAAATCATAAGAGTTGTTAAGTAAGCAGGTTGTAGAGTAATGTTATCACACAATTCAAAGGTTTAAATGTTGCTACATCCTTTACAAAAACACCTAGTTGAATCAAAACCACAATGACAAACTGTAAATTACAAACAGTTTCGAAAACATCTAACTTCAATTCGATTATGTCGCTTGTATGATATAGATTTAAACTGACGAAAATGTTATAACCAACACCGTTAAACGATTCGATTCCGCTTGTGTGTTTGAACTACATACAGACAAGCGTCTATATGTTTAACAAAATATATGAAGGAATCAAAATAATGTAAGCTATACAGAGTTCTATTGATTTGTTGTCAAAAATGAAGTATTGGGCATTTGACATTTTGACACCTTTTTCCCAGTAAAAGAAGATAATGACATGTGGTCTGAAGTTTGCCTTGGGATTTTAATTAATTGTATGATATACCGATGACCTATACTGATGGAAAGAAATGTTTTTTTATGGGAATATATTTTCCAGAACGTTTCGTTAGCTGCATGAGAGAACAATTTTCAAAACAAAACTCGATCCCTTCTAGGTATACACGGTCTCATTTCCAAAATCATATTTGTGCATGAAATTATTGGCAGAAAGAAAAACAGTAAAAGGGAGACATAAGTAAACCTTATAAAACAACAGATATCCTGCACATGGTTGCAACGTTATTCTTCCCTGACACTCTTTATATGGCAAATAAACATTTTGGTCTTTCTCAGCGATTTAATTCTATCACAGTTTACTGCATTACGGCATGTGGTAAAAGTCACGTGCAAAAACAGTACTCAAGGTAATACAGGTTAGATGATTTTGCAGGTCAAAGTTGAGATATACGCAACAAATCCATATTGAGATTTCAAGTGTCTGAAGTACGGTGACCACGAAGACAAATGATTATAAAGAAAACCTGTGTAGCCAATTGGGCGACTCTTTCCGTCGTAAATCCGTGTGCAAATCCAACTCGCACTGTACCGACTTTGGCAAGTATGACCACACCAATTCAAAGAAATGAGAAACTTGAAATTCAGAGAAGAAAATAATTGAAATGTTTTAATGAACCTTAAATATCCCCTTTCTAAATGTCTGAAAGATGGCAAAAATATACTGTTCTTAAATGGACCAATATTTTTTATGACGTTAAAGACTGATTAAATATATCAAATTAGTCAAAACCCAAACAAGTCTACCTAATGCAAAATTAATTACAAATAGTATGCTAGTAGCTTTAGAAATGTACAGTTTCACATAGACAAGATTCAGAATTTAGTCTGCATTGCTTTTTACTGTTTTATAATTAAAAGATAAATTTGTTTCCTAACTTCACCTTGTCAAATCTCAAGTTCAATATCTACCTGACCTGTGACATTGATTTTCTTTTATTAACAACATGGTTATCTCATTCTGAGTCACGAATATTGGAAATTCCCCATGAAATGCCGGGCAAACTTGTTGTTTACCACATTTTATATTATTAGTAGAGGCCGACCGAAATTCGGTTTCGGTTTCGGTTTCGGCGCCGAAAGTTGGCAAATGACCACTTTCGGCATAGTTTCGGTTTCGGCCGAAGCCAAAAAGTTAGCTTTCGGTTTGCTTTCGGTTTCGGCCGAAACTGATATTGACTTTTGGTCATCATCCGAAAATCTATTTTAACTTTCAGAATGCAACGCTAGTGCTGCGTCTATTATTCTGTCGGCCGGTCAGTCGGCGCTAGGCAATTTGACATTTAGCGAAGTTCCCTTAATGCAGGCTCTGAATGATTAATTCTGTATTCGTTTTTAATTAGTGTGGCATTGCATCATGACCCAGGCCTGTTTAATAAATCTTGTGTTCGGCAATTTCGGTTTATCTTTCGGTTTCGGTTTCGGTTTCGGCCGAAGGTGTAGGTAAACTTTCGGTTTCGTCCGAAAGTCAATTTTTAACTTTCGGTCTGGTTTCGTTTTCGGCCGAAACCAGAAATTTAGTTTCGGTCGGCCTCTAATTATTAGTAACTGACCTTTAAATTATATCTATTAATCATCTAAACATTGGAAACTTCCAAAATGAAAGTTTCCATTAGAAGTAGTTTATGTTAGAAATACTAATTGTGAATAGAGGTCAATATCGGACTAAATAATCTTGTTTATCTAGACATTATTCATTTGCGCTACAGGATCTGAGCATAATCAGTTGTATTATTGTTGTGTTTCATCTGAGATGGAGTTTATTTATTCAGATTTTTTAATTCAAGTCATTCCTCTTTAGAAATATTAAGTGTTACAAATAACTTTCTTGGAAATATTTACTTGGATATGTAGTGATATTCAGAAGACTGTTGACACATAACTATAATACAGGTCATCACAGGCACATCAACACCTCCAGCGTTGGAATTATTTAGAATACTGCTCAGGTTTATTCAGAACGTTAATCATTCGGAGTTGTATTACAAATTCTTGGAATATTTGGAATTAAATCGTAATACGAAAGCGCTTTTTACAATTATTCACTTTGTGTTCTAGGAAATAAACTAACAATCGTCAGAGGTCCGAAAATGTAATAATAATAATGCTTGCCACACTATGGAAGATTATAATAAAGCATGATCGATGGACTATATCTCTATTTTAAGCTCTCGCTCCTCCAACACTAAAATATGAGACTCGAGTGGCATAATAAATGTCAAGGAAAACAATGTTTCCCGACATTTAAAGTTCAGAAATAGAAACAACAGTTCCAAATACGACAAAGCAAATGTATTTGGTTTGTTTTAAATATTTAAATATTTAAATTGTAACGACTCTATTGTCTTAAACTAAGTAACACAAAAGAGTCAAAACAAACGAGTATTGGAATATTCAACAACTAATTTTTCCTAGAAACCAAAATGAAATTTGAAAAGGAATTTAAAGTGAATTAAATCCTGAGTGTCTTAAAAGCTCTATCATATGTTCAGAAGTACGAGGTATTTAAAATAAATTAAATTCCAATTTCTACAATGTAATGTATCGAACGTCCTTTGAATGAATTGTCAATAATCCCAAAATATTGATCTTGTGTCCACAATTAGTGAGTTCTGTGTAATTCAAGTGAATAATTAAATTCAACAAATCCTCTCAAATTAAAAACTGATCTCGACACAAATACTGATTCCACTTCAGATGTGAAAGTAAGAATGAACGATTCCAATATAATCAAACTTAGTATAACATTTAAGACACAATTAGAAAACAAAGATGAAGTTCAACCGTTCATTATTAGAACATACTTAGTAACAATCTCATATAACATACTTAGTAACAATCTCATATAACATACTTAGTAACAATCTCATGTAACATACCTAGTAACAATCTCATATAACATACTTAGTAACAATCTCATATAACATACTTAGTAACAATCTCATATAACATACTTAGTAACAATCTCATATAACATACTTAG
The DNA here is from genome assembly GCA_030141615.1 of Unio pictorum. NCBI lineage: Eukaryota > Metazoa > Mollusca > Bivalvia > Unionida > Unionidae > Unio > Unio pictorum. The sequence continues at coordinate 2,756,187 of JARLTB010000442.1, forward strand.
TAACAATCTCATATAACATACTTAGTAACAATCTCATATAACATACTTAGTAACAATCTCATATAACATACTTAGTAACAATCTCATATAACATACCTAGTAACAATCTCATATAACATACTTAGTAACAATCTCATATAACATACTTAGTAACAATCTCATATAACATACATAGTAACAATCTCATATAACATACTTAGTAACAATCTCATATAACATACTTAGTAACAATCTCATATAACATAGTAACAATCTCATATAACATACTTAGTAACAATCTCATATAACATACTTAGTAACAATCTCATATAAAATACTTAGTAACAATCTCATATAACATACTTAATAACAATCTCATATAACATACTTAGTAACAATCTCATGTAACATACCTAGTAACAATCTCATATAACATACTTAGTAAGAATCTCATATAACATACTTAGTAACAATCTCATATAACATAGTAACAATCTCATATAACATACTTAGTAACAATCTCATATAACATACTTAGTAACAATCTCATATAAAATACTTAGTAACAATCTCATATAACATACTTAATAACAATCTCATATAACATACTTAGTAACAATCTCATGTAACATACCTAGTAACAATCTCATATAACATACTTAGTAACAATCTCATGTAACATACTTAGTAACAATCTCATGTAACATACTTAGTAACAATCTCATATAACATACTTAGTAACAATCTCATATAACATACTTAGTAATAATCTCATATAACATACTTAGTAACAATCTCATATAACATACTTAGTAACAATCTCATATTTATTCCCACTACAATGTTATTTTATTGTAAATTCCTATTAAGCTGTAAGACGAAATTCGTTCTTAAATTATGTGATCGGAATCATTGCTGTATTTAGAACTCATACCTCAAACTATATGATTAGAAAGCCAAGCACTCACCCTCAATTATGAATAAACGTCAATTAACACAATGCAAATTATATACTAACGGATGCCAATATATATATATATATATATATATATATATATATATATATATATATATATATATATATATATATATATATATATATATATATATATATAACAATTAAAAATGGACAAAAGTCAATAAGCAGTAAAAACGCAAAAGATATATAAGAAATCAAATAATGCAAAATAAATTATCTGTATATAAAATACCAACGTAATCCCTCATGAATCACTGTCTCCGAAAATATTGAATAATTTATGGACCATTGCTAATATATAAAAACATTGTAAAGAGGCCACTATAACACATGTTCGCAAGCCTAAATACCGTTTATACACACATTTTACATCCCCAGCTGATAGGGAACCTTTGTATATTTTCACTATATCATCGATGTAGATTTTGTACGTTTATAGCGTATTGGTAAGAAATCTGTTTTATAATATTTATATAATTTCATCATATAACCTTTTTGTTGATTTATTTTACTTTGCAGGCTAATACGCCGTAAAATATGCAACCAACACCAAGCAATGATTATTCTTTTCTGGAAGTAATGTTTCATTTTGAAGGTAGTATGCAATGCCTTTTCTCTAATACGATTGGCAATACTTTAACGGTATTTCAAACAATCAAGTTATTTTATTTGAGGTTAATAAATTGAATCTGCAATTAAATAATATTGCTATATTCTTTCATTTCTTCAAATGAAATAGCATCATGTTCAAGGTGCCTGGGATTTGGAACAAAAAAGAGATGGTGTTGAAATAAAGTTAAGAATGGATATCTGAATATAAAAATGATTGTCACCTGTTATAAATTCATTTAAGCAGAGTTCGTGAATAGTTGAAGCTTTAGATAGCCTCTATTATTTTATATATTTTATTCAATTTTTTTAATGAAACTTTGAATTTTGTTTTTTCATAGTACGATATGTTGATGTTTTCTTGGATGCACAAATATCATAAAATTAACAAATATATTATTTTTTGCTGTCGAATGAAACTTCTAGAGCAGATACCTATTAAAAACAACTACGTAGTGTTCAACTATACTTTAAAACACTAAACAGGTACAAGTGAATATAAAATGCTATGTTTCTACTCTAAGGGTGATACCACTGTATAAATAGATTGCAAAAAGGCTGTTTCAGGAATATGGATATGGCAAGAGCGAAAAAGCATGTAACCGATGAAATTCGTGTGGAACGCATCAGAAATAAAATTAGGAGAGCGTCACGAAGTTCAATATAGACGCCGATTAATCTCTTATCATACATAAACACCGATAACTTTACTCATGCAAGCACAATGCACCTTCACTGGAATTAATAAAAGAGATTTCAATCCAGACAGACATCGCCTATTGAATCGCATTAAGCAATTATAGCATAGTAAATGTCATTCATTACTCTAGCAAAATCGCTTTATTGAAAGTTTGAGACTGTTAAGTCCCAAGAAGGTACGTCAAGAATTCGCGCCAATCAATTTGCACATTCATTTGATTACGCCTGTCCAGTGAGTGATATGTATGAAAGCAATCTACAGAGTGAGAGGAAATTTCACATAAACCGTGTTAAAGTCTGTGATGTGTAATTAAGTGTAATAAATGATTTGTGAAAAAATAAGACTAGAAAAAGTGAAGGCCGAAATGGCTTAAGCCAAACCATTTTATTCCGGACGTGGCAGCCACATATTTTACTGTCATCACTGCAATATAGAAATGTCTTGTCAAATACTGGACTGCTTTTTTAGTTTGTATGTGAAATATAAATTAGTTTAAATGTTGGTGCAATTAAAGAGAGTACATGTATATATATTCATTATATGTTAAAGTAACATTCTTATAGCAATCTAAAAATCTCTTTAAAATTCTTGATTTAAAGAAAAAAAATTTAAAAATATAATATTAATAGTTGTAATGTTTCCCAAAATTTGAACTCGCTTATATCTGAATTCGATACATTGAAAAGAAGGAATGAAGACAGCTTATAGTCAGTGGATGATATTAAAACTAGTCATATAGCTTAATATGTGTGATCAGATTGAAACAAATTCAGAAGTAAACGGTTTTCATCCATGAATTTCAGACACATCTGTATGAGTAGATTTTATTCTTAACGCACGTTACGTCATTCACTTCTCTACGCCAGTTTCAAAATGCAAAGAATTATTTTATTGGCATGTTACCATCATTGCAGAATTATCATCAATATAATCTCGTCTAAGACATTAATAGTTATAACAAAATATGATATGAATGCAGGATGCACTGTGTTCTTATGGCTAAAATATAAGATAGGTTAGAGAAATTATATTGATGCAGAGGGAGAGGTACGTAACCAAATCATAATTGTGTGTGACACTTCATCCTTCGTTCGTTTTAAATATAAGTGTAACCGTAGGAAATCCAGGTGTGTTGCCGCTAACTAGATCTCCATTAACGTTTACTTACGTTTGTGATTGCGCACGTCTCTAGACAAACGTGCACACAAAAGCTATACACTAAGATGTATATTCGGATGCAAATGTTGCATAGCATTTTGCTGAGTATGCAATGTAGAACAATTCAATTTGCTTTGAATATATCATACCTATTGCTAAAGAAATGCCGTGCCATTGGCCATATCGTCATTGTTATTATTAGAGTTTTTTTTATATTATTTTCAGTGCAATTGTATCAACCGTCTACATACACGGTATAACGTGTATATGGGCTTATGAGAGCAGTACCAATGTTAACTTCCTAGACCCTTTTCAGCATCTGCGTACATAATGATCTGTGTGATATATATATATATATATATATATATATATATATATATATATATATATATATATATATATATATATATATATATATATATATAGAGAGAGAGAGAGAGAGAGAGAGAGAGAGAGAGATATGAGTGAAGATCTATTTTGAGACAAACAGCTATACATAGATGTTTATATGGGTTTTAAATCGTGAAAGTGGACCTGTGTACATTTTGAAGTAATGTTCCGATTGGATGGCTGAAGTGTTGCACTATTTATCATGTGGGACATATTAAATCATCGTGTATTGCAAAGTATGTCACGTGATAATAAACTACGACTCAATAATATGTGTAGAAGGACAGGAGACAATCATTCCATTGTTATTTTAATTACAATTCTTATTTTATAGTTACTATGCAAACGTAATTATAGTTACGTTTAGATTTATGTTTTGTGGTTAATCATTTAATTTTAATTATTTTTCGGAATTAAAAATTCCTTAAAGACTATTTGGACCAAACCTTACCTTGGGATTAACATTAAAAAATTTAAAGTCATTATGGGCTATACCATTGTGATCCATAAAGACCGCACGTACTTCAGCACATTCACGTATATTGACAGATCAGCATATTCAAGACGTGGAGTTCATTCAGAACACTCTATTCTCTTGGACTTCTGATATAATTTTAGTATCGTTTTCATTAAATTCACGATACTCTTGTATTGTTTTTTTATGTATATTTAATTTAATTGTTGTTTTGTTAGTTTTAATTATTTTTCTTCCATTACATGATATTATAATATAACATTGTGTACTGAATTCGATATTGTCTAGAATTGAGTCTTTTAGATGTTGTATTTAAATTTACACACCTAATAAATGTCATATTGTATATAGTTGCTGACCTTGTTCCAAAATCAGTGAGAGGTTCGGTAAACAACTTTCGCAACATTTTTATATTTCTTTGAGTAAGAATCATTGAGTGAATGTCATACCTGGAATACATGACAAGTATCATGTGTCTTACCTGGAATACATGACAAGTATCATGTGTCTTACCTGGAATACATGACAAGTATCATGTGTAAATTGATTACAAACGTTCTGTATTTTTCCAGAAGAATGAACGTTTGATCCTCATCTGTTGCTCGTCTTAGTTGTATAACTGATTCTACTTGTATATATTATTATGTTTTGATTTAATTCGTAAAAACGTATATTCTATCTCTCATTTTTGTTTCACTTTGTATTCTATCGAAATATATAGTTTGTTAATTTTGTATAAAGCTTGTTGTCATCACTCTTTTCTGTTCCTTGTTTGCAGAGAATAGACTCGCGACCCAAATTGAACACAAGTCCTTGCAATATGATTTTGGGCTCCAAATTTTAAATTAACCTGGTTTTGGAATTTTTTAAATCCCAATTATTATTTCACATGTTAGAAGTCATTAAATCAACATTCCTTTTAACAATGTCATCACAAGTGGAGATCTTTCTGTCAAATCCTACCAAGGAGCAATTAAACTTTTGGAAACTAAATATGAATTGATTCAGCTTGCCAGAAAGTATGATCTCTCTGAGGCAAATGAGTTTTATGTAAATATGTTTCGATTAGTAAATATGTATCAAACTCTGACACAAAGGTAAAGGAATTAAAATTAAAATACAATAAAGATTTAGAGTGCAGAAAGATTAATTTCAGAAAAGAGAAAAACAAATGCAAATGCAGTAAGATAAAGAGGAGCGAAAGAGATTAATTTTATCATACCTCAGTTACACAATATGGGGATGTCAAAGAAAGCCCTAGATGGGCTTATAGTTTCTGTTCAACGTATTATGAAACAAGTTTACGAAGTAAGTAATACTTGAATTATGTAAGAAGGAATTCTATACATGAGATCATAGTTGGCAGAGCATCAGTCTATCAGATCACGGAAATAGAAAGTTCCTTTTACTAATTCAATTACTAAAAAAGATAATAGAACAGGGCAAGCTTCAATTGCTTTTTTCTTATTATTTTGGAATGTTACACAGATCATTAGTCCATTTATTCAGTGACTGAGGAAATGGTCTTTTCTGATAGTTTTGATATTTTAACGGAATGCCAAAATTCAGACTTAGTTTTTAATGTGGAAATGAAATATGTTAATTTTATAAACGTGTTCACTGTAGCTTAAAGATATGAGGACGGTTGTAACTTTCGCAAGAATAATCCAAATTTGTTCGTGGCACTCACGACGCTTTGCAATGCACGCGGTATAAGTTGTAGTTTTTTTTTGTTTGCACTAAATTCTATAATAAAAATAAAAATATGAATATGACTTCACACTCAGATCTATACGGACATGACACAGAAGTTATTAAAGGTTGTCGATGTCTGGATTAGAAGGTTTTAGTGCTTTGAAGATCCGAGTTCGATCTTTTGAAAGAAAGTGAATGTTCACGTTTTGCAGTATTCTAAAAAGCTTGCTTTCTGTGCTCACGGATGAAGTCTCAAAGTCGCTAAATGTTTATTGTGTCCAGCATAGGCTAACAGGGATAATAAAGATGATACACACAGAATAAACTCATTGTTAAGTTTGGATTATAATACGGTATGTGTAATGGAAAGAAGATCATCGGCTCTGCTCCTCAATTTATGTTTGATGTGGCGCATTTTCCAAACCTTTGATTTATAGTAGCAATGATATATTTAAAAATGAATAAAAAGTTAGTTAAGGAGTAAGAATAAGAATTTCAATTTCCACATATGTTAACAAATATCCTCCACATATGATAACAAATATCCTCCACATATGATAACAAATATCCTCCACATATGATAACAAATATCCTCCACATATGATAACAAATATCCTCCACATATGATAACAAATATCCTCCACATATGGTAACAAATATCCTCCACATATGATAACAAATATCCTCCACATATGGTAACAAATATCCTCCACATATGATAACAAATATCCTCCACATATGATAACAAATATCCTCCACATATGATAACAAATATCCTCCACATATGATAACAAATATCCTCCACATATGATAACAAATATCCTCCACATATGATAACAAATATCCTCCACATATGATAACAAATATCCTCCACATATGATAACAAATATCCTCCACATATGATAACAAATATCCTCCACATATGATAACAAATATCCTCCACATATGATAACAAATATCCTTCGAAACGACAGAGCTTAGGATTGTCACGAATTCCATGTAATCGGCAGATATTGATTTAAATAGTATGAGATTTTGACATTTCAAAGTCAATATCTAATTATCATTTCCCAAATGTCTTGTAAAATTATCATTAGTTGACTTTCAGTAGTAAGGATTTTATTGGTCTACACAAAATCAAATGTAGTTGTCCGATAATAATCTGTTAGTTTCGGAAATAAGATATGTCACTATGTTGTTAATTTTGGTGTTGGAATTACACAATTCTGATTCAAAGTATATCTGAAATAAGATATGTCACTAAGTTGTTAATTTTGGTGTTGGAATTACACAATGCTGATTCAAAGTATATCGGAAATAAGATATGTCACTAAGTTGTTAATTTTGGTGTTGGAATACGAATGTCGATTTAAAGTATATCTGTAAGATATGTCACTATGTTGTTAATTTTGGTTTGGAATTACACAATGCTGATTCAAAGTATATCGGAAATAAGATATGTCACTAAGTTGTTAATTTTGGTGTTGGAATACGAATGCTGATTTAAAGTATATCGGATAGCTTATAACCTGAGCTCTCTATCTTCAAGGAATCGATTGTGTCGTAACAAATTCCACCACACTACTGATATATATATTCTTGCAAAAATGACACTTCGTATAAAATACCAATAAATCTATCAAGGATTAAATAGGTGCTTTGCGGAAACGCATGTACGAAAACCAACACTACAATTACGCTGACTGTTTTCTGTTGTATTATTATCATTACTGGTTTTGAGTAAATTTGTTCCTTATGATATTAATCATTTTAGAATATGTAGCTATTAACGAGGCTTAAGAATGAAATGATCAATTGGTCGATCATTGATTGACTCTGATTTGTACTTGTATATACTCTATTATTTGTATGTATATGTGTATTTACATTTGGTGTGTGACTATATATTGCATTGATACTAAATAGTTGTTGAGAAAGTTTAATAATCGTCGTAATATTGAATCTGAGTTTTAGAGTGATTTTCCATTGTAAGGTTGAACCAGGTGGGTTATGTTGCGACGTTAGATATTCCTATATAATTCACGTATGAACTATTGCAACTGCGATAGAGTTGGACACTATTGTGAACCGTGAGGTGTATGTAAAAGCAAAGAGCTGAACAGATGGTTTATTCCTTGTTCATGTTCCAGTTTATACGTGAGTCAATTGTTATGTTTATATATAATTTGAGAGGATCTATTTTTAGGATTATTCAGTTGAATTACAACATGTTTATTGAATCTAGACTACAATAACAATTTTATAGTATTGTAATTTATTCAAAAAAAGGTTTCTGGTTGATGTCATTGTGATACATCAAGACTGCTGATACATCAGTACGTTCGAAGCATGTACTACATTCGAAACACTGTATATATTTCGTGTCTCTCTGTTTGTATGTGTATTTGTGTGAGCCGGGGATCAATTGGAACATCATAGTTTTACGAACACTATATATGCTTTGTATACGGCTAGGTTACTCGTTTTAACTGTTATTATTTTGAAGTGATTGCCAAGGAGTACATGATAATTAAATTTCCCAACGTTTGTGTTCAATCAATATGACTCAAAACTGTAGGAATCTGGAACTTCTGCGTTCATTAACTATATATAATATTCATAATAAATATCAGTTTGTCACTCACTGGAATTGCAAACTATTACATACATCTCAGAGCATTGTTCAATTCGAGGTGTATCTAAAAATGCCATGGAAAATACTTGACACATATGCCAGATAAAAGAAGACCGCAATACGGTTTTTACAGACCACTCCAGAAGAATGTTATTTACTAGCGCAATGAATACAGCATCCTGACCAGGTATCGCTGTATGTCTATACTAGAGAACTAAATCTTTATAGACTTCTAATACATACGGAAACGTGCACTGAAGCACATGGTTGCATGACGTACGAGCCATGAAAGAGTTAGTGAGAAAACGTACGTCATGATACTCCATGGAATTCAAGTATACACATTAGATAATGATGTATGCTAAATTATACAGTAGTCGCTATTACTTATTCTACGTGTATAGTAAATATTAAATGCAATTGAACCTTAAGGAACACAGGTTCATTTGTGTAAAGCGGCAAACAATAAAGACAAAGCTATTAGCAAGCGTATGTCTAAGCTTCCCAAAATGACAGGATCCGCATGACATTATGTTTAGGGTAATACACTGGATGCTAAACGCAAATGATCAGACAGATCGTCTCATCTTTCTTTTCGAGCAGTAGTTGCTGTGTTGTTCGCAAATTTATACGAAGATATTTGAGATGCAACATCATAAAGAACAGAAAGTTCGTGAAATGTTTCGAAAGCTAAATTATGCCAACTCCAAGAGTTATTTGTAACAACATAATATTTGGTTATTTTACCTTTTTTGCTCACATTTGTGTTTCTGTGATAAGACTTTTACAATATTTATCCATGCCCATTTAGGTATACTGTATATGTTTTGACAAACTATAATAGAAACGTATAAACTCTGGAATTGCATGTTACATATGCACATTTAAAGACACTGAATGATTAATTCAAAGTATTGCTGAATCCAAAAATGACACCGCTTTTATTAATAACCAATTCAAATACGCTGTCCTTACCACCATCATAGATTGGTAACACGTTTGAACTACAATTTACTGTTTAAATTGAATCGTAAAGTGTTAATGTGAGTCGTAACCTTCTTTGGCTAAAAATTCTTTACCAAATAATATTAGTAATAGTCTTTATCTACCATTAGAAAACATTGTATAGTCATTATTCAGATGAATTCTAACCTCTTACTTTATTTTAAATGTCTATACTTTAATCTTTATTAAATGACACAATGACTATTGCGATCATTTGCCAGTATCGAACAGTACCTGGTCAATTAGCGTTTAAAGCTTTTAACACTTCAGCGGGTTTACTATTTCTAATTTTCGGATGCGGCGTTTTGTTTCTTCAGGTCGATTATGAATTAAATATATTATTCTACAATTAATGCATATCTAATCATAATGTATTGAAATGTTACAGTTAATTACAGATTATGTTACCACCTTTTGCAATAAAAATCTGTTCGCTTGGCTGGATTATTGCGGCAAACGTTTTCATACTTTTTTAATATAGGTATGAAACCTATATCTCGACTTTACAAACTATAATATCCCCGTATCCAACGGAGCACATTGACCTGATCTTGTACTACCGTTCAGTCCTGGCAAGCAACATTGCAAAAATTGTTCAACATGGACGACTAACATCTTTCATATACAAATAACCTGATTAGTTTTCGGATATATTTATGCTATCAAAACTAATTCAAGCTACAAACCAATTAGGTTGATAAATTAAATTTTGGCACATTAACAAGCAAATGCAGCTGATTTAATTAGGTGTGTATGCTATTTTTAATTTTTTTTCACTTTCTAATATTTTTAGGATGGGGTGGAGGTGGATGCTGAATTTAACAAGCGCATAAGCAGCAAGATTACCTGAAGGGCTGCTACGCCAATTAATGTTTATATCCATTACCTGTGATTAATTGTATGTATTAACACTAATTAACGGTAATGAATTGCTACATAGTTCGAAGCAACGTCTATTAAACTCGAGCACAGCTCTAAAGATGTCATCCATGCACCTTGGTCATGGGGTATAGAAAGAAGGAAATTTATATAATTTGTGACGACATATGCAGATGGATTATGCGATACAAATGTTAATGCAGATTAATTATTCGATACAAATGTTAATGCAGATTAATTATGCTAATACAAATGAAAATGCAAACGGAAAGATGAAACTGCATAAATCATACAGAAAGTATGAATCGGCTCGCGGCCACAATATCCGGTGTCGGTAGCATAATTTTGTTTACGAAATATCCGAATAAAAAGTTAGTAAATCTCTTTTCCAGAACATTTCCTTCGTTCGATTCACTTTAAGTTGCATGCTTTATTAGATCAGAACAGTAATTTCCCCTCTTTTCCTTACCAGACGATATATTAATCAAACAAACGTTTGGCATGGTGCCAGGAATTATACCCATAGTTAAAATCTTGGCATAGCATACAAGTACATTTAATCATAAAAAGTCAGAATCAAAACTTAAGCCTAATATTTTAACGAAATTGAGTATCTGTTCAGATTAGACGAAGCTCTCTTAAATAGGGCGCCAAGGGCCTAAAATATTTGAATACAATCACAGACGTTTATGATTTTTTTTTCATATCAGATAATTACAAACTTGACGAATATTCAGAATCTTAAAATTTTTCATAGTTTGATTTACCGCATGTAATGTATAAAAAAGTCAACCTAAACAATAGGTCTTGGAAAATCGGCATATGTTCCCTTTATATATGTTGATATCATGCACGTTTTGGTTAAGTGGTTACTGTTAATATTAATGAACCCTAGATATGTCCACGAAGCTATTATTTGACTCATATTGGACAACGTAAATCAATGATGTCTCTTGTTTTCCAATGTTCTTGTGTAATATTTCGGCAAGAATTAAGTAGATGGTAATTTAATTTCTGATATTTATAATCAGCATATTAACAACAGAAACCTCTCCGGAATCCTAATGGTTAGAGCGTCCGCCGCGGAAGCGAGAGGTCGTGGGTTCGATCCCCGGCCGAGTCATACCAAAGACTTACAAAAATGGTACTAACAGCTGCGCTTGACGCTCAACATTACATTAAAAGCATTACATAACATTTAATAATAGGGACATCCATGACAGGATTTAGAAATTGAGACTTGTGCGCGCAAAGTTTCTCACGTACTGCATAGGAAGATAATTTAATAAGGTCCGTTTCCAGCTTTACACGTCTGTAAATTGCCTTGTCCATTGTGTATAGTCAACGCGGCTAGCCAGAATTGATCATAAACTTATCTTCCGTGATATTTGCCATTAGCCATTCATTACATGCATGAATATTTAAGACTTGCATGATAAATATAGGCACATCACAAGAAACCTTGATCGAAAATTATGTATGTGTAACTCAACACTCATAGATGACGGTGTTGAAGCAATGTTTGAATCACATCAATGTGAAAGGGTAGCGTTTGGTCTGAGAAGAGGTAAAACCACGTCGATGCTCCTTAGCATAGAAAAACGAATGTCAGGTTGAGCTTCGAACATTCTTTTCAAACTGGGCCACAAAGCATGAGGATAATTTACTCATGCATGTTATGTGAGCATTGGAACCTGAACGGGATAATTAGATTCATGTTATGTAAATTGAGTAATGAACCATGTTGATATGTATACTGAATAACCCAACACTTGGTAAGCCTACAAAATAATCTGATAGTAATTACGTATACACGTTAAACTAGCGTTTGTAATAAACAAGATAATCTAATATTGTTAAATCAGAAGATTGTAGCTCTTATGTTACGAGAACATATAAATTCAGCAAACGAGTCTTGAAAAGTCAATACTTGTTTTGAAATCCTTACTTATCAAGTGCCTAACATTTGAGCGGATTCATCTAGCTCTTATTTAGACCTTATTTAATTATTATATAGACCACACCTGGAAACAGTTTTCGTTAGGTGCAAAAGATCTGATTCATTCTCATTTTCATGATTGTTTAAAAGGTATTTTAGAAATTGATCATTTTCAAAACAAAAATCATTCTCATCCTTCGAACAAAAATGTGGAAGGAATGTAATTATTTGTTTCCAAAACGATCTGACATTAGCCTTTCTTTTAAATAGTCATAATCTAAGTTTAAATGACATTCAATTATTAAACTTAGACAATGAAGTCGCTCATAATTCCATTCTTTTTCGTGATTGTTACAAACCAAGTAATGTCATACATTCGACAATTTCCGTTAGTAACTACTCTAATATTTAAAAAAAAAAACACCATTCACACGTGGCGGACAAATTGATAAGAGAGGGAATGAAGGGATGCAAGAGCGCTTATTCGAAGCAGATCTGAGACGAAAAAGCGTGCATTGGATAAAAATTAAGATTCGGGTTGATCTGCTGAGGCGCTATAAGTTTAAAATGGCGAACTTGGTGTTCTTTATATTTAAATTGTGTTGTATGTTAAATAATTTTTATTTTATTTTATGATATTGATAATTGTATTATGTAGCTTTTTTCATAAATCGAATTAATTGTCAACTGACCTGAATTGATATTTTATACTTCCATACACAACTAAAAAGTAGTTTTGTGGGCGACAATGGAAATGTCTTTTGGTACATCACTACGTTATTGGCTACATCAGGCACGTTTGCACTTCCATCGTTTGATATATTTTAGAATGCCATTAATATTTATTGACAGCCGTGATCGCTAGGACGTGTGTTCAAAATTCTAAGAAGATTTGGGATTAATTGTGCAATACCGTAAGTTCTGTTTATGTTTTTCATTTAATATTCTAGGAAAATAAATTTTACGAAATGTATTTATTTTCTTCCTTTAACATATCAGAAATAATTGTTTTCGAAATTTAAAACTCACCATGATTTAGAACGTTATACGTTCTTGGAACTATTTCACATTTTATAAATCTTTTGTCAAACCGACAAGCGGCTACAATGTCATCTGATGTGGAAATCTTTATTTCACACCATACACAGAAAATATTAGATGCCTTAAAAAATAAACTGCTTCAATTTGCCAGAAAATATCATTTTTCTAAGGAGAAGCTATTTTAACAAAGAAAGATGAAAAATACATTTTGGTCCAATATTTGGTAGAAAGGAGTATTTTGGATAAAATGCTTTGGATTTCATTATTGAATCTCCATCTGATAAACATTTGACAAGTATTTTAAATAAAAGTGGGTATTTCCATGCTATTGTTAAATTGCATAGGACATGTGGTGGTGATGGACAAGTTAAACATATACATGCTTAATTATATAGAAGCATTTTTTTATGATTTCGCTGTTGCTTGGTTAATCTATTTTAACGCCTAAAATAGACCAGCTGTATGATGTGAATGGGTTCTGCCATAATAGAGAAAAAATCAGTATGACTTTATGACTTTTTGCACACAAGTCTATCCCATGGTCATGCACGTAAGGCAGATATGGCAATATGTCATTCTTTATAATGACGTTATGCTGTAGTGACGAATGAAGCCTTTTGATCGATAAATTAGAACTAATACACCGCGGTCTGCTGTCCCTCTTTACAACATCATCGTCAGTTACGTGACCTAGTGTGGTCATCGAGGCACTGTGCTGCTTAATATATGACCAGTTCCCTCCACTTGTCTCAATCATGTGACAATGCTTGTGTCTCGTCAAAACTTTTCCTGGTCCATTCTGTGATGGTGTCAGTCCACGTTTGTCTCTGTCTACCTCTTCTCTTGTTATGCCACCTGGACAATGCCCTTCAGTAATGTTGCGGATAGACTGTTGGCTCTAGTAACGTGGCCATACCATTTCAGCTTTCTCTTTTTGACGGTGGTGAGGAGATCTTCATATTGGATTACTTTGCACCTGATGGTGTTACACACTTATTAATATGGTATGTGGTCTATGTAGCATCTCATTTCAAGTGCCTGTTTTCTTCGTTGTAATTCTGCTGTCAGGGTCCAGGCCTCACATGAATACAAAATGATTGAGATGACTAGTGCTCTCAATAGTCTGAGTTTAATTTTCAGACAGACACATGGGTCTTAGCTTTGACATAGCTGTCATTGTTTGTGATGCTCGTGACTGAATGTTTGATCTTGATCCCTCTTCAGTGCTTATGCAACCAAGATATTTGAACTGGCTCACTGTTGCCAGTTCTTGTCCTTTACCTTTAATCCTGGCTGGGGTTTATTTACCACTATTTGTCATCAGCGCTTCTCACCATGTAAAATCTGGAAGATGTTTCATCCAGGTTATTCACTAAGGTGGCAAGCTAGTCATCACTGCCTGCTAGCCCATCAATGTCGCCTGCAAAGCGGATTTCGGTGATGTCCCAGAAATCCGTGGGTGATAAGAGACGGCCCTGATATACACTGATTATTGTATGGAAACAGTGTCCACTGAAACTTGAGCAATAACTGCACTGGTAGCCTTCGTGTACAGATACTTGATGGTATTGGTAACCTTTTGACCCATGTTGTACTTCTTCACTGCGGTTCACAATGCCTCACGCCACACTATGTAAAAGGCCTTTTTGAAATCTATGAACACATAATATATGTCTTGTTGACATTGCGAGTACTTTTCACACAGAACCATGACATTGAATATGTTTTCTGTTGTGTTTATTTTACTCCGGAATCCTGCTAACTCTTGTTCGTGATCAAGTATTTCTTCTGCTTGTGGTTTCAGTCTGTTCAAGTCGATCTTCATCATCGCCTTACTAGCAGTGCTAATCAAACGGAGAGTTCTGTAATTTTGGCATAGCTGGATTTTTGTAGGGGAAGTGTTATAATCATTGACTGGGTCCACTATGTAAGCCTATCAACTATCTGCCAGATCTTGTTTCCGATTTTTGTTAGTAACCCTATCAATGATCCCTCCAGACATTCTTGATTAAGTTCAGCTGGCATGTTGTCTACTCCAGCTGTATTTCAGTTCATCAGTGTTCTTATTGCTGACTCCATTTCTTCTTTGTGAATAGGGAAATCATCATCCTTTGTGGAGTTTGGAACTTGAAGCTCTTCTGGGTCACTTGTTGACCTATGGTTGTAGAGTTCCATACAGTACTCATTCCATCTTTCTGCAACGTCACTCAGTTCTGTTAGGCATTTTCTATTTTCGCCTTGTGTCACAGGATGAAGCCGGATTGAGACTGGATTAGTGGAGACACCGAAAGCAACTGCGTTAATAAGATGTTGTTTTTTGTAAACCCAATTTAAATATAAACAAATCTGACACCATTATAAACAAAAGATAAAGGAAATTATAAAGTTCCTAACATGGAACTATCAACAACAATTAACTCAGCGAGGAAAACTCAAAGGATGATTATAATGACAGGGATTTATAACGAACGTGAATAATGTCTTATCACCCGATCCAAAGAAGACAAGTATATGTATGAATTTACAAATATATATAGTTCGTATAACGAGACAGATGTAAATGCCTGTAATTTTGCTTGTCTCGTTTATATAACGATTTAAGAAGGTAATGGCATGTATGTTATGATTTTATCGTTCGTGTAACGATTTAGCAATGTAAAGGTGAAATTATAAATTTATGAATATATCGTTCAAATAACGATGTTGATACGTAAATGTGAAATTTTTTGCTTTGATGGCAATATCAATAATATGGAACACGTATCTTTGACTACATATTCATATTGATACCAGTCATACACAATTCCGTAACACCTTGAATGGTACGGACACTTGGATACTTCAGTCTGGTGAGGTCTTTCAATATTTTGGAATGCTTTTGTGCTGTTATTTTGTGCACTTTGTCCAATCGAATCTTCTTTCGCTTTCTTAAAGTCTTTTTTTCTAACACTCTTGTTTATTTCTTGGTACTCATTGCCCCTGTTGTTTGTCTGGTGTTTCTTTTAGGTATCTTCAGGCATCACACAACTTCAGACAATCGTCTGTAACCCAGGACTTTTTTTTTGCGTGATGAAGGCCAATGATGTCCTTGGCAGCTGTTTTCATGATTGTGTTAGCAGTGCCTGTCATCACTTTAACATCAACATCCATCACAAGGAGTGGATCAAATGTTCCTCCAATTTGGTCTTATTTTTGTTCAAAACAGGTTCATTATCTACCTGTCCTGAATCATTGAGTTTGTAATTCTATAAACAACGAATACAAATCTAATTTTTCTGAATAGGTTAACTATTTGGATTAATGTCTGCATGAGTTAATGACATTCTGTTTCCTATTTTTATAAGTGTATGAAAAGACTTCCTTAAGTATAGCTAAGATGTTATCTAGTAAACATTGGGAACACTTTAGAATGAAATTTACAATTAGATAATAGATTTATTATTAGCAAATTGTATTTGTGACCAGAGGTAAAGTAGAGGACTATATATTTATTCGTGCTGTAGGATCTTAGTAGAATCAGTTGTATTACTGTTGCGTTCGGTATTGCATTTGAGTTGGAGTTTTTTACCCTTAAGATTATGCAATTCAAGGGATCATTCTCTGGAAATACATAGTGCTCACAACTACCATTCTTGAAAATAGAGACTTAGCTATATAGTGAAATTCAAATAAGGATATATTCTTAAATTGTCGTTTTGTGTTGCAACAAAAGAATGTTGGCATATTACTGCGGCACCTGCCATCACAAGCTCAACATTTCCAACATTGTATTTATTTTGGAATAGCAGGACTTGAATTGGCAATTCTATGAATATTTGGAATTTAATTCATAATACTTTAAGTGCTTTTAATTTGTTTCACTTTGCATTCAAGATGACATTCATGGCAATAGAGATTTTGTATATTTTAAAACCATAGAGTCGTAATATTCGCATTCAAGACAACGATCTTGAAAACACTAATATACGTCACGTTTCCCTTTGAAGACAAATACTGCATCATGTCAGACTCTAAATGACGATGCGTATCACATAAGGACCATCTCCCGTATCCGACATAGGACCATCTCCCGTATCCGACATAGGACCATCTCCCGTATCCGACATAGGACCATCTACCGTATCCGACATAGGACCATCTCCCGTATCCGACATAGGACCATCTCCCGTATCCGACATAGGACCATCTCCCGTATCCGACATAGTGTTGGTTTCTTAAATCCACTAAGGTGACGTCATCAACTCGTGTGTTCCACCTTTCGGCTGATATAGAATGACACACGGATATGGCTGATAATCAACTCGTGTGTTCCACCTTTCGGATTTCTTAGTTGGAGGGAGACATAATAGGTTTCATAATATGAGGATACTTTCGTATCTTTTAATGGCACCAAACGATGTTTAGGACCAATATCTATCACAATTCAATATTATTCCGATGATTTCACATATGCATTTTATACGTAATGGCCGCATTGAGTCTTTAGATATGTCAGAGTTTCCCATTTATATTTTCTTCTAAAAAAAAACTCCTGCATACCAGATTATACGTCATATTCACTGGTTAAATCCCCACTTGGTCCAAGTGGTTAAGTCCCCACTTAGTCCAAGTGGTTAAGTCCCCACTTGTGAGACACGAAAGTACGTTACTGACAGGAACTTTTTATGTCTTTCTAGTTCATTTGTTTTGCTAGATGTCAAACGCTATTTTTTAAGTGACTCCAGCTTTTAAGCAGCAGTCGTGAACTAATTAAGGATGATGACTGCGTGACAATTCCATTTGGTCTATCAATCAAATGACCCAGACATGTTAACTGTTTTCAAATAATTTTATTTTATTTTGATATATAGCAGATGAAACAAGCATACATTCTAAACAGCACATTTCTTTATAAATGAATATAATCTTTCATCACATTTGCAAAATTAAGAATCAACAGCAAGTCACCTTTTGACCAAACATCTCTTGCTAATATTAGGCGTTATGAACAATTCTTTAAAAAGTGACAAAATAAAATGCTGTAAATATGCATCATATATTCACATTAAAATTTACCGCAAGTGTGTATTTTACGCATATATTGTTATAATTCAGACTAAGACAAATATTCTTTGTCCCAATAGTAATTTGTATACGTCAAAAAATTAAATATCTCGCGAAAATTACTGGCGGCTTATACATTCACAAGGAATAGGCTTAATTTGACACATTTAAGCTACATTATGTACAATTATTCGTAGTTATTTACGGCAACTGAAAGTTGTTCACGGACAATTATATACATATACATAAGTAGTATAGTGTGTCACTATACGGATAATGGGAATTCCATGTTAAAAGGTGCCGCGGCTCTTTGGAGTCCATGGGAATTTAACATGGGTGGTCACGGTACTGGACATTGGTCACATTGTTGCAAGTGGTTGCCTCAATCGGGCATAACAGTGATATCGGAAAATATATATAACGCCTGGCGATGCAGTACAAATCAATCCATAGTGATGAGGATGCCAATTTAAAAGTTTTTTTTTATATAAAAGAACAGCACAATCATACTAAGTCAATCCACGTTATTTAATATAAATACATTGTTGAAAAGAACATTTTATCTACAAAAAAAAACAATCACCTCCGCAAAAAGATTTATGGGCTTACAAATCCAACAAACAAACACACTGAGCAGGGACAAGGTGTTTTGTTAAAGGAAAAACAAACCCACATACACATACAAACGTACGTTTGCACACAAGCAAAAAACACAAACACAAATCGATACGTTTGTGTGTGCGTTCGTGCGTGCGTTAGTCTTTGTCCTTATAAAACTCCCTTTGTCCCTATTTAATTCATTTCACCTACCAACCTACATACGGTAGCGCGAATTCAGATCAGCCACTAGCAACACTGTTTCCATTTCCACCCAGTGTCCAGTACATTGATGTCATCGGAATTAGGAATTGTAAAACTCTCAATCTATACTGGGATGTTCCAAAGGAATTTCCTACAAATTGTTACTATACATAGGCACGAGGGTATTACCACTATGTTTGGTAGTGTAAAATAAAGTCTAGTTGATGAGATTTTACCTCCTTGTCTTATAATTTAAACTTATACAGGGCGTTTGGATAGTGAGTGTGATTTAATTGATGGTATAGTGGGGTAATGGTTAGTATTTTGTGGTGTAAAGGATACATAGTTTGTAAGATTTAATCTCCTTCTCTTACATTTTAAGCAAACACAATGCATTTTGTATAGTGCCTATGATATGTTGAATATCATAGTGGTGTGATGAATATGTTTTATGGTGTATCTTCTTTTTGTGAGATTTCGTCTTCGTTTACATTCTTAGATACAAAAAGACAATTTGATAATGTGTTAAGGAGGATTTAAATGGTATAAATAATGTTATGGATAGTCTTCGTTTACAATTGAAGCTAATACATAACGATTTGTGTGTGTGTGTGTGTGTGTGTGTGTCTGTGTGTGTGTGTGTGTGTGTGTTGGTCTTTGTTTGTCCCTATACAACTCCCTTTGTTCCTATCGAATCAGTTTAACTACCTACCTACAGAAGCGTGTAATCAGGTCATTCACTAAGGCTCTAGTAAAAATTGTATCATGAAATACAAACATAGGGACATAAAATTAGCATTTTTTTGATGATTTCGGGACATTATAAAGAAACAATTTGACTTAAAAATTCATCGGATATCAATTTAGCTAACTAATAAAATCTATAAATAACCCATCTATAAATAACTACGAGATCTCTTGTTCTGTTTGGATAAATCTCTGAGCCTCTGATAAATCTCTTCGTCTTACCGACACCTTATTGATACTATTCCAACGAAAACAAGAGAGACATATAAAATGGTCGTTATCAAGACAAATTTAGACACATCATGGCGTACAGAATCATAGGTCCCTAAATACGTAACGGATCATCGACTACGAGATCTCTTGTTCGGTTCAGAGAACGCTCAGACCATTTGTGTGTGTGTGTGTGTGTGTGTGTGTGTGTGTGTGTGTGTGTTTGTGTGTGTGTGTGTGTGTGTGTGTTTGTTTGTTCCTTAACCAAAAGCCTTGTCCCTAGACACAAATATTGTTTGTGTGCATATGTGTCTGTTTGTTTATGTGTATGTTGTTATATCCTTTAACAAAAAGCACTTGTACCAAACATATTGTGTTTATGTGTTTTGTATGTACACGTTCGTTTGCGTGTATTTTCTTTGTGTGTGTATTTTGTATGTGTGCGTGCGTGTACGTTTATGTGTATGGGTATTGATATGTATGCGCGCGTGTGTGTATTTATGTATGGGTATGTGTTTGTGTGTGACTCGAATACATTTGCGTATATATGATTGTGTGTTTGAATGAATCTGTGCGCTCGTACGTTTGTGTGTATTTTCTTTTAATTTTACAAAAAAAACAACTATCAATAAACTTCAAAAATAGTGTTTATGTGTGTGTATTTTGTTTTGTTTGCGTTTGTATGTGTGTATGTGTTGTGTTTCTTCCCTTAACAAAAGGCTTATAAAAGTGCTTATATGTATGTATGTTTTTATGCATGCGAACGTTTGTGTGTATTGCTTTTGTGTGTGCAGTTTGTGTGTGAGCGTACCTTTGTAAGTGTTTATATGCTTGTTATTTCCTTTAAAAAAAAACTTTTCCCTAAGCACAAAAATTAGTTTATGTATGTGTCTTTGTATTTACGCGTTCATTTGTGTGTGGATTTTATTTGTATGTGGATTCTTATGCGATTGTATGTTCGCTTATTTTCCGTAATATAAAGCTTAACAAACAAAAGGAATTTGAGCAGTAAGAAAACAGTGTGGGATTTCAGATTTACAACACAACACAAAACAAAAGATGGTAATACAAATTCAAAGTTGAACGAAAAACGATTTTAATGATAAATTAATGATTAAAAATGTGACAAATAATGAAAATACAAATAAATGACCTTACAAAGTACAAAGACAAGGGTTAATGATTCACAGTGATTTCACCACTAACAGACTGCTACGTTTTACGCAAACAGTAAATAATGTAGTGTTTAATACATACAAGGATTTTTACAGTTCCGTGACAGTTTGTGTTTCTGTTTTTTTTTCTTTCTTTAACACAAAGCCTTTCCCTTAACAAAAAACGTGTTTGTATGTGTGCGTGCTTGCATGTGTGTGTGTGTATGTATGTGTGTATGTGTGTGTGTGTGTGCATTCGCATACCATTTTATGTATGCTTTCATGTGTGTATTGTGTATTTGTTTGATTTCTTCTCTTAACAAACGTTTATCCATAATAAAAGTGTGTTTTTTATGAAAGCGTTCGTGTGTGTGTGTGTGTGTGTATTTAGTATGCATTGTTTTGTATAACATTTTATTTTAGAGTAGCACTCTCGTCCCTACGACAAGTGATTCTATGTCTATAAAGTTAAAGGTCCCGCCACGCCAGGCGTTATATATATATATATATATATATATATATATATATATATATATATATATATATATATATATATATATATATATTCTGTAATTGTTTTGTCACATTATGTTCAAACACTTGCAACATTGTTGCTAACGTCCAGTACCGTGACGTCACCCCACCTGTTCCATTCCTATTGTTATACAGACCCTATATTGTTGTCACTTTACAGGCCCAACCTTTTATCCCTGAATCGTCCCAGAGTGATTTGTAATGGTAACACTTGGCTGGGCGTGATATATAACGCCTGGTGGATCGGGACATATAACTTTCATATAACGCCCGGCGATGCGAGACATATAAAACGCCTGGAGAAGCAAGACATATAATTTTATATAACGCATTGGCGGACATTGTTGTCAATGTCCACTACCTTGACGTCATCATTCCTACTGTCCCTATACAAAACCCAATATTTTTTGTCCATATGAAGGCCAAATATTCCAATGTTAATTTCCCATTGTGCCCGTCCTGTATTCCCCATTTCATATTCCCATTGCGCCCGTCCTGTATTCCCCAATTTCATATTCCCATTGCGCCCGTCCTGTATTCCCCATTTCATATTCCCATTGCGCCCGTCCTGTATTCCCCATTTCATATTCCCATTGCGCCCGTCCTGTATTCCCCATTTCATATTCCCATTGTCGATAGACAGTCCCTATCCAGTCACTCTACATGACTATATTAAATTCCCTTTGCCCTGGTCATTATACATCCCCTTGTTAACTTTCCATTGGCACTAGACAGACCCACTCATTGCGTGTGCGTGTGTATTTATATACACATGTCTATATGTATATGTCTATATATATGTGTGTGTATGGCTGTGTTTTTTTTTTATAAAAAATTAATTATTTCTTTGGTAACTGTAAAGTTATAAGGCACTCTCTGGAACCAGATCCATACATTATCGTATTTTAATCCATGACTATCAAACAAATATAAAAACAGGTCAGTACTAATTAGAGTTGAAGGAGAGAGTTACCGTTTACAGTATTATTTAATTGGTTGTATTGTTATACTTCCTTTATCTATTTAATACATTTATTAAATCTCTGTTTTCGAAATATTTCCCTGCCAGTGGACAAGCTATAATTGTGTCCACCACGTTAAAGTGAAGTGCATACAACCTTTTAATGGAAAAACATTTATTTACACTTACGACACCCACCGGTGGCTTCCTTTTAATGGCAACACATTTTGTCTGTTAAGGCTGTTATAATTACATGTGTTGTACCACAACTGAGAACTAACACAATTTTTTTTTCTTAAGATTTCTGGTCTGCAGTCGAGATCATGCTTGTTAAACAGAATAACCAGCCATTAATATTGTATAAATGTCACTATTTCTTGCCATCAAATCATTAAATCATGAATTGTCATAATAAATGGTACCAAACTCCAAATTTATTGTTATTCATATAGCATTCTGTGATTTTGAAATGTGATATATGTTACTATGTACACAACTGTGGAGAAGAGATTATCGTTCAACCATGTGCTCCCTGAGACAGACTTTCTGTTACACACACACACACACACACACACACACACACACACACACACACACACACAGACAGTCTGCTTGGCAATATGTTCATAAGGGGACGTTTTCTTGTCTGGAAATCGAATTGTCGGAAATCGATGCCTCATAGTTCCAACCTTACGTAAAGAACATTGTCTATTCGCAGTTTCCAAATCATGTCGCATCGAATAGGCGGAAAAAAAGTTCAAAGGTTCAATGCGGTTCAAACATAACACTATATATTCAGCAATGGCATTTATTATGTTTTGTTTAAATCTCGATATATAGGTAGATTATCAATTTTTGATTGGAGAAAATCCATGTCACGATTTCCTGCTAGAGAAACATTACCTCTACCTAGCGTATTAAAAAAATTTCTTAATTTTTGTCTTATACGCTGAATTGAAAGTGGTATACTTCAAGCACAAAATTATCGATTGCATTTGTCATATGGCAAACAATTATTTGATTGAGTGCAGAAAAACAAATATGCTATGTCTATCACAAATAACAAGATCATTGGAGTTCATTACAGATAGAAGATAATATATTACTATTCCACGTACTGACAGTATTTCAACAACACATCAAGTGTTTCTATTATATATTAGACGCTCCAGCTATTAGAACAAATTTATTCCACCTGTCATCAACAGACATAAAAAACAAAGTTTTAAAAACTGTAAATTGGAGTAATATGTTCTTGTCTTAAACAAGTTCCGATTTACTGAGAAATATTTTTTTTCGTTGTTGCATTTATTGCATTGGACAGAATAATCGTTTACTCTTAGCACTTCATTCCTTAGATAAAAGGTGTGGAATAAGGTCAATATTTAAAATAGTTATGTTGAGATGAGTTTTGTTAAAAATGAAATAACAAATCCATAATTTTGTAATAACTACTGCTACACTTAGCTTTAATAGTAAGTAATTACTCACTGAAGTATATATTTAGTCTCTACATCCAATATGTAGTTTGATATATCATGCTGTATTGCTGTATTAGGTTATATATCTTATATATTATATATTTTATTACATATATATATATATATATATATATATATATATATATATATATATATATATATATATATATATATATATATATAATTCTAAATATTCCTTTTTCACCTTATCATGGTCTAGCTATATTTTTTAAATGACGTAAATGTCTTATTGCAAATTGTTCCAAGATTGCATAACTCCCTATGCTAACTCTGTTAAGGAACTTTGTTTTATAAGACTACATCATTTCAAGACTCGAATTGGTCTGGAGTATAAGGAATAAGTTATCATAACGTTTATAAGACTACATCATTTCAAGACTCGAATTGGTCTGGAGTATAAGGAATAAGTTATCATAACGTTTCCCAACTGAGAAATGTACTGCGAATATGCCAAGAACAATACTAACGTAACATAGATCTTAATCATTGTGTGTCGCACTTTATGTCGGTATGTTGTTAAGGATTCTCAGGTACTCATCATTTTCTTAGACACGTCGTTGACTTCTGTTATTTTGCTATTTGGCATAATAGAGGTTCCGGTCTACATTTATTAGGTACTTACGACGGAGTGACCGTTATGATCCGTTACAGCCACCAGCATTGCAAGGGGGTGCGATAAAGTAACTACTTAACCCAGGCTGCTTTTTGTCATAATTGGTTTAGCCCGTAGAGATTATATTTGATTGCTTATCGATATTTATTAAAGATCTTATTTTGTGATAAGAGTCAAGGCGGATAGGGTTCAATTGAATGCATATTACGCCAGCAAATTTTAATGTTGCTATAACAGTGATTGTAATCGCGCATTGATTTGTTTAATTCGTGTTTTGGATTATCTAGTCAGATCAGGTTACATTCAATAAACTTGATCAAAACCTTTTATTGCATATGATGTCTCGCCCAATGCATGCGATGACGTTGATATGTGCCTTACAAATTATACAACTCATTGCTTGACTCCTGCAAAACATTCTCCGGCAAGGTGTCAGGAAAGTGGCATTGAGCTACATAACTGGAATTTCGAAAATAAATATTACAACTGAATTTTCTACAACATGATTACACAGTCGTATTTACCGAAAATATTATTTTCATCTTCCACTTTGCTCCGTAAGACGAGGTGACTGTATTTTGGTTCTCTATGTCAATACATTAAAACATGGCGCCACATTTTACTTTGGTTGGTAAAGAGGTTCTTATTGTGAACGCATTGCTGACAAAATTTCTCCCAGGACCTTGTTCGGGCTAATGTCTCTCCACGCTTCACAAGCATTGCCATAGTTAATAAACTTGAATCATTCAATCCTTCAAGAACATTCAAAGGTTTGTTCTCAAACTGGTATTGTCTATAGCACAATTACTAATGGCAGATAAGATTATAATTTCTATCTATCTATCTGTCTATCTATCTATCTATCTATCTATCTATCTATCTATCTATCTATCTATCTATCTATCTATCTATCTATCTATCTATCTATCTATCTATCTATCTATCTATCTATCTGTCTGTCTGTCTGTCTGTCTGTCTATGGTTGTAGATGTATTTTATGTAGAATCATTTGTGTGATAATCTGTATAACTAATTAATTTAGCGTGCCTCGTGTTCTTGGGTCTTCATATTAATACTGTTATGTCACATTCAGAATTAAATGTTTGATGCTCGTTTTCATTGGTCAGAAATTCCTTCTTGTCCCATGATCGTAAGAGCAATTGTCTGCTTGTTCAGTACTAATAGTAATAATAATAGTATAAAAGCGGGTGAGCGTTCACGGTCTTAATCAGTCTCCAGTATGTGTCGAGATGTAATTCATAGCCGCTTCATTTTAGTCATCACTTATGGTAACAAGCTTAATTAAGAAAATTGTGTTCAACTAACAGATGCAGCTCACAACACATTTGATTGCAATATATAGACTTGATAATGTTAGCCTTGCTACAATTTCACAAACATTTTATGTGGGTCACATGAATTCCTTGACTCCTCTCTTCCGTCATTAAATAATGCTACCTTCATGTGATGCTTCTGTTCATTAAGTGCACCCTTAGAATCAGATCATTCTCTTAGAAATTAATAGTATAGCCTTAAGTGAAGCAAAAGCTGGTGATAAGACGGACCTTTCACGAGGAGCCACGTTACACAATGTATGAACGATGTTAATATTATCATTAGTTTTGTGTGTTAATGTACGTATGTTATTATTTTAAACGCTTCGTGCATTTGTATGGTAACGAGTACTTGTTTATCATGTTACACAAACGTTGTAGTGCATACACTTATTAAATTAATATCGGCGTAATATTATTACTATGCATCGAAACGAAACATGTTCAACAACGACGAATGCTGTTTTCTTCTTGCATCATTATGGCGGAAATCTTTTATTATGTTAGTAATTATTTGGAGAAAAATATTACACATCATGATGATTGATCCTAAAAGATTACCAATGACAACTAATGAGGTATTCTTTGTACATATATAATACGGAAATATTACGTGAACGACCGAGTTTATCCGTTATCCTACATTTTCTGCCAAGACTGGATTTTTACTTTATATCAAACGTGTATTTGGAATGGTTGGTATGAAAAACGAAATATTACAGTTAGACATATTGCATAAAATGTATTTCCGCATGTGCTCAACCTTCTCTTTAACTTATCATAAAAATCATTAATGTGACCAAATTGTAATTTAATATTATCTCGGCACATGATCGCTTCGGCGGCCCGATTGGTTTGAGCGTCCGTATTGGATGTGTGCGGATACGTGTTCGAACCGAGTAATACCAAAGCGGTATACAAATTGTGCTCACAACTGCCTCTCTTGGCGCTCAACATTAAGAAGTTTGTGTTATGACTTGTGGTTCTGGTGTCCGGATAATTGGGCTGGGTGCGACATAATGCTACATGAATGCATCCGGATGGTTCAGTGCTAGACATCGCTATACACTGCGACGATGCAGACATTTCGAAATGACTGAAACATTGTTCAGGCTACGTTAAAAAAATAATATTACAATCACACATCTCGACTTTATTAAATACATGTTACGTATGACCGAAGCTTCTGTATATTTATCAATAAAATATGAGATATGACCACGATTTCATTTTGTATTCGCCAAGAAATCATTTTCCTTCGTAAGTCCCGCCCGTGAATATTGTTTTAAGCGATAATACCTCAGTTCGGTGGACAGAAATTCTGAAACTGTATACATTCTTTACACTGGATATTTTGTATGTATCCGATAAAAGATAGGGACCTTCCTTACCAACTATATTGGTCTTTTTATCTTGCCTCAATGTCAAAGGGTTAACATTCAGTCATTTTATACCTTGCTTAACGTGAACTACGCCTCAGATCCTTGATTCGTATAATCGAGTCTCCAAGATGAATACAAATCTCAAGTTGATTCATATAATCGAGTCTCTAACAAATACAAATCTCAAGTTCTTTAAATGGCATTCCATATTGTACGGTAATGCTAAATACTTTCGGTGTAATCATATCTTTTTATAAGATTCGTATACCCGACATCCTATTTTCATTTATTCTCATGACTTTGTTATCGAATTTGAATGTGACCTCATACTCGCATAGCCATTTAATTAGACTGGACTTATCAATTAATAAGTAAACTAATGACGATCAGAAATATATTTATTTCATATGTATTCTCGTTTATTTCATATACTGTATAGTATTCGAAACATCTGTTCGCTGTGTTTTTATTTGTATGCCACGAACGTGCGCATGTCTGTCCTTAAAAATAAATAACTTTCTACATACATCTTCTAATGAAATTATTTCTTCCCCCAACCTTAGTCACAAGATTTTACAAAACATGTCCTGCTTAGGCTTGTTATTATGGACAGAAACGTCAGCGAAAAGTTTTGCTAATACAGCAAATAATGATTTCTTATGACTTGCACTTTTATTCAAAACATTCGGATTGGCGATTATGGAGATCAGCAACGGTTACCATCAGCGCCAATATCCAATGGACTTGTTATTTGGTCTACTGCAACAGAAGGCAGTGTATTTTATTTTCATTCGCTATATATCTGCCTGATATTATGTGTACGAGGGAATTCTTCGTTGCCATACAACGAACCTGTGTTAATAATCGATGCGTGTTCATTTAAAATGCACGCAAAAGAGCAGTTCTCAGTAGTCTGATTCGCAGTTCTCTTATCCTATCGTCTGATAAATATCAACGCTTTGTAATATTCAAATTACATTAATAACTGATTATACAAACTTTCTCAGCTTTCGTGGATAGTAGACAAATGTGCAACTGGAGTGCTTCGT
>JARLTB010000442.1:2790000-2937500 GCA_030141615.1 Unio pictorum
ATCAATGATCTTGTTGCTATACAAGACTGAATTAGTCAAGATTTCCGTTTTTAATCCCTTTGCTAACTTTCTCTCATACTAACGAGATCTATAGAAAATATCAACCTTTCAAGTACTTTTCAATATAGCATTAAATGAAACCGATATTATATTTGTACAAAAGTCAATAAAATGGACATGTTACATCATATGTATTTCATGTACGTTTTCTGGATCGATTTTGTTCTGAAGTTTCTATTAAAGTTTTAAAGAACCGTTTACTTTTTCTTAAACAACAGAATTAACAAAGTCATCAAACAAATGAATAGAGCAGTAATTTGCATAATTTGAATTAATTTGGATTAATTTGGATTAATTTGGATAGAATACATTTAATTTTACAACTTAATGATACACCAAATATTCAATCAAAGAATGCATAGTAATGCATTTTATTCTGATTAAATGTGATGTAATAATCTACATATAGATTACAAGAGCCTATGCCTGATTAATCGATCGTGAGGAATAGGGATTGAACAGTTCCTTATATTCATTCTAGTGATATTTCGCATTAATTGCATCTATATCTTTGAAAATGTGGTGACTGATAATATTGCTACACAATTTTACCGAAATGGAGCTTTCCAGTAATTAAGTTAGTGTAATCATTAGACTAGATAAAAGACAGAAAAGGTGTGAACGTTTACCACTCATAGTGAATTACTCAGTTCATACACAGGTAGGTAAATACGTACGTGCTAATGACGGAGTAAATGTCTCGTAGTGGCTGCTTTTTACTTATACTACATTCATTGAGATATTTGGTGCTTAAAACACATCAGCACAAGTAGGTTATTTAGCACTGAGGAAATTAAATTCAAGTGCCTTGCCCAAGGTCTAATTACGTTAGCTGATATAGCATAGTTTGGTGTAAGGAGTCGATCGCGCATTATTTCACTCGTAAGTACGGCATAATAAGCACTGAGCCAACGCAAATGCTAGAGTAAGTATAACCATCTGTAAGATTAAATATAAAGATTCATAATTGGTTGTTTAAAATCCAATGAGATTGGCAACTCGTTCACATAATTACCAGCTTAGTTCACACTTAACTTATATTTAAATTTTAATCCTTGCAGCAGAAATGTCCTTATGCATGGTCTTTTATGTCAATCAATATAAAGTATATACATGTTATGCTACGAGAATCGTTACCCATGAATATAACTGTTTCAGTTATAGGATATATATATATATGTATGCGCCAAGTGAAGAGTAAGTCGTTTCTGAGACAAGGTTGCTCGATAATACCTAGTAAATAATTCTAAAATGGCCAATTCTACTTGCACCTTTAACCTATTCATATGAATATCATCTGTCATACATTACATAGCAGAAATCATTTTAGTCATGAATCTATGTTTAATTTAGAAACCATCCAAGAAAGTTAAGATAATTGTATCGATATCTAACTTCATATATCGAATTGGTCATAAAATGAAACTACAATGCATGAATTGATACGAGTGAAGATACCATAATCCGAAGCTTTTAGTTTCTTAACAATATGTTATATTTGTGTTCAATGAAATACTTTGATATTATATCAATTTTAAAAGATTTCCAACTGACCTATATTAAAGATGTCATTGATGAGTTTCAAGAAAGATGTTCATTCTCTACATTCCGCTAGAACCACAGTAAATGACATGAAGTTTCTCTGAAGACTCCCTTCTCCTATAAATGGTCATTTGCTCTTATCTCTGAATCACTAAGTCATTTTCATAATATTACGCCTTAAAAATCGTCACTGTCATTTTTATATCAGATGTTTGTTCGTAACGAGCTTGAGCTGAAACACACGGTTATTGAGTTCGGAGAAATTATTTCTTTTTCTGTTATCAACCATTAGCGGATTAAAATTATCCATTGATTTGCCCACCGACGCCTTTCTCGCAGGATAAATCGTAATGCCACTAAAACAGTTTACAAAATTACAAGGATATTATTAACATTTATGTAATGACGTTGGCTACGTTTTGTACTATAACAATATTGGCTACGTGTTGTGTTATTAGGACGGTATTGAGTATTTAATGACGGTGGCTACGTGTTGTACCATAAGGACAGTATTGTTTTCAATGATGTTGGCTATTTGTTGCACCGTAATAATGATGTTTAAGAATTGTACCATAATAACAATATTGAGCATTTAAACATGTTAACTGTTCGTTGTAGGATACAAGCAGTATTCATTAATTAGTGATGGTGGATACCTGTTGTACCATAATAAACAGTCTTGAGTAATTAATTATGGTGGTTACGTGTTATACCAATGTAATCTCATCAATAATGAGTTCTTCTCAAAGCATTATGAAGGTTGTTCCAATGGGAAAAAGCATTACGCAGGAATATTATGAGTTTAAATTTCACATTTCAATAATTACACTCCATAATGTATATTCCTCTAAATGTGTTGCATTTTAAAAGATACGCTAGTTTATTTACAAACATGTTCTTCCCTTGTCAATAATAATTTATCATTGAGAAATATACAGTTTTATCATTATTTTCTTTATTAAGTTTGTCGATGCCGAAGGGCATATGGAATGTCTCACAAGATAAATTAATAGTAGGAAATCTTTATTAGTAATATAATGTCACACAAAAGAGATCAATAATAGGCAATCCTTATTAATAATAAAATGTCCCACAAAATAAATTAGCAATATGAAATCTTTATTAATAAGTCTGACGATAATAGCTGTAATTCCTTGAACGAGGTACCATCATATGTGCTGATTGGTTAAACTTAGAAATCATTCCAATAGTAATAAGATTTCATATATATATATATATATATATATATATATATATATATATATATATATATATATATATATATATATATATATATATATATAGTGTACGTGTGTGTGTATGTGTGTGAGTTGGTGAGTGTGTTTGTGTGTGTTAAATTAAAAATAGTTTATCTCTTATATTGTTTAGGATGTACTTTATAAATATTATACCACATTCTTGAGTTATTAAGAACTCATTCATTCGTTATTGTTGTTAAAGACGGATTGTCTTTTAGTTTTATTGTTTATTAACACATTGTGAATAGTCTGTCGATTCATAAATGTGATTGCAAAAGACCCGATTTGTTTATTCTGTCTTATATAAAGACCATTTTTTTTTTTTTCAACGTCTGAAGCTTCCGATTCCGTCTCGTGACATTTGTTGTCACCTGTCTCTGCTCTGATATAGAAATGCATGCATATTATTAGTGAGAAGTACACACACACACACACACACACACACACACACAGTATTAGTGAGACCAGTGATATGTTCTTTTTGTAGTACACAAGTACACACAAGTTATTGGTGAGATCAATTCAATGTTCTATTTGTAATACAAAAGTACACACACACACATACACACACACATTATAGGTGAGATCAGTTATATTTTCCTTTTGTAACACAGAAGTACACACACACACACACACACACACACACACACACTATTAGTGAGATCAATTATATGTTCCTTTTGTAATACACAAGTACACACACACCATTAGTGATATCAATGATTTGTTCATTTTATAGTACAGAAGTACACACACACACACACACACACACTATTAGTGATTTCATTGATTTGTTCTTTTTATAGTACAGAAGTACACACAGTATTAGTGATATCAATGATTTGTTCTTTTTATAGTACAGAAGTACACACAGTATTAGTGATATCAATGATTTGTTCTTTTTATAGTACAGAAGTACACACAGTATTAGTGATATCAATGATTTGTTCTTTTCATAGTACAGAAGTACATACAGTATTAGTGATATCAATGATTTGTTCTTTTTATAGTACAGAAGTACACACAGTATTAGTGATATCAATGATTTGTTCTTTTTATAGTACAGAAGTACACACAGTATTAGTGATATCAATGATTTGTTCTTTTTTACAGTACAGAAGTACATACAGTATTAGTGATATCAATGATTTGTTCTTTTTTACAGTACAGAAGTACATACAGTATTAGTGATATCAATGATTTGTTCTTTTCATAGTACAGAAGTACATACATATTATTAGTAAGATGAAAGGCATATTCATATTTGTGGTATAAATGTAAGCACGTATTATTAGCGCGGGATCAGTAATAGGTTTATTTTACAATATTAGGAATAGCAGTCTGTTTATGTCTCTAAACGTTTTGGCCCGGTTACATCCCTACCAAGCAAGGAACCTGGCTGGTCAAGGACAAAATGAAATGGACTCTATTAAGTATCAATGTAACTGTGCCATGGCACGTTCTGAAATGATCGACGCTGTCTGAGTTTATCAATATCAGGGTTTCTTTAAGCAAATAAAGTCAATTTGTTTTTAAACAGTCAAACTAGCCATGCTGTGAACGTTTCAGTAACCAAATACATTGCTAATTGGGTGAAGTCCTCATGAAACAATGACTTAATTGGGTGAAGTCCTCATGAAACAATGACTTAATTGGGTGAAGTCCTCATGAAGCAATGACTTAATTGGGTGAAGTCCTCATGAAACAATGACTTGATTGGGTGAAGTCCTCATGAAACAATGACTTAATTGTTAGATTCGTTCTTTATCGTGTCTGCAAAGTATATTGGCAAAATAGGCTAGTTGATTTCTTTAAAGAAAATTTATTTGAATTTAAATTTGTGAAACAAACTTAACAATATTATGTCTTGGTTACATGCATCTAGTGTTTTCCTCATCGAGTTCATAAATGTCACGTACAGCGAACATCATTACTTACCGAGGCCGTTATTGACTTTGCATTATTCAGTACATAAAGTCTCCGTTGTTAAATGATATGCTAGTCGGGCAAATGAATTTTATGATATATCTATATGACTCTAACATAGGTAAACTTGATAGCTTATTTTTGTTAACACTTCCTGTTTAATAGATTACATACGGTAGCCAGTTCCTCATATAATTTCCTTCAAGGCTTTATAATTTTTTCTGCACCTCTATGCATTATTTAATTGTGTTCGTCTGTGATATTTTGTCGACGCCTTAGCAGAGCGCAAATGTGGTAGTTGACATCTCGTGAAATATGTTATGAAACCAGTCCTGAAAATATAAAACTCTAATTCTTAACATTTAGCATCAATCTTTTGCCACATTTGGAGACCTGGTCAGTTTACCTTTCACTCGAAAATCTAACAGAGAAGATTATTACCTATACCTAGGAATAAGCTCATTTTGTGGGCAGACAACTCATACCGGACAAAGTAAAATAATCGCGATGGCTGAGCTGAATATGTAAATGTTTAAAGTAAATTAAATGTAGGATATACATCTCTTCTGAGATAGATTAAACAGCTCCTCAAGGTCACTTATTCCTTAAGGTCAGTGAATTGTGAAAATAAAATTATCAATCAATCTACTGCTGCCAGGGACAGAGTAATTGATTTACATGGAATCATTAGATACACTTCTGCCTGGCATTATATTCAATGAAGGAATTCTTCCTGACTACAAAATCGAACTTTTTCTAGAAATCGATGTACAGAAATACTGCTTTCACGTAAAAGAGCAGTGCCCGATTGTCTGATTGTCTGATTGTCAGTTCTTTTATCATCTTCCATGTTGAAAGATTGGAAGGATTTTGAACGATCAATGTAGTATCATAGACGCCCTCGTCACGCGTCTCTGTCATGGAAAGTTTTGATAGCACGAGTCAGTGGATAGTTTATAGTGCATGCTATTTGTCTGTATAACTGAATGGTAATAGTAACTTACCAAAAATAACTGTAAATTATATGTACAAGGAAAACAGTTTTCTTTAAACTGAAGGAACTGCTGTACATATTGTAATATGTATAAGATTGGAAATTATATATCTGCTTTGTGTTAGATGTTGATAAGAATTAACTTTGCAAAACAGAAAATAAAACTGTTATTCACGCCATTTCTTTAGCACCATCCGTAGTGAAGGGAGTATGCTATGCATTGGATACAGTAGCATTGACGCTGACTTGATTTCGCCCAATGATATTCGAGTGACGATCGGAAGTTGTATTAAGTATAAGAACGACAATATTATTCGTGCAAACATATTTCCTCATATGAAAGTTAATTGAATAGTAATCGTGATCTGATTTAAGTAATGTTATATATGACATGCTGAAAAATGTACATTTTTCCCGAAAA
Organism: Unio pictorum; assembly: GCA_030141615.1. Taxonomy (NCBI): domain Eukaryota; kingdom Metazoa; phylum Mollusca; class Bivalvia; order Unionida; family Unionidae; genus Unio; species Unio pictorum. The sequence goes on from JARLTB010000442.1 coordinate 2,796,203, forward strand.
TGAAGTAACAGGATATATTGTGAAAATGGGCAGGAGGGTATAATTAAAAGGTGAGTTACATTTTCACAGAATCCTAATGTTTTGCAACATACATATAATTTATTTCGAATGTTTAATTAAATTATGAATAGACATTCTGACATTCGTTTTCCAACTGCTGTATGTTCAAACTAAAAGTGCATCCCACGGTTAAAATATCAACTCATCAAGGATTTTGTTTGCATCGCTAATTATAAATATTTGTAAAAGTATAAATAAGATCATATTTTAAAATTTTTGAAGAGAATAATACATTTGGTCATAAACGAACTAACTGTCACGTGGTCTCGATTTTTCTAACAGGTTAGTCATGTTAAACAGGATTATTAACCAAAGTGATATGTTAAAAAATAAAATTTAAATCTGTTTGTGTATCAAGACTACTAGGAGATTCAAATCGTTCTAAAACGTTTGGTAATTTTTTGTTCATTTATTACACGACACTAGAGAGCAATTCTTCGAGTAACGTTAAAGAAAGCCTGGATTGAAAATCACCAGTCTAATCTTATGTTTTAACCCTTTTTTTCATATAAAATGATTTTCCGATTCTATTATGTCAACTATATCGACCAACGTAGCACTGAATGTTACTACATGAGTGATTAATGGAATCCGAATACAAAGAAAACTCGTAAAACCTGCTATTTATGTATATAAAAAAAGCCGATTTGAAAGATACCAGCTGAAAGGTATTGGAAAAATCATTTCTTAAAAGAATGTGATGTCCAAGTTTGCAGCTGTTAATTAATTAATATATATATATATAATATATAGTCACGTGACAATGCTCTTAGAATAAGTAACAGAAAATAGTGAAAAACACCAACATAACGAATCTTTTTTTTCCCTATTGTAAATTGAATCCACAGATAATCCAAACATTTCAAGTCCTATTAATTTAACGTCCTAAATAAAACTCAGTAAAAGTCCAGAATATACCCAAAAACTAACGACGATGATATGTATATTGTGGTTCTTAGTGTGTTGATGTGCCAACAGTCTTTTTTTTTTTGAATTACAAAAATATACTTCCATGTTTGAAGACACATTACCATTTAATGAATGTCTCTATCCAATACATTTATCAGAACACTTGTATTTCCAGAAAAAGCAATCAGTTGAAGTCAATAATTTGAAGAAATAAAAGTGGACGCAACATAATAGAACGTGAAATGGCTAGATATTAAAGATCGAATGATACAATTCTTTCAATTAAAATATCTATTTTCTTCATATGACCTCAAGTCACAAATAGTATTTTCTATATAAAAAAGTAAAAACATTACGTGATGGAATGATCCTGATGTTTCAAAATGAAGACAATTACCTGTAAAGTTCACTTAGGAAATTCCAACGCCTTGACCCAAATACACATATTTACCTTCTTTTTATAATAATAAAACTCATTTGGAATCCATACAGATATGTAACAATTAACTATGTTTAAATGGTGCACAACGAATAAAATAAAACAAATTCATTCGGATCAAGCAGACATAGAAGTTTACATTACAATTTCATGTAATGAAATAAAATAAAATGGAACTAATTTATAAAATAAATTAAATATACATAACCGACACACACACACACACACGCACACACACACACACTATATATATATATATATATATATATATATATATATATATATATATATATATATATATATATATATATATATATTATTATAACATATTTTGTACCGTAAGACTCAATATATCTGGCTTTAATGTTGGAAAAGAACATTTTCTTTTTTTGTTATATGCAAACCAAACACCAGAACCAAAGTTTAAAAATTAAACTAACTTTGCAGCAAAAAACATTCACTTTAATCCCTTTCTCACTTTCATATATGTATATATATATATATATATATATATATATATATATATATATATATATATATATATATATATATATATATATATATATATATATATAACAGAGAGAAATAGACAGACAGACAGACAAACAGATAGATAGATAGATAGATAGATAGATAGATAGATAGATAGATAGATAGATAGATAGATAGATAGATAGATAGATAGATAGATATATTACTGCATTGAATTAGGTTTTAAGGCGATTGATAAAGACAATTATATATCTGTAGATTTCTATCATCTCAATTCATGTTTTATTTATTTTGTATGAGTGCTTGCCCGATTTGCAACACTGAAACTATATTGACTATATCAGTATACATGTTTTTCTTATGTTTGTGTCAACTCGATAGTATGTCATGTCAATTCAAATATAAAGATTAATTGTGTGGAGATTCAGCTATCCCCATTTTATTCTGCATTATATCTATGAAGTTCACTACTTTTTTAATCAACTTTATCCAAACATTTATGTCATTCAACTCTTAATTTACTTATGTTCCCATGAATCGTTAAGCTTCTTTCCAGAGTGAAATAATTGGCCATCATTTTACCAAGTATTTATAAGTAATTCAAATTTCTGTTTTTCTTAGACTTCTCTCTAATGTACAAAATAAGCAATGTTATTGAATGCATATAAATTAAATCATCGCTATCAATGGTCCTCAACCTTTCCTTCCTCTTCATCATCATCTGCTTTTACACTTCATTATCATATTTTTCTATTACATTTGGTAATGCTGCTTAATTCTACTATAAATAGGTGAACTCCTCATATTTTGTTGGGACTCTGTGACATGATTCGAATAACAGGACAATGCGTTTATTAGCTGGGTATCTGCATAAAATATTGAAAAGATACCTGATGAGCGAAAAATGACATCGCTTGGTATTTGGAAATTATGTTAAGAACCCGATTAGTTGCTTTTGTAGGGTTTAACACCAATTTCTCAGCACAGGATAGGCTATAGATGGCGAACAGTATTAATGGTGGAGGAAGAACCCAGGAAAACCCCCGGAAAGAACCACCGACCCTTGAGACGCTACTGGCAAGCTTTCTTACATAGCCACAGTAGCCGAATGAGACTCAAACCCACGCAGAGGTGAGATGGCAGTGATCCATAACGGACAGCGCTTTAGACCACTTGGGGCCCCCACCATATTAGTACCATATAGGTAAGAAAAGTTGCCTTATTGCTTGACTTGATTAACAGTTTAGCCCCTTATCCGAGAAGTATATGTCTCGAAGTTTTTCATCTTTGGTAAAATTGTAAATTATTTAGTAGACGGTAAACTCTATCTACTGACGTCAATACTTTGTAATACCCTAGTCCGTGATGCACTGCTCCTGGAATCTCACGTCAGTTGAAATAATTTGTCAAAATAGGCTAATCCTTTATAGAACGCATGTCTCCACAAGACGTCTTTAGAAAATAATATCTAGTGATTTAACTTGGCAAGATCATACTACTCCCAATTTGTTTTAATATCAGTGACGTAGCATCTTATGTGATAAATGTATAGCATCCAATACACATAAACCAAGTGATTGATTTTTACATGATAAATGTATAGCCTCTAATACATATATACTTAGGGATTGATTTGTACAAGCCAATTACTAGCAAAACTGTAAGCCTTTTGGAAACTGTGACAGCTTTAGATCCTATAGGTTTTTCTTTTTAAAACATATATTAGCTTTATCCATGGCCAGCTCCACATTTATTGTGTATCCCACAGTGTTTTTATTACCCACATAGTAATAATAAAACAGTAAATATTTTGTAAGCTCAGTCAAATCAAGTTAGAGCCAAGAAATTAGATGTCTACAGCTTCCTATAAACTGATAAACAATATGGATGAAAATAGTACATATAAACAATATGGATGATATAGTACATATAAACAATATGGATGAATATAGTACATATAAACAATATGGATGAATATAGTACATACAGTTTTCGGCAAAATCTATTTACATTCATAGTATACGGTTTTTTTAGCAATGTAGTACACTCGTTTCATTCTGATGTAGAAGTGTCCGCAATGCTGATTAAGAATAAAAGGCATTTTACACGGCAATGAATACATATCAAATAACTAAATACAATGCCTTTTTACTGTTTGTTTGTTTGTTTGTTTAGGATTTTTAACGTAGCTTTAACAATTTTTCAGTCATATCGCTACGATGTCTGCAGTGAGGCAGTTTATAGTGATGTCTACCACTGGGGCATCATGCCGCAGACATGTAGCATGATGTCCCGCCCAGTCACATTATCCTGACACCAGGCCGACCAGTCCTAACACTAACCTCTTAATGCTGAACGTCAAGCGAGGCAGCTGTTAGTACCATTTTTGTAAGTCTTTGGTATGACTCCGCCGGGGATCGAACCCACGACCTCCCGCTCCGCGGCGGACGCTCTAACCACTAGGCCACCGGAGCGGTTACCTTTTTACTGTAGGGTAAACTAAGTGAAATCAACTGTTTTTAAAACTTTACATTTTTCACATAATACCTGAGAAATATTGAGTTTATATTCGTGCACAGTACTTGATTCATATATAAAATGTACTCGGTGCCTTCATCAGATCTCTTGTCAATTCGTCGTTTATGTAGGGGGGGGGGGGACTTATATTTCTCATGCCCAAAATGAAAATCTCATTGTTAAAAAAAATACTTTTCACAATCTCAGAGTTATTGTTTATTTCAACAATACTTCGATAATAACATCTTTAACTGCTTTTTGCATGAAAACTAAATGCATTCTACTCCAAGAATAATACGTTATCTGAAGCATAGTAAAACGTTATATATGACGCACACATAAAAGTCTTCTATTTTTGACAAATCATCTCTTTACTTTGTACTCGTCACTACGTTCAAGAAAAGCTAGGTTATGTTTTGGGACTATTAACCGATGACTGAAGAAATATTGTATTTACCGTCAAAGACCGCTTTCTAAAAACATCTAATAATGTACGAAGATTTTCTAATTGGTTTATTTCCATCTCATTTACAGCACCGTTGTATGCAATAAGAATTGTTCTCTTGGATTTGATAGAATGAAATTACCAATTGGTTCTCTATTGCTGAGAGCAAAGTGATTGATTAATTAGCAATCATTTCTACGCGTATATATTGTGCTATTTTTATTAAATGAATTCTTGCCTCATCGTCGTATTTTGCCAGAACGCGAGCTCCAATCCTACGTAGAGTCCCCGAGTGGCCGAGTGGTCTAAAGCGCTCACCGTTATGGATCACTGCCATCTCACTTCTGTCTGCGTGGGTTCGAGTCTCAGGCTCGGCTAATGTGGGTATATGTGAGAAAGCTTGCCGGTAGCTTTTCGTACGTCGGTGGTTGTTTCCGTGGTTTTCCTGGATTCTTCCTCCACCATTAATTCTGGCCGCCATGTATAGCCTGTCTTGTGCTGAAAAATGGCATTAAACCCTACAACAACAACAACAACAACAACAACAACAGCCAATCTTAAGTACGCCTTTGACTGCATTTAATGGTGTAGAAACTACTGTTGGTAAATTCTGAAAGATTTAGTCTCTGGCATATCTTTGCAAACGAAACTACTTGTCTTTGCCATGGATCGTGACTAGAATGGAATTTGTTTGAATTCACCCTAGAAAATATCAGATATTCCTTGAGGCTTTTAGGTCTACGGTATGCAGCCATAACAAGATCTTCAAATATACCAAAGAGACGTTAGGACGATTCAATATGGTGCCAATGCTTGTGTATCATCTTTTGAGGGTTTGGGGGCGTCTTAGTGGAACATTTAGCAAGAATGTGACATGCTTGCTGATTTTCTTAATTTTATATTTCAGAGAGGACTCTTGTTTTATTCCTTAATGTATCTCCTTCTGTATTCTCCCGTTATAAAGCAACCCTGGAAACTTCTGAGTTTATTTTCAAAGGAGGTGTGCGTTTGGTTCGAACACACACACACACACACACACACACACACACACACACACAATCACATAACATATATATATATATATATATATATATATATATATATATATATATATATATATATATATAAATTTCTAATCATTCATTAATCATGAATCGTTTCTAAAAGTAGGGATTTAACCTGCATTCCAATATACGTCACTTATGCTTTTTCTTAAATGCCGTAACATTTTCGTCACTGCTGTTCACTCATTCAACCATGTCTCTAAGTTTAATGGCATTTGAAATAAGTAATTATTATGATTTGATTAATATTACCACGGACCATTCCATTGTTTATATCCTTCATTCCTATCGTTTCCATTTCCGATGGTCCGTTTGACTGTAAAAGTTGACATCATTTATAAACACACAGGCCACAATGAAAATCCAATACGACTGCTTTTTTACACGTATTTTTCTATGACGTTCCGGAGCCAGAGGTAGAGACAGAGGTTGGATACTAACCATGGAGAAATTGTTGTATTGTCCCTCCCTTTAATAATTTCGTAATCTGCTTTCTTACTAAGACAACTCTGTGAGAAAGAAGACGAAGTACAATATTTCCGACATTTCTATACCAAATCATTTCTTTTTAGAGCATTACTTTTGGAAGAAGACAAAATTACGAAAGCATTTAATAGATGACAGTATGTGTTTTCCTAAAACCAAAAAATGTACTTCACAGTCTTGACAGGGTTTTGCAGCTTTGTATCGTTGATAATCGTTAGGAAATGTTCGTGTAGGTTACTTAAGTTCAGTTTTCTTTTTCGCTCTTATTCCACGGAATTGTATTTTATCTATTATGCATGAGAAGGAGAGAAATCAAAGGTAAAACAGGGAAGATTTTGATGCAATTGTGTACCATGTTGATTTCATTTAGAAACGGGGATTATAATTAATATTCTTTTTCGTTATTTTCTTAAGTCATTTATTGTTATTCAGTTGAAATTTATCACTGACTTAGAGAGTATTGGAGTGGTAGCCTCCTGTCGAACAATACCTCTATATGTGTATTAATGCCTCATGGGTGGATCACAAATTTATATGCCAGCACAGTACCTAGTAAAATGGATGTCTTACCGCAGCCGCGTGTGCTGTGATAGCAAACAGTCTCATGCAAATATATATATATATATATATATATATATATATATATATATATATATATATATATATATATATATATATATATATATATATATATATATTCCCTGTTGAATCCATATTCATCAATACATTTATTTTTCTTCCACTGGAAAGAAAAAAAGAAAAATAGGGACCGAGTTAAACATCTATTTACTGTAAGCAAGTCAATAGTGCATACGACCTATAGTGTACGTATTGGAAGATTAATTAATGGGATAGGTTTCGCATGAACTATGATCGCTAGATAGGTGCTAATGTAATTAAACCAAAGAACAAATTAAATATAAAGTTGATTCTAGGGACTACATATTTGGCAGCGCATTCAGCCTGAAGACACAGTTCACTAAAGTAGCGTGACCATGTAAATCAGTCAAGCTTGCATTGACCGTAACTTTAAACTATCCGCCATAATCAAAACATGAAGTATCTTTATAAAACAAATAACCTTTTTTCATCCACTCCTTTTGTTAATAACCCTGTGCTTTTAAGCTTAAAAGCAAAGATCCTCCTTGTAACAGCACACAATATTAAATTTTATATTAACATCAAATACACCACCAAAGACTTATTTCTCAAATTAGCCTGAATAATCGTTCTAAGTTTGTCGCATTTTTAAGCTGTTGTATAATAATTTGATGCAAATACTCTAGCAAAATATTTGAAACATTTCTACCATATTTCATTAAAATACTCTAGCAAAATATTTGAAACATTTCTACCATATATCATTACCCCCGTGTGGTGGGTGCCTATGCGGATAAATTGTACTACCATTTAATTAATTGTCTCAATATGAGTATAAATATTAGCTCTACTGGTAGAAGACCAGAGGAGCCTATACGTTGAGCTTGCGTCCATCCTTTGTCCGGTAGCAGATGTTTGTTATTAATGTTATTAATTCCCCTCCTAATTTACTCATGGCAATCGTGACATTTGATATACAGTTTTGTCCTCACTCTGATTAATGATGATTTGTGAAAATAACATGCACGAGTATGAAAGGATGTTTGTTATCCATGTTTAGGGATTTCGCTGGAAAATACCTCGTTTCATACAGGTTGTATAACTTTATTGCAGAATGATCAAACTTAGAAAATGGGTGCAGCTTAACAGTGCATATATTTCAGATACAATGATGTGACAAAGGTTTTGGTACTGCACTTATCTTGCGAACAATGAGCTCAGACAATAGTATTACAATTTTTTTTATAACATTGGTATATTGTTTTCTTCATGGAATAGCTGATTTCAATACTCACAAAGTAAAACAATAGCACAAAAGGGCAAGATGTTTACCAATCCCCCACCCCGATTTCACCTCTAAACATATTTTGACTAGTTCCGAGAAATGAAATAAGTAACCACTACATGTTTACTCCCCCGCCCCCCCCCCCCAAAAAAAAAAAAAGAAGAACCAAACAATTAGTATGCGGGATCCTCTACAGAAACCTATAGAAATATGGAAAACATATACTTTTCATACATTCTTTCAAAATCACCTCTTTTCTCTGCGTTTCTTTTCTATTTACCTCTACGTGTGGTGACCTCTTTTTGCATAGGTCTTATAAACGTAAACAAAATCATACTGCTAATTTGCAACATGCCTTCAATGTTTTTCATCAGACGTCTGGAACATAATGGACCTAGACAGGAACATTTAGCTACCCATTCAGTATAATTTTACCTGCGAGATCTTTCATTATACGATTTTATATTAGTTGTTAAGGTAAATGTATATCTATATCGATGTAATTATGTCTGTAACACAGGAAGGAACGTGTGACTCTTTTCCTCTTATATATCAAATATGTCTTCTTTGTAAGAAGAGTTTGTTTCCCACTCCGTGTCAACCCCCGTGTAATTACTCATTCATCTTTCCCCAAGTGACAATCTATTTTAGTTCGCTCAAATGACGAGAAGATTATTCCCTTTCCATATTGTCTCTTAAAGGCTGGAAATTATTTATCGATTGCTAACAGCCACTTTCAATGGCAAGATGAATGGTGATGGCACTTAAGCCCTTTTATTGACCCTGAAGAACAGGTTTGAGTATTTAATGGACGTCGGTACTCATTCTTAGAATCTCGCTCCACACTGCAGTCTTATTACAAAACAGGTCTCCAATTAGATCGTCCTGAGTTTACAAATGCAACAGATGCAGCAAGCGGCTATACACTTTTATAGCTGTGTTAAATGAATCCAAAGCGATAATATATTACCGAGGTATGTCCATCGCGAAATGCAATGTCATGTTTTGTTTTTCTCGGCACAAATTTCGTTGATGACGTTTTGATATCTTATACAGTCTGAATCAAAAGCCTTGAAATCAAAGAAGATATAAGATATGTCAGATTTATGTCGTTTATGGCAATATTGGATGGAGCTGTAACCCCTGTTTGACTTGGTATTTAGCAAATTCATTTCGTTTTGTTTTTGTGTACATAGCATTCGAAAGCTTGATTAATTAGAAGAAGATGTGGTATTTACTTTTTTACTTTGATATTAACTGTTTGCATGATAAATAATATGGAGTTATGGCCCCTGTCTGACTTAGACATTTGCTCTTATGATCGATTCAGCTCTGAAACCTTTGAATGACTTCAATACTTGAAATAAAATTTGGTATAAACTTTTCAATTAGATTGAAACATTTTATGGAATAAAGTTGATATCCGATGAGGCAATAAAAGTTTTGAAAGACATCATGCATTAAAAATCAATTTTGGCATTTGATTTTAAATTACGAAGACCTAGATCTAGTTCCATATTTACCACTTCTATGCAAACGTTTATACCTTATACTTAAACTTATAACTCTGTTTCATATTCAAACTTGTCCCTTAAATGTATCGTATTTGTAGGGACATATGTGGTGTTGGACACACTTCTAGTTTATGTGCATCGTTTCAGGAATTCGCGCCAAGTTTAACCATAAATAAATTGACTTAAGTTGTTTTGTTAAGAAACGTCATTGCTGGCACAGACTGTTTGAACTCCGAGATGACGTATCTTTGCCGTAACGTTGTGCATTTTATCCAGAAGAAATAGTACATACATTATAAAAGTCATGATAGCATCTTGTATTTGAAAGAACAAAATTGTATTACTGCAAGTTACCGTAGTTATTTACATGGTTAAAAATTGTAAGATTTATAAAAGATTATTCAGTTTTGAAATAAACGTTTAGATAGCCGTGAGAGTTCCTTATTGATGATCGCGTTGATTTACATAGCTACAAAGTTGATTCTCTGAAAGGAAGAAAAGCTTCTCCAATTAGTCCTTGTTTTTTTTAGACGTAATTCAAATCGCATAGTTTGAGCTTTTTTAAAACTAGTATATAATTGTAACCTAGAAACAATAAAACTGCCCCATAGAAAGTGCAAGGTAAAAACATTCTCATTGTTATAAATCAAAACATTGTACCGCGCATAATACAATATTTTACTTCACATGAAAATTATTAACTTGGCATCCATTAGACAAATATTGTCAATCGATTCATAGCAAGCATATAACCAAAACGAAAATTCGTTATCGCGAATGCGATATTTATTAACATATATACAGACAGATATATAGATAGATGGATGGATGGACGGACGGACAGACAGACAGACAGAGATAGATAGATAGATAGATAGATAGATAGATAGATAGATAGATAGATAGATAGATAGATAGATAGATAGATAGATAGATAGTCTTACTACCCTGTTTATAAAATATTTAATAGAAAGAAAGTAAAACATGCAAATAAGCTAAATCAGCAGTTTATTGCCCTACATTACAAAGTGGAAATGCAAGAGACAATTCAATATTGTTATTTTACATTTCCAAATGAACTCCAGGTCTTGAATGTCAAATATAGATCAACGATGTATTCTGAATCTCTCTGAATGAGTTCACAAAAATCCAGAAAAATGTATTAATTCAAAAAGCAATGCACACTTTAGCAATTACAATGAACATTGTAGCAAAATAATTCCTTTCTAATTATTTTCTTATTTCAACAATAAAACTCTAAACTCTAATAATAAATAGATTCCCACAGACTGGTGTAAACAAGGAATGAATTATTTTGTGTATCAAATCCATATGTATAAATAATTTACTGGCTGTCTGTTTAATCTCAGTTGTGGTGGCTATCTATTGCTAAATTTTGTGTAGGTGTTTAAGATATTAAGAGTGACAATATTGCGTAGGATCTATAAATAGCTATAATGAAATTACTACAAAAAATATTAGAATTTAACATGTCTACAACTTTCAGGTTATTTCCCATTAGCTGGTGGGGTCATGTGGTTTCCTAGAAGAATTAATTTGTTTTATATTTAGTGAGTTTCGGTCAGGTTATGTCTTCTAGGATATGTGATCTTGGCAAATTCTCATATAGGAGTCGAAGCAAAATGCGTTTCTACGTGTCATGTTTGCATATACGTCCATTAAGCCGAACTATTTTTGTCAGTCTTATTCCTTATGCTCTTGTTGTAAAATCAGTTTTAAGATATTGAATGTTGTGTTTATATATTTTCTGAGAGCAAACCTTTGTACACATTCTTCATTGGAAAGATAACGTGGTCGTTAGGCGGAAATATTATTTTGGGACTTTTGTAAATCATTCAAATGAGTTCTGGATGATGTCCTGTTGACACATGCGGACTGTTAGCAGACTAGTGAATTTTAGGATCTAAATTTCATTGGAACATATGATACTGTTGGAATTGAACATATCCTGTTTAGGATTTTATGTTTTTCTCAATTCATTAGGTTTTTAGTTTCATTATATAACATTAATAATACAATTACTTGTTTAGTTTTCGCACACGTTTCTGGGAAAACAATGCACATGGTATGGAGTAATTTCATTATGAATTCAGTGCTAATACCAAATAATCAAAACTAATATGGAGGTTTCTTACCACGAAATAAAAGTGAGCTGACTTTCATAACGCATCTTGCAATATTATCAGAAAAGTGGTCAATGCTTAAGAAAGTTTTTAATCAACGTGCATCTATATGGCATCGTATGTTTAACTAACTTGTTTCCACTTGACTCGACCTTGTTGCTCTGAATGTGAGAGAACTCTTTGATAGAACAAAGTGACTCTTCTTGAATTGCTCAATGTTTAGTGCATGGATAAATACTGCATTTTGTTTCCCTCGGTTTTATTTATCTCAATCATCCCAATATCTCAAATTTTAGATTACTTACATTTATTCGGGATTCCTGAATTATATACATCAGCATGTGTGGACATCAACACATATAACTGTTACGTGAATAAATATCTTTCTCCAAATATTACGTAAAACATGCACGTCCTCTTATTTACTTTCAGCTTCCAAATCAAAGACCCGACTGTGGTTATTTTGTGTTAATTTTAATTTGGTCTACCAATAACCGGCTTGTGTTATGGTCTTCTATTAGAAACGGAAGGGATTAATCATTCGGCATCACAAACCAATTTCCTGAAGGCATTATGTATATACATGACGTGCATATGCCACTAATTTGTTTATTCTAAACTCAGAAACATACAATCAAGTAACTCTTTGTACCTCGGTCAGATGCAATAATTGTTACAATAAGCACGACTGTCTATTGAAATTTTCCGTCTGCTGTTGCCACAGAGAATTTGCCTGATTTACCATTACTGATCATTTGCCATGTTTCTGCCCAGTATTACGTTCAATAGAAAACTTCCTTCCAGCCACAAAAATTCAATTTTAACAAAAATCGATGATCACCAGTTCTACATAACAGAGCGATGCTTGGTTGTATGAGTCTCATTTTTCTCAGTAGATGAAAGGTTTGGAACCTTTCGATTGTTCAGAGGCTTAAGTTGATTTATGTGATACCTGATCGCCGCTGCCTTACATCCAAGAGTACTACACCTGGCTTGGATAATTCATTGAGTACACAGATTTTTTATTTTTACAGGTAAGGTATACGCCTTTGTGAACGAACAGTCCTGAAATAAGAAACGTGGCCACGAAATAAGAGTTCAGAAAATATTATAAGATTAGAACATATGACTGTGCTTGGATGGGTGTTGACACAAATTGAAGTTTACTTTTAATGTTGCATTTACACACTTTACGATTTTTGATCATGATATCTGGCAAACAAATAATGGAAGACATCGTCTAAGGTATTACCAGCTGAATGGCTATATATGGTGTCCTGTATTTAATTTTTTTGTTATTCAAAATCCTGAAATTTAATTAAATTTATTAAACACTTTAAATTGGAAAGACATTAACTACTACACAGTATTGTGAGATTTTTGATGTTGTTGCCACTTCGTTTCCTTGATGCTAGGTGATCGTGAATTTTTGTTAAGACAATTACGTTCCTTATGTTCATTATGTTTTTGGTATGAAGTACACAATTAATCTTTCATGGCTGAATTGAAACAGAAGTTAAATCCATATTTCCTTTGAGAAAGCTCCGATTATAATTATTTCGACGATTCCGTTGTCGTCTGAGCTTTGCTTTGAATTCCATTTTGAAATTGCAGAATTCTTAATGAATAAAGAGCCTCAGTTGTTGCTCTCTTATCGCGTTCATATAAGGATCCGGTATATTGTCTAAGTCGTTATTTTTGCTAATTTGTAACAAAGTTCGTCTGAAGGATTTTGCATATGCCATTAGTATTTCAGTTATTGAAATCATTTTAATGTCTTGCTTTATAACATTATTATCTTGCAATTTGAATTTCGAAACAAGTTGAGACAATGTACAATCGTTATGACTAATATACGAGGTGGGTACAAATTCACATATTGATGCTAACATTAATGATTTGTTTACATCATGTTTTAGCGGGATATATTCTGAATATTTTCGTCACATCCACACGATACGAAGGCACACAATGCAGGAAAGATATTTTTTGAACTTAACGGCAGGCATATATTTAAGATTCTCTCCATGATGAATTTACAAAGATGCAATTACTTTGTCTTTTTCGTATTATATGTGCAAGTCTCATATATGTACTCCCCTTAGAAAATACTTAACAAGTCTATCGGATTTTGGGATACCACCAATGGGTCACATCCCGGAGTAAGGGGTAAACTATTTAAATGCAATATAGTGAGGGGCGAGTTGTGTATATCCGGATGTATTTTGTTTTCAGTTATTAACATGATGATATTCCCCAAGACATTCAAGTATGATCTGTCAGCATATCTATCGTACTGATATATATCAGCAATTTGGACTCCGCATGACTATCGTAGCGGTATTTTAACACATTATAGAACCTTTCTGTTATTGTGCCTCAGACAAACACGCACTTACTCTTTGATTATTCTTACTGAGGCGAATATACGTAAATCAATACATTCATCTAAATTAAGGTATTTCATATATATATATATATATATATATATATATATATATATATATATATATATATATATATATATATATATATATATATATATATATATATAAAGTAATTAAGTAATGAAATTCTATTCACAAAAAATACTTTTCTTGAATTTTCAATTGTGCAGTCGCAACTATCAGGTTTTCTCGAAAGAGTATGTGGGCGTGTTTGTGTGTGTGTATATATATATATATATATATATATATATATATATATATATATATATATATATATATATATATATATATATATATATATATATATGATGTGATTTCTTTTACGATTTAGAAAATTAGAAAATTCGCACTTTATCACGCTGCAGCAGTGATAACGTGAGCGTTTCAGTTTTTTGTTTGTTTTAGCTGTTGATAAGTAGCTCTGATTATGGCAATTTACTCATTTTTAATTTGTGTGTTCTTTCTGTAACATAAAGTTCATATTCGAATTTTGCGTTGCATTTAGATAGTATTTGAGACGGAAATATTTTTTTGGATTATTGAGTGGAAATAGCATTGTTTGGATTATTGAGTGGAAATAGCATTGTTTGGATTATTGAGTGGAAATAGCATTGGCTCATTAGATTATGCTATTATTTTGTAACTATTGTGAATTATGAAAAGAAGTTCTGACGACACAATTTTGCCACATAAGAACAGTTGGCGATCCAGTTTAATCTACGACCTAAAATGTATACAGTACTTTTCAGGTTTACTTTCCTATGAGTTGATAATATTGTAAGTTACTTTTAAATTTACATTTTATAAGATTGATAATTAAATCAGTTTTATAATTTTTTACAAAACTTGTTGGATTTGCTTGTTTCTCTTAATTAGGTAATGAAATGACCATTGAGTTTTACCAATGCGTGTGTGTGCGTGTGGTTGTGTGCGTGTGTTTGTGCGCGTGTGGTTGTGTGCGTGTAGTTGTGTGCGTGTGGTTGTGTGCGTGTGTTTGTGTTTGTTTGTTTATGTGTGTTAATAATCTTCAACTCTATCTGACAATATCTTTTCAAAGTCAATATCAAGATTTCAAAAGCTCAAGATAAACTTGAAACAAGGAAAAAAAGGAAAATAATATTGAGGACGAGATCTTTCCTGGTACATCATTTTACGGTGTATAATCATAAGAACTATACTGAGAAGACAAAGAAAAAACGTTCCCTTAGGGTTGGAAGATAAGTATATCGCAGAGTCAACTGATGCGTCTAATTTGGCTGTCATATGGTGAAAGCATGCCAAGTGCTGATAGTCCTTATTGTTATGGAGTCTGAAGTCTACTAGAACAACACCTTAATAAGTCCTTACAGCTTAATATTAAACTGCACTGGTTCAAAGAAGCCCATTTATTCCATTTTATCATAATTCTGTTTTTATATCTTCATAATGCCAGAGATCTTTTTCAGTTATGTGTTTTTGTTCAATAATGTTATTATTATTATTATTATTATTATTATTATTATTATTATTATTATTATTATGTGTCGCTTGTCCTGTCATCATCACCACCACCATCATCACCCCTTTATTATGATATCCTTGTATTTACAGAAGAATGGCGTGGCCGAGATTTTGTGACGGAATGATCCGGAGAAAGAGTGTTGTTGCTTCCACCCTCTACGCCTCCCCTTTCAGACGATGTCTTGGTTTGCTGGACTTAATTTGTTTAGGTCAGTTGATTTTCAGATTCAAGTAGAAGATATGGCATTAAGGAATAAATATTTCGGCACAATATTTGCTAGGTTCCTAATTTGCGCCAAGTATTTGCTTTCAACTATCGCAGTTAGGCAAACAAGAGTGCCAGGAAAAAATAATAGTCTGAAGAAATGGCCTACGCATTATAAATTTCAATCATGGATGAGAACGTGAACATTAACTGACAAATTGTTTCGCCAATCAAGTTTATTTAACATTTCTCTTTATCCTCAATCTATTTTTCAAAATCCTTCCATTGGGAACGTAAAAGACAAACATCACATGAAACAGAATAGCAAACGTGGACTATCAACATTACCAAATTACTAATGAGTATAGTTGTACCAACAATAAATATTGAAACATATATAAGCAGGGTGATAAGATTCGGAGTTTTTATGATAAAATCCACCAATTTTGCATTGATTTTATGGCAACAAATAGTTTTCATTCTTCTTTAGGTTTAGCTTCTTCCCTTGGCCTTGGAATGTATGTAATAATGGCGTATGCAACGAGGAACGATGCTGGACCTGCTGTGGTCATTTCAGTCATCATAGCTGGAGTATCTGCTCTTTTGTCAGGTATGGTAATATATGTGCTTAATACAAAGCAATGTTTTATTAGAAAAAGGCTTTCTTCAGAGGCTGTTGAAACCTACCAATGGCATGCCATTAAAACAATGAGGTTTGAGTAGATTCAATTGCTTATTACGCTGGCGTAAAGAACACTGCTCCTTTTAGGAAAACGACTTTAGTTTTACGTTGTAATATGCATGGATAATACAAATAAAATCGTTAGACTTCAACGAATATCAGCTTGCTAGTAATGCCCCTTCTATGATTACAATCTAAGTCAACCAATCGACATTGATCTGCCACTCATTGATTTTTATGTAAATAACAGTTTTTTCTCACCTAATATAAATTATAATACACATTCAGCGTGGTGAGTAAAACACGGATCCAAAATTAACTTCGTGGTCGGATAAATTTAATCATCACGGGGGATACCGACTGTTTAAATTGTCTTCCTGTCTCGCGTTCTAATGATTAAAATATCATTACACCATGTAAAAGACGATTTTTAATATATTTACTTATACAAAATGTTTTAAATCGTTTAGTCGTTCAATATGGGCAAAGCATATTACATGTAATGCAAACTTGTGTCAAAGCAACAATACCAAAATGAACCATTTCAGGTGGGACCTATTATAAGCAAGGAAAAATTGAATGCTGATTAATTTGACATCACAAAGAATAAACGTTCATCGTTCACATGAAGTCAGTTTTTGCAACAACAGTGCTAGATTATGAACGGATTTGCTGTTTATATCATGAAGAGTCGCATGTTTTAAATGTCATATTATTTTAAGTCATCGTTGTCCTTTGAAGATATTTCAAAATTGTTCTGCCTCTTTCATAGTTACACTCAATTTGGTAGTCGTTACACATTTATAAATACTAAATCGTTGTAAATAAGCAGTAATTTTTATGTAACGTTTATCCTGAATATGATTGTTTATGTGTTTGTTTGTTTGTTTTTTTAACAGCGCACCATCACATGAAGGCTATTTAGCGCCATACAATAGGTTGTATGTATACATGTTTAAAACTGTAAAAGGTTTTAATATCGACCAGCGATATCAAAAACCAAATAGTTCAACGTAATATGGTAGGATGTTAGTAACAGTAAAATATGAAGCTTCCCAATCAACAGGACATGTAAATGGCGTATGTTAATGAGGACAGATGGAAAGATGTTGGAAACAAGGTACGGTATTTACATTAGATACAAGTACTCTAGGTGATGGCATAAAAGTTATAGTTTAAAATAAAGGTTTACGTTTTCTTCAGGAGGTCTATATCCTGCAAATTAAATAGCTGTTCTTTATTGGGAAAGTTTCTTATACGATCGGATCATAACTACTTTTATTTTTTTAAAATAAATGTTTCAATTGTGGCAGTTAAGTAAATAATTTTTTTTTCAAGGCAAATCCCACCGAAGAATTATTAATTAACGTGTTTGCTTTTCTAATAAATGATATATGAGAAATAATAATTAGTTCCAGTATTTCAGAATAGGTGAATAATACTCCACTTGTCACAAATGTCCTACTGTGACAAATATATATATATATATATATATATATATATATATATATATATATATATATATATATATATATATATGACGGACAGTGTTTTATTTTTCAGTAGGATTATATATTTACATCTCATATAATTGGATAAGATAATATACAACGTTTCACAACCAAAGTATATTTCTTTCTATTCTAAACTCAGCGCTGTGTTACGCAGAAATGGTTGCTCGTCTGCCCCAGGCAGGTTCAGCATACATGTTTACCTATGTCACTCTTGGCGAGATGTGCGGCTTTGTCATTGGATGGAATATGATATTGGAGAATGTAATCGGAGGAGCTCTTGTCGCCAAGGCTTGGGGACAATATTTTGATTTTATGACAAATCACACTGTTCAAAGGTAAATACAACATATTGTCTTTCTTACAAATGGGATATATTATTCAGTAAAACCACATATTACTCTCTCTCTCTCTCTCTCTCTCTCTCTCTCTCTCTCTCTCTCTCTCTCTCTCTCTCAGATACTTTGTAACAAGCCAATTCTTTTAAACCAGATTTGACAATTTTTCTCAGACCATCAGTTATTCATAGTTTTCAAATGTCAATGTCAATAAAAGCAAATACACAAATATTGAGCTATATTGCAGGATGTATGTTATCAATAATAAGACAGTAAACTGACATAATGCACTAAATCATTTTCGGAAATGTTGTGACCTATTTATAACTAAATTAAGTCCTATTAACATTGGCAATGACGATAGCATACGTGCTACTAACGGATACGTTTTTCACTTGAGCAATCCACGCTGAATCGATAACAACATGATGTTGTATGTGGGAATTGATAAAATGATGCTTTTCTTAATAGCTACGGTTTTAGAAATATTTTAGTTGTTAGATATTTATTTGTGCAAACCAAGACACATTAGGCAGTTGATACAGATGATTCGTGTAGCATTATAAACTAAACTTAACAAATTGCAGTTAATAATTAAATGATATTATTCTAGATGTAACAGTAACGCTATTTGAATATCAAAAGTACCCGCACTCGGGAGATGGTCAAATTATAACATCTTGGCGATTTACAGCATATGTCTAATACGACTCAGTCTTAGAGAATATTTGAAATTACCCGCATGTCTATTACGATTCAGTCTTCGAGAATATTAGAGATCACCAGCATGTCTAATAATATTTAGTGTTAGAAAACCATCGACATTTACAAAATATGTCTAATACTAATAAATCTTGGAGAATCATCGACATTTACAACATGTGTCTAATACATCTAATACATTTTAGTCTTCGAGAATCTTTGAAATATACAACATATGTCCAAGAATTAAATTTTATGTGTCTTTTCAAAAGACAAATTTTAACATACATTTGTAATAATGTCTACTGAAAACGTTGCATACGAACGTTTGTTAAGATAAACACGGGTTCATAGCAAAACATGTTAGAATATAAGTGCATCAAGACATACCGATCTATTTCACTGTGAAGTCACAGTATGAAATGCAGTTACTAATAATTTGAAGACGTTCAAATGATATTTAAATAACAATGTACATTTTATAATGAATATAGACACGAACAACGACAAACGCAACTTTCAAATTAGAACTAATTCAAGTGCAATGTAGCGACATTTACTTCAAGATCGTTATGTCCTTTTCCATGAGTTTTTCAAAATCATGTAACGTTTGAACGAAATATATAACTACTCCAAACAAGATTTGTCTCCAAACGATATCGGTATATTAATGGTGACAGTGATGGTTTTATTTCATAATTCCTTAAAACAATAATCTTAAAATTTTAACTGATGATGATGATGATGATACTGATGATGATGATGATGCGCAAGCACCATCGCTGAGATCATTGCAACTCGTCAATGGAGATGGCTCGGCCACGTCTACAGAATGCCCCCCGACTCACTACCAAGGGTGGCACTGAGATGGACCCCACTGGGGAAAAGGAACCGTGGCAGACCCAAATAGATCTGGCGCCGAACCGTGGTACGAGAACTGAAGACCACAGGCCTTACCCTGTAGACCGCCCCCGCAACAGCAGCCGATAGACCAAAATGGTGCTCATTCAGTTCTCTGATTTACCTGCATGTCAAATGAAAAAGAATTTTAACAGATTTTCGAACTGCTAATCGTACATGAGAAAATATTAGGTTGTCTCGATATTTTCGAGTGCTCCAGTCCACTAATTTGGTGTGTTGCTCATGTCTTGGTTTACATCAATATTTCAATATAGAAAATATTTATTTACTCTTGGGAGTTAATGATTTTGTTTCAATTGTTTCAGAATCGTGTACGAGTCTGTCAGTTGGAGCTCGGGACCTGTATTTAGTGATTTCCCAGATGTTTTAGCGCTCGTAGCACTCTCCATTGTGATGATAATGACTTCATTGGGCGTAAAGGTATATATATATATATAGGAGTTCGCATGCTGTAATTTATAAATTAATGAAGCACTTTTAGATTGGAGTAATTATCTATATCCATCTCATATCCCGTATTTAGAAATGCGCTGACATTTTTACTAACCAATGTGCACACAAGATGTATTTTATATCAATTAATAACTTAGAACGATCTAGCAAGTGTACCAATGAAAGTCACTTTCCTATTACTCCATGGCAAACATTTTACGGCATTGGCTTGTCTTCGCAACTCAGCAGTATGGTTATAATAAATAGCTTAGTTATGAAAATGTTATATACAATACAACCCTGGCAAGACTTTAGCATACAGCATACATGATTTACACCTCTATGCTGAGTAACAAGCATACATCCATTGCTTAATTAGATGCAACAGTATACTACCTAAAGTACAGAAACAAGATAAGAATGCAAACCACATGTACACATAGTATTTAAGACCCACGTGTTGGAGAACGGCGACTGGACAATCCTTCTAAAAATATGATAAAAAAGAAAGACAATTTTCTAGTGTCATGGGTTCCTTTTCTCTTTGATCTTCTTCTTCTTCTTCTTCTTCTTCTTCTTCTTATTATTATTATTATTATTATTATTATTATTATTATTATTATATTCTCCCACCGTTTCTTGCAATGTAAAGACATTCGTATTTTCGTTTCAGCTACGACTGATGATGTCCTGTTAGTCGCTCTTCGATTCTGATTATTATCATGATATTACAAACTGAATTAGTTTTTGTTAGTACGTAACTTTTTTCCGAACAGAGTATGTTATATATCACAAAGATTAGCTTGATGACATGCAGAAGCGATTTACGCTGCACCCGCTACTGTATTGTCTATGCGTTTCTGTGTTCAAAGTCAGTCGCTCCCATATAGCTGTAACCGAGGTGTGTCACGAATGATTTAAGGACATGATTGGATTTGTTCTTGCCACCCTGACATGGCTTTCCATTCTTCAACTTGCTGTTAGATGCTTTACTGCCATCTAGATGACGTTGCCTGCCAATATCAACCAATATTACATTAGCAGAATAAGGATGTTTTAGATTCCGGCATATGTGAAGATTTTAAGGTCTGGAACCCTGACATGCGATCGTATCCTCATCAGTTACATTGGACAACCCATGTGGAAATGGTTCAGCGCTTCGGCATAGCGTATATACACCGTTTAGGTGTTGTAATCATAAATCAGGATTGGCCATACAATAGCTTTGTAGACCTTGCGTTTGTAGATTAATGATTTTGTTGCCACAATGATGCCACGTCTTTTCGCGTTCTTCTGCCAAAGATCACACTTGCTTTAGAAAATCTGGGATAATTTCAATACTTGTAATGAATGCACGTAACATTGTGTTGCCTCGATAGGTTAACTACTCTACTGCAAACAGTGTTTGATGGTAGACTCTACGAAAGTGGTTTATTGTACATGTTTTGCTGTCTTCTTTATACGGACTGTGAGACTGAACTTGTTACAAACTGAAGAAAATACTTCAAGCTCTGCTGCGTTTCAGACACATTTCTGCAGAACGCTGTTCATCGGAAGTCTGGCTACTGACAATAACAAGCCACAATCGTTGTTCGTTTCATTTCCGTGGACAACGGATGCATAATTGTACTCCTTGAATATAAATATACGAGTCCCATTTCCTAGAAGGTTTCATTTAGGTTCTCTGTTGCCATGTACGATAATTTTGGTGTTCTAGATCTCTTTTGGTATTGCATCTGCTTCACATACTTTGTTATTGAACAACTGGTCAGTTGCTTTCATAAATTCAGTCAGCGTTTGAGAATCAACAAGGATGTGTTGATTTCTAAATGTGGGAGTCGATTAATTGCTTTCCCACTGCCCATTCTTAAAATACTTCTCGTTGCTATTGAGGAGCATGGCATTGTCAGGAATACTTCCTGGTGCCTTCAAAACAAGGCTGATATACTAATAACCCGATCTCGTTTGCAGTAATGTTGATACGTGTTGATAGCTATGATCCATTGTTGATAGCATTTTCATAGGTAATAGACCCCATTCCATTCAAGTAATTATGTTTTGTGTAAATTATCCTTTTTTTAGTCTATACCGCGTCATGGTTCTGAATAGCTATGGTTCTCAGGCCAGGATGTACATATTTATTAGTCTACTCTTGAGACTCATTTTGTAGGTACTTGATTCATGTTGTATATTTCTTTATTGGTTCATGAGTTAGACGTACGGAAACGTTGCTGTTTTACTCACATACACACACATACGTGTAATTTGAAAAATTTCCTTATTAGTGATACCGTACAGTCTTTATTTCCACTGTCATGACGAACGCCCACTGTTCTGACAGATTCTACCAGTTCCTGAAAAACCTAGAGCATTCCATGTAATATTGTAATTTTACGGTCTTTTCCCGAGTAAATTAGTAAGTACTGAAAGTGTAATGACTCAAATAACTAACGTTTCAATTACGAAAATATGTGTCGTCTATGACTCAAATAACTAACGTTTCAATTACGAAAATATGTGTCGTCTATGACTCAAATAACTAACGTTTCAATTACGAAAATATGTGTCGTCTATGACTCAAATAACTAACGTTTCAATTACGAAAATATGTGTCGTCTATGACATTTACGTTGTCTTATAATTAAACGTCAGGCACGAACCTATTTTTTATGCATTCCGAAACACACACACACACACACACACACACACACACACACACACACACATATCGATGTCTTTATTTTGCTATTAACGTTTTCAATATACAAAGTATGAATTAAAAGTTTCAATGCTAAAACAATTACCAGTCGTGTCAGGGTCTGTAACACTATATTGCCTGGTACAGTATTTTAATAATCTTGATGTTGATATACTTCAGGCAATGTCCTCCGTTAACATCGTCCTGATGTTGATCAACATCCTGGTTGTACTGTGCTTCACTTGTCTCGGCTTCTTTCATGTACGTCACGAAAACTGGACCGACCCGCCTGGATTTTTTCCTCATGGATCTAGAGGGGTAAGAACGCTATGTTAAAAAGGATATTCTTTCGAGATTCTGGGTACAGTGTCTCTGTAATGTGATGGAAATAATCGGTTGGTACGGTGAAGAATCATTGCTAGCCATCAAAAGTAAAAGATGTAAAATTTCATAAGTTTTCATATTCCATGTATGATATGTAAAGGTGAAAACATATGTATTTTTCAATAGTTTATTTAATTTAGTGGCATTATCGAGTAATGGCATCTAATATTTGTACACCAAATAACAGATAACTTAGTTGCCGACAGAAGACAAATACAACATAAAAGAATCATAAATCCTAGTGTATGATTGCGTCTTGTTGATACAGCATTCACAATGTAAGTATGTATAAGTTAACTATGTAACATTACAAAATAAGGACACCGCTGGACTAATACGAGTATAAATATTTGGACAGCATTTAATTTTCAGGCCACATGCTATTAAACTCTCAAATACCATATCATGCAGGGCAATATATTTTCCAAAAGTTGATTCACGTATTCATTTGTATATATTTAATTTCCGAAGTTTGAATTGATTTCTATTTTCAAATTAGGAGTGATTTAGTCGACGTTTTCTATTATTCTTACAATTCATTGCCGGAGTATATTACTGCAATGACCACATAACAGTTAGAAAGTTAAACGTTCTAGAATCCTCTATCTGATCGATAACAAAAGAGGAGAAAAATGGACAATCATTGACAAGAAAGCTTGGACCGTCCGAGACTAATAATGGGCAATCATTGACAAGAAAGCTTGGACCGTCCGAGAGCTTGGACCGTCCGAGACTAATAATGGGCAATCATTGACAAGAAAGCTTGGACCGTCCGAGAGCTTGGACCGTCCGAGACTAATAATGGGCAATCATTGACAAGAAAGCTTGGACCGTCCGAGAGCTTGGACCGTCCGAGACTAATAATGGGCAATCATTGACAAGAAAGCTTGGACCGTCCGAGACTAATAATGGGCAATCATTGACAAGAAAGCTTGGACCGTCCGAGACTAATAATGGGCAATCGTTGACAAGAAAGCTTGGACCGTCCGAGACTAATAATGGGCAATCATTGACAAGAAAGCTTGGACCGTCCGAGAGCTTGGACCGTCCGAGACTAATAATGGGCAATCATTGACAAGAAAGCTTGGACCGTTTGAGACTTATAATGGGCAATCATTGACAAGAAAGCTTGGACCGTCCGAGACTTATAATGGGCAATCATTGACAAGAAAGCTTGGACCGTCCGAGACTTACTATGCTTAGATCAGGGACATCCGTATTTAGATTTGGACGTTCTAGGTTAGATCAGGAAATCTGTGTTAGATGTCGAGATAGTTATATTGTATCCATATTTGCAGTACACTATGCATTATATGTTGAGCTATAAAGAAGCGTGCCTGTATAACGTATCGCATCATTTGAAATACACAAATAAGTGTTAAAATATCGGATATACTATAATTGCATTACGGGAATGTCAGTGAGAATTATTGAACTATCGAAAAATTCAAAAAGGAAAGCGAATGCGATCAGACCGGACTGTCACACTTAGACTACACAGATCAATGTAGAGAACAGCTTGAAGAATTAAATTTATATCTTGTTCACGCAATTGGTCTTTCCATATAGAGCTCTGTGATATTTTCTCGATGTTGACATTTATAATGTTAATATATTGTTGTGTGTATATGATCAAAATTAATTTCCTATTATTAATTCGGTTATATTTTATCATAGAGACGTTATATTCTCAATATTGCAGGTACTCGCAGCAGCCTCTATTCTCATATACGCTTTTGGCAGTTTCGAAATTATTTCAAGTACTACAGAAGAATCACGTGATCCAACAAAGTCCATACCAACAGGACTGGTGTTGTCAGCTATCATCAGCTTTGCATCTCTTTTCGCAGTGTCACTGGCATTGACACTCTCCTTTCCATGGAATTCACTTGAATTACAAGCTTCTCTCTCAGAAATGTTCATGGAACTTCAGGTTGTCGGATCTAGTACAATCATAAGCTTCGGAGCATTACTAGGTTTGTTGTCTACGGGGATAGGCGTCGTTTATTTTCAACAACGTTTGCTGTATTCCTTTGGAAAAGATGTGATTTTGCCCAAATGGTTTAGTAATGTTAACAAGAAAACAATGACACCTTGGAATGGTACAGTACCTATGTTGACCTTCACGGCAGTAATGGCTGTTTTTATCAAATTCGACACATTACTGGAAATAGCGGCAATTGGTACTCTTTTCTGCTGTGTTTTAGTGGCAATGTGTGTTCTCTGTCTCCGTTATCAGCCAGAATTTGTCGGTTTGCAGATGGAGTTCGAAGACATCGCATGTGAAGAACAAAAGTGTTCTAAATTTGCAGTGATCGAAAGAAAAGATAATTGTGAAATAGACGATTATAGGTTTTGTCAGAAAACAATAAATAATTCATTGGATATCTTTCAAGAAAGAACGCCACTCACCAATAGTTATGTAAATCAAAGTCTTGATCCATCAGATATACTAAACGAGAGGACTACTGCGTACGGTGGTATCTCTACAGACACCATTCAGCATAAAGCAACACCAAAAAACGGTGTCACATACAAGAGATTTGATAGTGTTCTCAGTAGCAATAGCGCAGGCAGTGTTTTAAGCGGATTAATTCGTCTTCCGTCGGATGTAAATTTAGATCCGAATGAGGCGACGTGGAAAATAGTAGGAGGTTCCTTACTTGTTTTTCTTTTAAGCTCAATGATCCTCAGCGTGTTAACAGTATTAGGTGGAGAGCTCTTTCAAACGCAGTCCTGGTGGATAATTATTTTAATTTTCTCCGTGAT
Organism: Unio pictorum; assembly: GCA_030141615.1. Classification (NCBI taxonomy): domain Eukaryota; kingdom Metazoa; phylum Mollusca; class Bivalvia; order Unionida; family Unionidae; genus Unio; species Unio pictorum. The sequence continues at coordinate 2,822,747 of JARLTB010000442.1, forward strand.
AATTCTACTTATTAGTACAACCTGCATTATTGCAAGACAACCCCAAAATGCAGCACAACCACATTTCAAAACTCCATACGTTCCTTTCATACCACTTTGCTCAATAATTATGAACATTTGCTTCATAGCAGGTTTACCATTCCAATGCTGGATTCGATTTGCTGTGTGGATGATTATTGGTAAGATACTATGTTCAGATTTACAATACTGAAAGTTTTCATATTTCTTGCATTTGGCAGGATAATTTTTTGATGTAGCCTTTAGCCTATATTTTGCATTATCATATTAAATGATCACAGTTTGGTATATATCGATGTATATTTCTTTTAAAAATCACTCATAAAACAAATCAAGTTTGAAAGACATTGTGCTAACGTTGTGAGTGATTAGGTAACTTTTACACATTAGATAAATACACAGCCATGACAATCTATTAATTATTATTCTCCTATTTGTCTTTTATACTTATATACTTATCAAATCAGTGTAATCGGTCATCAAAACACTTAGTTCAGGTAATGCTTGGTTCCATTAATCACTTTACATGCCAGAATATGAAATATAAACATACTGCCGACTGTCACAATCATGGTTATTTAGAAACGTCTTACTTCACGTGTTTGAAATTAGCTGTCCTTTGATTTCCTTGCATTTGGTTTAATACAAAAGTACAAATAACAAACTTCTTTACGATTTTTTGTCAGTTCCTTTCTTTATTCTACGTCAAATGTTCATGATCTCAGATAATAAAGGCTTGCATAACAAATCTACTAACTGAAGTTTCAAAATAAAACTACTAGTAATTGTTAATTTTATTAATTAAGAAAATGAATATGGCATTGCAATCCTTTGATAATATTGGCAATAACAAGATAGATTTTATATGCAACAACATTTAGAGTTATATAGGCCATTTCTCCTATGCCAAATAACCATGAACGCATATAAGGCATGTGCTATTTGACGTTTCAATTCGAATAGCAGTTGAATTTTATTGATGAATAGCAGAGAATATAAACAAGATGATATATTACTCCTTTAGCAACTAATGGTAATCATTAAAAGCCATTTCACACTGCATTAACTGTTATGTCGTGTGCAACAATTTTAACACTAACCAATGACCTTTCGGTTGACTAATGTCAATGTATTTGTCATATGCTTCGTCTCGCGACAAAATTGAGTATTGGCGTTCATGTAGGACTGTGAAAGTTTAGTTTCGATGTTAAGATTTTATCGATGGTTGCACATTTTGGTCTGACGTAAACGTCATTTGGTATGACGTAAACGTCATTTTGGTCTGAAGTCGCTTCTACATATATTGACTAACCAGATTGTTTATTTTAAAACACTGAAACTGATAATTTGTTTTATTTAAGTGCAAGGTATGCGACTGTAAGTTTTGAGAGCCCACAATATTTCTCGTAACAAACCCAGCATCTCTCTCACAGCTTGAACTAATATTATGCTGAGGGAGTCACCAATGTGGAGATGCACTCTGCAATCTTGAAAATACTGACATGAATGAGGAGACCAATATATTCTCTGTCAACTTGTCAGATTTATCCAGGGCAACTTGTACAGATTTTACTGGACATATGCTTGTGCCAGTTGCATACATTTCTTTGTCTGATTTTTCTTCAAGTTCTCATCAACTACACCCCTGCTCCTAACACGAACAGAAAGCTGCTACCAGATGCTGAACTGTATAGCAACATGTATAGACAATGTCGAATTATTTTTGAATGTCCTTTAAATTCCATCTAATGACTGGGCGAAAATTTTCGCGGCACTGGAGGATAAAAAGTTCGGTTTTGCTTCAGCATAGAACCTTTTCAAGTTGAGAATTTGTACCCGTCACCATTTCATTTTTCAGATCGATACACAGGATGTATTGCTTTAAAGTACTATCGGAAAATGTATGTAAATTCGTTATCCTTTAAATGAATAATCTTACATCAAAATGATAATTTCAAACAAGACCCAGCCAATGGAATATAATTATCATGCTTCAATCGTGTAGAATAACATTTGATAATGGCATCGTAGCATTGTCATGCCAACCATGTGTGTCATATATTAAATATTAAATATTTATCCTTCACATATTTTCTTACCATTTTAATTGTATCATTTAGAATGTTAAGTCAACATTTGAGTAATGTTGTCATAAATAAGTGGGCGTGGTTTTAAAAGCGGTCATAATAAAATCACCCCTTCATATGCATAAATAAATGCACATTTAGGAAAACAATACGAGTTTACAATGGACAATGGAAAACGCCATTGTCCCACTGTTTGCTTCGCTTGGAAGCCACATACTTCTCTTTAGATGATTTATTGAATCTTGTACCAGAATGCTAAACATTTGTTTGACTCAGTTTCCACGACACGAATATTGTTATTTTTTGTGTCTTGGGTAACACGAGAACATGGATTTATACTCGAGGGATTATGTGCATTGATATTTTTGTGTTTCATTTCAGCGTATTTAATCTTCATCAACATTTTATCAAATGCATCTTTATCATTCTCGCTCACTTGAGCCATTTCTTCTAGCTCCTTTTCAATTATTTGTCTAGCACTAAGTTACAAAATCACCATAACATCCCAAATTGCCCAACGATGTAGCAGATTAACGCCATAAATGTATATAAACTTTGCGGTTTAATACAAGCATATTGAAAAAGGTGAGAGAAACAAATGTAACTTCAAGTCATTTGTTGAATTGCAAAGTTTAAGCACATGAGCAATCGTTTCACTTAGATGTGTCTAAAATATTTATTTACATTAACAAAAATGCTGGAAACCAAACGTAGTCCCCGGACGTTAACGATTTGTACAAAATTCTATACTAATATGACATGACCGTTAACATCCAGTTCTATTAGAGAACTCTCATTTAATTTATAATAATTGGTAGTATAACGGATTAAAATATAGACTTAAATCTAATCAGATACAATCGACACATAATTGATATCAAACAATATTCAGCATTATGCATCAATTTCAAGAAAAAATTTATATGTACACCTCTTATCTCAATTTATTGAAAAGAAACTAATTATTCATCGCATTCAGTATTTGTTTGTTCATACCTAAGCAATCGCAATCAACAGGTTTCCAGTCCTAAGAATGTTTTAATAGACACCTATTTTTCCATATTTTTGAGCTTCTTACTGTTGAGTAGAATATGTCTTTAACAGGTGTTGTGTCAAAGAATTACGGTGAATTCTAAAATATCTGCAATTTAATCTATTAATTAATTTACCGACAGATTCAAGTCCTTGTTAGTTCAAACTGGTTGAGACCTTTAACATAATGATACAGTCGTCATGACACATCCTAATAGGTGGCGCTCACCAGTTTCTTATTTTGCATGGGGTTAGAAATGTTTTTAAAAGGATTTCACAGGGTGTCCTCACTGGTTTTACTGAATATGTAATAAGGACTTTGTATATCTTAGACAAATCTCATAGAACCTTTAAATTTCTTTATTTTGGTATATGAATAATAGATGTAATATGGATTATAGAGTAAACAGCTTGACCTTAATTCAAATGTGTACCTAAAAAAACCTGCTAGCTCCGCTTGGTCATTTTCAATTCTTGGGCTTCAGAAGTAAATTGAGAAAAGAAAGAACCGATAACATTGTTTTACATTTTATATATTTGGGACTTCATTCATAACACTCGAAAAAACGTTTATTGCCTAGTCTGGCAAAATTCATTTCCTCTATTTTAAAAATATTGTTCATTCGTAGCACAAAGGAGTAGTCAATTTAGTGATATATATATATATATATATATATATATATATATATATATATATATATATATATATATATATATATATATATATATATATATATATATATCAACTCAAAAGATGACGTGTTGACAAATTCAAAACTGACAATACTATTACTTTATATTTGTTTTCCTCATCATATCACACTATGCCATAAATAGCTTTATATCTGCTTCAAGAGTCTGACAGATGGATCCAGATCTTGCTTTTAGTCACGTGGAATAAAGCCGAATTCTACATTATGTCCACGATTTATTGACCTAACTGTTGTACGAGTTTACTTTCCTGTTGCATTTATCACTCTCACTCTTGTATTATGTTTCATTCCTTGGCAGTAATTTTTTTTCTAAGTAGAACAATACGATTTATCAGACAACATTTTTCAAGTGTCTAACATAATTTAAAAGCCAGCATGAGAATGTTAGAAATACTTGCATATTGTCAAATGTAACTGCGTACTGCATTGTTTTAAGGTGCCAATAAGATTAAAACTCTAATGCAAATGAATCTTCTTTCAGGATTGGTGATATACTTCTGCTACAGTTATAGGCACAGCAAGGAACATGGATATGATGAGCAAGAGGTCGTTTTATATGAAATAACAGCTAGAGAAAATACAGACGGAACGAGTGGGCAAGAAAAGTAGTAGTAAAACCATAGAAGAAACGTCTGCAGACAAATTCGGAATAGCATTAATTAAGAGGAAAGAAAAATCATGCAGATTTATTACAATTTCATTTCAAGCGGATACCATATTAAAATTTTGGATGGATTAAACTGTTACAGATCTTTAATTGCTGTATTTAGAGCCAGCCAATACAAAGAAAACTAAATAATTGCAAGTGAAATTGTTTTAATGGTGCAAAAAATCAGCTTTTTTAAAGAAAAACTGTTAAAAAATCTTTTTCCAGTTTTTTGTAATTTAACAAGTGTATGACAGCATAGGATCAGCATGTCAAGTATTAAGGAATACGTTCCAAGATCCGACCATGGTAATGGAAGGTGCAGAGACATCGTAGCAGAGAAAGAGACCCAGAATTGAAGCACAGTCGATTCGATTTCATTTGACTTGCAGTAGGAAAGTTTATAGAGCATACTAACTCTTTCAAATACTAGAAACCTAGTGTGCAACATTGAAGAAAATGCCGATTCATTTTTGGCGGGATCAGAGCAAAAGCATATTAATAACAAATATATAAAGGTGTTCTATGAACATTGTTTCCATTCCCTCTTGACTAAACAAAATTTGTATCCTCCTTTGCAATATTCCCTGATAATCTCTAATTTCTTTGGTTCAATATTGATTTATTTATTTGTTGCTCTTTAATTTGGTCGCCGACCGAGTGGTATCGGTTTAAAAGGAAATATATTTGGATTGGTATGCCAATGGTATACAATTTATTAAATTCTTGAAACAATTTGATTATGCAAAATGTTTAGTCGTCCTACATAGAAGTGTCCATTACTTTACAACCTGATATCCAACATTAAAAATCGGGTGCATGATTGAAACGGACTAAAATATAAACTGTTTTGGAAAGTTTACAACACCGATCGTTATTTGTTTTATTTTCACATCAATTAAAACATAACTATCATCTAAAAGCTTTGCTTGCTTGCTTGAATTTTAACGGCGCAACAGCACTACCAGGCTATTTAGCGCCATACAATAGGTTAGATGTTCGAAAATAAGAAAGGTTTAACATCGACAAGCGATATCAAAAGCCATAATAGTTAAATATAAAATGATAAGATGTTGGTAACAGGAAAATATGAAGCTTCCCAATTAACGGGAGATGTAAATGGTGTATATTGATGATAAGACGTTGTAAATAAGAGGTGATATTTGCATTAGATAAAAATATTCTAGGTGATGGCATACATGTTATATTTTAAATTAGAGATTTACTTACTTCAAGAAGTCTAAAATACAAGTGATTTGTATTGTATCAAAAATTTCCTTCATGTCATGTACATTATAGTATTTAACACGCGTAGGTTGCAGGTCGGAACACTCGGTCATAAAGTGTTTAACAGTGAATGGCTCATTGCAAGAAACGCACTCTGGTGGATCTTCACCTTTTAGTATGTAGGAGTGAGTAATGTATGTATGACCGATTCTGATTCTTGCAATGACAACCTCCTCCCTACGGATAGTTCTGAAGGAAGGAGTCCATTTTCCCAGGGTTGGTTTGATGGCATGAAGTTTGTTATTGACTGCATCATCCCATGACGCCTGCCACTTCTGACGTAAGTACTTTTTGATACAAGGTTTCAAATCGGTAAAAGGTAATTTAAAATCCGATGGTTCTTGGGATAGAGCCATCTTAGCAGCCCGGTCTGCTTCTTCATTACCTCTAATACCAATATGCTAGGTAGCCAACAGCATACTATATTGTAGGACCTACTAAACTCCGAGTTTTTGACGAGAATATTGACTAGTAATGGATTATCCAGTTTTCTATGGTGTAGCGACTGAAGTACAGACAGAGAGTCACAGAAAATAATGCTATTTAGAATGCGCTTTTGTTCAATAAATTTCAGAGCAAGGTCTATTGCTCTGATTTCCGCTGAAAATATGGACGCATCGTTTGGCAAGCGCACTTTGGTTATGTGCTTGCCACTAACGAAGGCTGCAGCAGCCTTGTCATCAACGTTTGATCTATCAGTGAAAAATTTTGTGTAGTTTTTAAAATCGTTGAGGAGTTCATGATAAGAGTTCTGGAAAACGGCAGGATTTGTCTCAGATTTTTTCCCATCGTGCAACGTAAAAATCACTTTGGGTTGCTTAAGGAGCCAAGGTGGTGTTTCCGAGACAAACGTGGTCTGAACTGTAGGGAGATTAATTTTGATAGTGTCAAAGCTCGATAATATTCTGATGCCAAATGAAGATATGGCATTTGGTTTGTGTTCGTATAAAGTTTTGTATTTTGGTTGAAAAACAGCCGAAAAAGCAGGGTTCATAGGGTTTGATCTTAACCTAAGAGCGTACTGTATAGAAAGCATTTCTCTGCGGTGCGATAAAGGTGGTTCAATCGCTTCCGCGAGAAGGCTTTCGCATGGAGATGTCTTAAATGCTCCTAGAGCTAGTCTTATTCCCTGATGATGAATTGGGTCGAGCATTTTCAAATAAGACTTCCTAGCTGAACCATAAACAATGCATCCATAGTCTAGTATAGAACGGATAAATGTTCTATACAAATTGAAGAGGACTTTCTTAATCAGCACCCCAGTCAGTGTGAGCAATTACTTTTATTAAATTTAAAGCTTTTAAGCATTTAGCTTTTAAATTCTTGATGTGTGGTACAAAAGTCAGTTTTCTGTCGAAGATACTACCCAAAAACTTTGTTTCCTCAACAACTGGAATAAGTGTCCCATCCAGCATGAATTTAGAGTCATCATGATGTCTTCGTAACTGACAGAAAAGCATGCATACTGTTTTCGATTTAGAAAATTTAAAACCGTTATTACTGGCCCAATTGTAGACTTTATTGATATTTTGTTGAAGTTGCCTTTCAATTGTATGCATGTGCTTTGAACGATAACAAATTAAAGAGCAGTCCACACCGGGAGTTAAGCACTTGGTGATGCTATTGATTTTAATATTAAATAGCGTCGCAGATAAAATACTGCCCTGGGGCACACCCATCTCTTGCTGGTGCATATAGGAGAGGGTAGAGCCCACTCGTACTTTGAATTCTCTGTCGGAGAGAAAACTGGAGATGAAAGAGGGCAGACGGCCTTTTAGACCTAGATCATGCAGGTCATTTAGTATCCCGTACTTCCATGTTGTATCATAGGCCTTTTTCTAAATCAAAGAAGACTGCTACTAAATGTTCCTTCTTGATAAATGCATCTCGAATAAATGTTTCCAGTCTAACCAGATGATCGTTAGTACTACGACCAGAACGGAAGCCACTTTGGAAAGGAGAAATTAAATTTTTACTTTCCAAGTACCATACAAGCCGAAAATTAATCATTCGTTCCATTGTTTTGCATACGCAGCTTGTAAATGCAATAGGCCGATAGTTGTTAGGATCTTTGTTATCTTTGCCTGGTTTGGGAATCGGCATCACTGTTGCTTATTTCCAGCTCTTAGGTACATTACCAGCAATCCATAAATCATTGAAGATTTTCAGAAGTAATGTCAGAGAAGATTCTGGTAGGTGTTTCAAAAACTGGTAATGTACTTCGTCAGGCCAAGTGGATGTATCATGGGCCTTGTTTAAGGCCTCTTTAAGTTCCAGTAAAGAAAACAGCTGGTTATAGCTTTCAGAATTGTTTGATGTGAATTTTAAACGTGACATTTCCTTTTGAGCTTTTAACCTTCGAAAAGTTTCTGAATTATTTGATGATGAGGAGTTTGTTGAGAAACTATCAGCAAGAATATTTGCTATGTCATGTTTCGAATTAAAAATGTTGTTATTTGTTTTCAAGTGTCGAATATAATTGTTTTGTCTCTTTACATTTATTTTTCGAATACTATCCCAAACTTTTTTAATTGAAGAACGAGAGTTTAAAGTAGAAATATAATTTTTCCATGATGCACGTTTACATTCTTCTATTGTGCGTCGAGTTTTGGCCCGGGTAATACGATATTTGTTTAAATTTTCGGGCGTTGGACGATTGTTGAATGTTTTTAATACTTATCGGCGTTGTCTAATGGCTTCTTTGCATTCCTTGGTTACCCAAGGTTTTTGTGGTTTGTTACTGTGCGGTGAGGACTTTGGAATAGATTCTTCTGCAATCGCAATTAGAGTTGATGTGAAATAATGATTAGGATTAACATCGTCGAACACTGTATCATTATTTAGTCTTGTTTTACATAGTGTTTCAAACGAAACCCAGTCGGCTTTCTTTATATTCCATTGTGGAATTGCGTCGTCAATTTTAGCATTATTTTCAAGAGTGATTGGAAAGTGATCACTGCTGTGAAGGTCAACAGCGACCTTCCATTCATAGTCCAAAAGCAGTGAAGGAGAGCAAATTGTCAAATATATGCACGTATATGTTCCCGTTCCTGGGTGTAAATATGTCGGTGAGTTAGTGTTAAATAGACACAAATCGTGTCTAGAAATGAAATCTTCTACTTTCTGGCCTCTGTCGTTTATATGATTTGATCCCCACAGAATGTTATGGGCGTTAAAATCTCCGAGTAAAACGAAGGGAGCGGGGAGTTGTTGAACTAGGTTGTCTAATTTATTTGCTACTAGGTTGGTGTTTGGAGGTAAAAAGCCAACCTTTACTACCTTAGGTAGTGCTGGTATGTTAAAGGTGAGTATTATGGTGTTTGTATCCTGCAATTGTGTACCACGTTTGACACGTATTCGACGAATTGCAGTAACATCTTGAGTTCTCATTCCTTCGACGATATCTGAGTCACTGACACCTGCAAGATCTCGGCAGCGAATGACTCCTTTGGATGAATTGAGTGTTGAATGAGCGAAAGTAGAAACCGGAATATCACAAAAAGTCTGAATTTTCTTAATAATCTCGGTCTGTACTTTTCGGTCACATTCAATGAGTAAGCAGCCCGATTTGAGTTTCTTGACAGATTTGGGAGTGCCAACAAGGCCAAGTATAGTCTTTTCGACTACAAATGGAGAAAGCGATGCAACTGGATTTGTGGAGTCTTTTGACTGAATAACCATGAAGCGTGGAAATGGTTCCACGCCACATGGTTCATCATCTGAATCCGTTAAAGGTTTTGAACGTTTAAGTTGATTTTTGTTTTTATTTTCCATGATGTTTTCTTTTGTATTCATCACCCATGTTCACTCACCCACCACGGAATCCAACTGGGGGACACTTTTGGAGTGCCAGGGATACACAGATGGTATACTCAGTAAGTAAATCTACCTCCCGATTGACCCGTTAAGCCACCGCCTTCTAGGAAGTCTTCTAGTACTTGGGGAAATGAAAGCTAAAATGATAGAATGAAGGGGCAACGGTGGTATCAAGAGAGATACAAGAAAGATATAGAAAGTGAGCTAGTAAATAAAGACCTCCTAGGGCTCGGCGTGACCAGCCGATTTGTCGAGACCGGGCCCATCTCGACCACCAAGCTAAGAGAAGTAGAGGCCAAAGTAGTATATTGCATCGGAAAAGCCTCCGCTCAACTACCAGGATCCTTTCCTCCTCCGACACGGGTCGCAACCCACGGCAAACAGGTCGCCTCTACTTATTCGCCTTTTACGACACGTGGCGAGGCACGTCGGGTAAATTCTACAACCCCGAACCCGCAGGGGGATCATCTAAAAGCAAAAACAATGTTAGTTTAGATATAGGAGCAATGTAAGTGTTGACCGCAACTACAGGATTAACCAAACACACCAATTAAATGTATGTTGCCTTCGGAAGATATATTTTATTTATCAAATATTAACCTATATTAGTCATAGTACCAATCAATAGTCATAGTAACACTCCCACTCAATAGTCATAGTAACACTCCCTCTCAATAGTCATAGTAACACTCCCACTCAATAGTCATAGTAACACTCCCACTCAATAGTCATAGTAACACTCCCACTCAATAGTCATAGTAACACTCCTACTCAATAGTCATAGTATCACTCCCACTCAATAGTCATAGTAACACTCCCACTCAATAGTCATAGTAACACTCCCACTCAATAGTCATAGTAACACTCCTACTCAATAGTCATAGTAACACTCCCACTCAATAGTCATAGTAACACTCCCACTCAATAGTCATAGTAACACTCCCACTCAATAGTCATAGTAACACTCCCACTCAATAGTCATAGTAACACTCCCACTCAATAGTCATAGTAACACTCCTACTCAATAGTCATAGTATCACTCCCACTCAATAGTCATAGTAACACTCCCACTCAATAGTCATAGTAACACTCCCACTCAATAGTCATAGTAACACTCCTACTCAATAGTCATAGTAACACTCCCACTCAATAGTCATAGTATCACTCCCACTCAATAGTCATAGTAACACTCCCACTCAATAGTCATAGTAACACTCCCACTCAATAGTCATAGTAACACTCCTACTCAATAGTCATAGTATCACTCCCACTCAATAGTCATAGTAACACTCCCACTCAATAGTCATAGTAACACTCCCACTCAATAGTCATAGTAACACTCCCACTCAATAGTCATAGTAACACTCCCACTCAATAGTCATAGTAACACTCCTACTCAATAGTCATAGTATCACTCCCACTCAATAGTCATAGTAACACTCCCACTCAATAGTCATAGTAACACTCCCACTCAATAATCATAGTAACACTCCCACTCAATAGTCATAGTAACACTCCCACTCAATAGTCATAGTATCACTCCCACTCAATAGTCATAGTAACACTCAATAGTCATAGTAACACTCCCACTCAATAGTCATAGTAACACTCCCACTCAATAGTCATAGTAACACTCCTACTCAATAGTCATAGTATCACTCCCACTCAATAGTCATAGTAACACTCCCACTCAATAGTCATAGTAACACTCCCACTCAAAAGTCATAGTAACACTCCCACTCAATAGTCATAGTAACACTCCCACTCAATAGTCTTCCATCGAAGACCTTTTCTTGTTACATACTTTAGATATTTATGGTGTTAGGAGAACAATGTTATTGTTTCAGGATTTATTGTTCATCTGATTTTATCATCGATATGACTGACAAAAACAATGCCATCTTAATGTCTATTGTTTCCAGTTATAATGTTTTAATACCGAGTATTTCATTTTGATCAGGTTTTTTTAAAATTAGGGCTACGACATTTTATGACTTGGTACAATGTCTTTGGATTAACATTTACATTTTTGAAAGAGATCAATGCCAGCTGGGAAAAGTAGTTCTTACCTCTTTTTAGTGAAGGCGTTTGCATTAGCATTAGCATACATATATCAAAATCTAAACGTTACCTCACAATCTTTTCTTTCATTTGCATGTCAACGATAACGAAAGCGTTGGAAATACACCATTACTGCTATTATTTAGGATTTCTTGTTCATCTCACTTGACCGAAGGTGGGTATTTTACTTCCAACGTGCATTATGTGCAGGCCGTTTTTCTTCACTTCCACTGTTGTTGAATAACTACTGTATTAACAAACTATATTTTAATAATTGTTTGGTAAATTTCTATTCACTTTACAGAAGGCTTCTCAAAAAACTAATATATTTTGTACGTTTGAAAAGCAGATAATGTGCCGCTACCGGAAAGACAAGAATGAAGTCTTAAAATTATCTAAATTGAATAAAAACAAATTTAATATAGGGTATCATGGCAGCAAGATATGCCAACTTTAAAATAATAAAGCCGATCACATATCAAGCACGACTCCTTAGCTAGTAATATCAAAATCGTAAAACGTCTTCTTGTCAAACACTGATCTGCTGAAATAGACTGAGATCTTCAAATACATATCGCAGATCTCCCATTAAATATGGCCGACATGTCTAAAAGTGTAAGTTACGTGAACGACCTCTCAAGAAATTGTAAACAGAATATTATTAAAGCTGAGATTATCCCGACAAGAAATGCGTTTCAAAGCTTTCGAAATTATGCTCTGAATGCGTCAGATATGACAACAGCTACAAGCTCTAGTAAAATCCGCAATGAAGTTATTTTCATAAAGGTCATTTTACTAATTTAGTTTACATTTTTTATAATTAGGATCTTACTATATCAGATGTTTCGATAGTATTGCAGAATAATCATGAGTCTTCAAATATAGCCACTGTTTCCAAACATATAGACAAGTCATTACTTCTTGCAGCAAAACCTGAACAAATATACACCACATTTAGCACTTTATCTTAATACCTACAAACATGTACATATATTAACAATACTTTGGATATCTGGAGATAATGTACCATTTTCTGAGTCAAACGTGTACATCTCACGTTTTTTTCTAAATCGAACTTTCATTCTTTAGACCATATTACATATTACCCTTCTGTTCTAGTAAATGTCTCTTTCCAAGAATTAATTTAGAGCACTAGTATTTCCAGGGAAAGCAAAGTTGAAATCCAAATAAATTGAAGAAAACATAATATTTAGCCCAAAAATGGTCACAAAAGAAAACACTTTAGCTTCTCAACTGTTAAGGCAACAATGACAATTCTTTCTAAATACATCAATAATACTTCTAACTACAACGTAACACCGATGCCCAGATGTGGGTCAATCCTCAGGGAAAACACAGAGTTTGTAACACTTGCTGTATGTTATGTTACACGTAGGCCAGATATGACAGTGACTGAAATCAATGTTTCTTACTCTAGGAATGAATGAAACAAAATAAGAAAATGTTGTTTACCAGAAACCGTAATGGTTTTGAATACGAGAAACAGTGTTTCTATTAATATTTGAATCAAATGTATGGACAATGTCAGATCCATTAAATACAATTGCATTACAATCATGGAATGAACAAAATAAAACTAACAAATAGACAATTAAATTAAATCCAATAAATATTAAATAAATCAAATATTCAAAATACAATATTAACCTGATTGATCTTGGAGATTTCAACGTTCGCTTTATCCTGCAAATCATTACACATTAAAACTCCTAGATTCCATGCATGGTTTCAACCTTAAACAGTGAGTTAACCAACAAACTCATTAGCATGGTCACATTTTAGACTTGATTCTTCATAGCTGATGACAATATGCACCGGATCACCCTTGTATTCCACGAATTTGCATCAGATCACCTATGCATTATATGCCATCTGGACATATCAGTCCCTAACCCTCCACGCGTATTTTCTACTAAGAGAAATCTTCCCGCTGCTCTGTACCCTATACTGTGGCTATTCATTCGACCCAGACTCAACGCCAAATTTGTTTTCTGTGCTATGTTTCACTAACGGATTCCAGTTCAATATACATATCCGGCCCCACCCATGTGTACACACCAGCAAGATACTTACGCTCCTCTTCTGACAATCGTATACACATTATTCCCACTATGAAAACAAAGTCATATGGACAACGTTCTTTTCCATAACAGGGCCCAGCAAAGTTGAACGAATTGACCATTGAAATTAGTCACAACGACAACGATCTCTTTTAAAATTGCTCTTAAAACCTTTTCACCTTTTTCGACTGCAAGAACAAACCTAAAGACTAAGTTAAGTGTTTATGTTTTTAATTTCATGGTGTTTGTTTTGTGTTTTGCTTTTTGTAGTCATATCATTATAGATATTGTAAAGCGCTTAGAGCTTCTATAGATAAGGCGCTATACAAAGTCCTTATTATTATTATTATTATTATTATTATTATTATTATTATTATTATTATTATTATTATTATTATTATTATTATTATTATTTCGTTTCACCTATGCACAGAAACTTTACCTGCCTCAGCAGACATATTAAATATTGAATGACCCCATAATTTAATTAAAAAGAATCTACATTGCGTCTCTTCTCAGGGACGAACATATATCTCCATCAGAAATTGTTTCAATGCACAGTATAATAAATATATGGAATTATAACTTATAATGGTAGAAAAGGTGACATCCATTTCTGCTGCAATACCACAAATCTTGTGACTTTAATGCAGCAAACGAATTAATGTCTTTGATGACCGACTTCAGTGAGAGCGTATGGCTGCGTAAAGGAGAGCGTATGACTGCGTAAAACAATTGTTTGAAAAGGAGTTTTGCTGGGGAGAAATTAGAAGGACCTTTGTGACCAGGTGACCAGAGAAAACAGGTTACCGTTAGGACACGTATGTATGTATGTATGTATGTATGTATGTATGTATGTATGTATGTATGTATGTATGTATGTATGTATGTATGTATGTATGTATGTATGTATGTATGTATAAATATATATATATAGAGAGAGAGAGACAAACAGACAGACAGACAGACAGATCGACAGATATCGTAATTCAACAAGAAATCTTATATATGCAGAATATAACATTACAGAACACTTGTTTCTTGGTTAAATGTACATTGTACTGTAATTTTACTACACAAATGTTTATAGGTGAAAGAATTATAGATCGAAAAGGTTCGTATGATCGATAATGAGTTATCAAAGATGTTTATTTCCAAAAAGCGATAAAACTACATAAACACAAACATGCGATGTTGAGGTAATATATAAAGTTACTAATCAAAGGGGATGCAAATGGTGTGTATAAAGGTAAACGGATAATACAAGCTAAATTAAGGTGAATAACATTACACACGTGGTTTAAAAGTGCTCAAAAGATATAGGCTTGCACAGAAGCTGTGTTGTAGAAAACCAATTTAACTTCCTTCAGGAAATTTAAATGCCTGTCACATTTACCGTATACGATTCTTCTTTCATATGCTAAACATTGTAATAAAAACAGATCACGTGTTGGATGAAACTCGAAATAATCTATCAGAAAGTATTTCATGCTGAAGGGTTCAATGCAAGAAAAGCATTCGATTGTGTCTTCGCCCTTTAATATTTTGGAATGGAATATAATGCATGACCATTCTAATTACTGTAATGACTAGTATGTCCTAGGCCATCCTAATTACTGTAATGACTAGTATGTCCTAGGCCATCCTAATTACTGTAATGACTAGTATGTCCTAGGCCATCCTAATTACTGTAATGACTAGTATGTCCTAGGCCATCCTAATTACTGTAATGACTAGTATGTTCTTACTAATGGTTATGTAGGAACTAGGCCATTCTAATTATTGTAATGACTAGTATGTCCTTACTAACGGTTA
Organism: Unio pictorum; assembly: GCA_030141615.1. Classification (NCBI taxonomy): domain Eukaryota; kingdom Metazoa; phylum Mollusca; class Bivalvia; order Unionida; family Unionidae; genus Unio; species Unio pictorum. Next base: position 2,838,303 of record JARLTB010000442.1, read on the forward strand.
TGTAGGAACTAGGCCATTCTAATTATTGTAATGACTAGTATGTCCTTACTAATGGCTATGTAGGAACTAGGCCATTCTAATTATTGTAATGACTAGTATGTCCTTACTAATGGTTATGTAGGAACTAGGCCATTCTAATTATTGTAATGACTAGTATGTCCTTACTAATGGTTATGTAGGAACTAGGCCATTCTAATTATTGTAATGACTAGTATGTCCTTACTAATGGTTATGTAGGAACTAGGCCATTCTAATTATTGTAATGACTAGTATGTCCTTACTAATGGTTATGTAGGAACTAGGCCAATCGCCCATGTGGGATCGATCACATGGCGCCTATTAGTGATTATATTTCCATGATTCCTGCCACTTACGAAATTTGTATCTACCATGTTTAAAATCAGTGTATGCTTTGTTGCTAAACGTAGAGGGATGTAGAAATGGGACTTTTGGCTTCGAGGTATGCTAAATCAATACCTTTAATATAGATATAGATGGACGGAAGTATATTTGAAGGGGTTTTCCAGATGCTTGTTGTGTAGAGACTAAAGGAATAGACTGAATCAAAGTAGTTGATTTAGGATCTGGTTGTTTTAGATATATTTTACGACAAAGTTTATTAGGCTGGTTTAGGCTTAAAATGTTGATGCATCATCTGGCAAGTAAAGCTTTGCAACCTGATTTTCACTAATGATGCCGCAGCAGCCATTTCATTGAGCCGTTAGTCTACGTTTTGTATGGTTCTTAATTTATAATTAAGTGTATTTTAAGCAAAATGAAACATGGAATTATTTTCTCTCATATATTTCTCCTTTATGAAGCGTAAAAAGTACTTTAGTTTGCATAAGAAGGCAGGTAGGTGTTACAGACACATACGATATGTCGATGTTTGATAGCTCAATTTGGGTAAAATATATACTAATACCAAAGGTAGGAATGACATTTGGTTTATTTTGGTAATAAATATTTTATTTGGGTTGAAAAACAGATGCAATCATGTTAATGGTTGGATTCATGTTTGGGACACGTTGTAAAGATAGGGCTTTCCAATAGGCTGGGTGTACTAAACGGTCCCAGTGCGATGTAGCATTACAGATGTTAACTTGAATCGAACATATTTCTCATTCAAAAATAATAATAATAATGAAGAATTTGTATAGCGCCTAATCATTAGAAGCTCTTGGTGCTTTACAACATGTATAATGATATCACTAAAAAAACGAAAACCACCAATAGATTAGAAAACATAAAAAATGCTAAAAATATTTAAGGTAGGAAAATTATTAATTGCTCGTTTTTGTAGTGGGAATAATGAGTATGCATATGTCAAAAGAGAAGTGTAAGTATCTAGCTGGTGTTTACACATGGGTATGGCCAGATAGGTATGTTGGACTGGAGTTCGTTAGTGAAACTTACCACAGATAACAAATAGTGTGCTTGATTCTGGATCGAATTTATAGCTAGTGTAGGGTACAGAGCAGCGGGGAGGTGTGTTTTGATCGTAGTACTTTAAGGATGATCTAAACAGCTGTGTTTGGAACGTTCAGAAGTCGAATGAGCAGATATTGAGACGAACCAGACATAACTGAGTTATACTAGTCCAGTCTGGAAACTACTAATGAATACACACCTGTTCAGTGGCATCAACTGAACGTTATTTGTGAATGGAGTTGATGCGTTTCAGCTCATGATATGTAGCTTGCAAATGTTCATGACATGTTTCTGCAATGTGAGAGTACTGTCTAGATTAAAATGTTGGTGTCGCTGATAGTTTAGGTATTACCTTAAGGGATGTGAATGTGAACGTCCTTGTGTTGTGATCAGAATGGCCTCGTCATCGCTCATCTGCAGCATATCACATGTCATCCATGATTTAAAATAAGAAATGCACTACTCTACTCGTTGGATTGTAGCATCAACGTCTATTGAGTGGCCAGATTTGTATATATCGGTTGAGCAATCCGCACCGGCAACCAAACACTTAATGATGCTATTGCTTTTGATATTAAATAGAGTCACATATACAATACAGCCCTGATGCACAGACATCGCTTGCTCGTGCATATCTGAGAGGGTGGAGATAACTCGTACTTTGAATTCTCTGTCTGACAGAACACTTTATATGAAAGAGGGCTTACGACCGTTTAGACCCAGATCGTGCATGTCATTTTGTATTCCCTACTTCCATGTTGTGTCATAGGCCTTTTCTAAACAAAAGAAAACTGCTAATAAATGTTCGTTCTTGCCAAATGCATCTCGAATAAATGTTTCCAACCAAACCAGATGATCGTTGGTACTACGACCAGAACGGAAGCCACTTTGGAAAGGAGATATTAAATTGTTACTTTCCAAGGACCATACAAGCCGATAAATAAGTATTCGTTCCATTGTTTAGCACACACAGCTTGTCAATGGAATGGTTCGATAGCAGTTAGGATCTCCGATATATTTACCTGGTTTGGGAATTGGTTTTAATGTTGCTTCTTTCAAACTCTTAGGTACATTACCAGCATTCCATAAATCATTGCAGATTTTCAGATGTAATGTCAGAAACGATTCTGGGAGGTGTTCCAAGAACTGGTAATGTACTTCGTCAGGCCCAGCGGATGTATCATGGGCCTTGTCTAAAGCCTCCCTAAGCTCCAATAAAGAAAACAGCTGGTTAAAGCTTTAAGAGTTGTTCGATGTGAATTTTAAACGTGACTTTTCTTTTTGAGATTGTAATCTTCGCAAGGCTTCTGAATAATTAGATGATGTAGAGTTTTTTGAGAAACTATCTGCAACAATATTTGCTATGTGACGTTTCGAACTAAAATTGCTATTGTTTGTTTTCAGGTGTCGAATATAATTGTTTTCCTCTTTCCATTTATTTTTCGAATAGTATTCCAAACTTGTTTCATTGAGGAACGAGAGTTTAAAGAAGTAATTATTAAAGATTTTCAGAATAGATGTTAGTGATGCTTCTAGGGAGGTGTTTCAAGAACTGGTAATGTACTTCATGAGGCCCAGAGGATGTACTACGAGCCTTGTCTAAAGCCTCCCTAAGCTGCAAAAGTGAAAACAGCTGGTTATATCTTTCAGAGTTGTTGGTTGTGAATTTTAAACGTGACTTTTCTTTATGGTTTTTTTTAATATTTGGAAGACTTCTGAATAATTAGATGATGAGAAGTTTTAGTGAAACTGTCTGTAAGAATATTTGGTATGTCACGTTTCGAACTAAACTTGTTATTGTTTGTTTTCAGGTGTCGGAGAAAATTGTTTTTTCTCTTTCCATTTTTTTTTTTCGAATAGTGTCCCAAACTGTTTTAATTGAGAAATGAGAGTTTAAACAAGAAATATATTTTTTCCATGATGCACATTTACGTTTTTGATTGTGCTGCGAGCTTTAGCCGGATAAAACGGTATTTGCTTAAATGTTTGGGCGTTGGACGATTGTTGAATTGTTTTAATGCTTCTCGGCGTTGTATAATGGCTTCTTTACAGTCCTTGGTTACCCAAGGTGTTTGGGTTTTTATTACTGTTAGGTGAGAATTTTGGAATAGATTTTTCTGCAATTTAGATTAGAATGGCAGTAAAATTCTGTATAGGATTAACAGCGTTGAATACTGTATCCTCATTTAGTCTAGTTTTACAGCGTGTTTCAAACGTAGCCCAGTCGGCCTTCTTTATATTCCTTTGCAGAATTACGTCATCAATTTTAGTGTTGATATTTTGGAAGGTTGATTGACAGGTGATCACTGCTGTGACGTTCATTAGCGACCTTCCATTCATAGTCCAAAAACAGCGAAGGAGAGCAAATTGTCACATCTATGCACGTGTATGTACCCGTTCCAGTTTGTAAATATGTTGCTGATTCCAGTGTTATATATACAAATATCGTGTCTAGAAATGAAATCTTCTACTTTGAAGCCTCTGTCGATTATAAATGTTATGGGCATTAAAGTCCCCGAGTAAAATAATGTTATTTATCTCTTTCAGGATTGTTTCCTGTAAGCATAATACTGCATGATCGTGTTCATTTAAAAGCAGAAGAATACCATTGTAGTGAGCTTTAAATTCTCGACCGTTCCATTCTATGATGGTGCTCTTTATTATAAGGTTAATCTGGAGATTGAGGAGGTAGGTTAGACAATTCGCGGTTGAAATTTGTGTGGTTATTTGTCAGGAGGAAGTATGGGGGTGTATTTGTTGTTAATAGGTTTGAAACAACCCTGCGCACATGGAGCAGTTTCTTCTGCATCCATGTTCGCAATATCTCCAAACATGTTGTACAGTTTAATGGGATCAACTGACCCCTTTTGCTGCTTATTTGCTTGTGCTTTATGTTCATTTCTTGGTGATTTCAGTGGTTGGGTATTATTGAATATTGTCTGTGTAGATGCTGTGTTTATCTCTGGTTAGTAATGGGAGATATTAGCACTTGTTGTTGAATCGGGTATATGCGTCTGTGTTTGAGCGTCCTTTGAGGTTTTCGGATTGTTTTTCACAACAGTGGAGAATGATGGGCCAGAAAGGAATGTGTTTGCCTGGAAAAGTTTTCTGGCCTCTGTGTAGGGAATGTTTGATGTGAACTTTACCTACTGAATCTCCTTCTCATGTTTCCAAGAATCACAATCCTTGAAATCGGCGTGATGTTCCTTGCCGCAGTTGACACAATGCGAAGTTGCTCTACAATCAGGTTACTGATAAGAATAGTCTCCGCATCTGCCACATAATTTAATTGATTGATTGATTGATTTTTAACGACGCCCCAGCACTTTTAGCCTATTTAGCGCCATATAATAGTTTGTATTTATACATGTTTCAAAATACTTAAAGGTTTAATATCGACCAGCGATATAGCAAACCAAATAGTCCAAAGGAAAATGGTAAGATGTAGGTAACAGTAAAATATGAAGCTTCCATATCAACGGCTACATATTTTAACTTTTGAACATCGTTCTTCGTGATGGCCATAGTTTTGACACTGATAGCATCGGAGGGGGTTTGGAATGTAGATCTCGACCTTCACTTTCGAAAAATAAACTTTGACCACTTTGGGTACTGTTGGCTTGTTAAAGGTGAGTACTACTGCGTTTGTGTCCTGCCGATTGTTATTAAGCTTAATACCTTCATGTTTAATCCTTGTCGTTGACTCTAGCCAAGTCAAGACAGCGCATCACGCCTTTGGATGTAGTGTGTGCGAATGAGGTCACTGGAATGTCTTGTTTTGTTATTTTCGTTTGATCTTTTCGCTCACACTCAACAAGAAGGTAACCGGATTTCCATTGTTTTACGCGTTTTGGTGTGCCAATATATCCCGTAATGTTTTTTCTGTTACAAATGACGACAGTGCATTGTGGGTTTTAGTCATCCTTTGACTGAATAATCATGGACTCCACACTACATGGCTCGTCATAAGAGTCAGACTGTGGTTTGGTACGTTTATTCTGATTTTTGTTGCATTTTCACTGATTGTTTGCTAAAATATCAGCACCCATGCTCCTCCCCCATCTGGAATCAAACGAGGAGACACTTTTAAAGTGCCAGGGATACACAGATGCTATACTCAGTAGATACAATTACCTGGGATTGAACCGTGAAGTCTCCTAAGTTAGGTAATATTACCTCCCGATTGACCCGTTAAGTCGCTGCCTTCTAGGAAGTCTTGTAAAATTTGGAAAAGTTAAATAGAATGTAGGGGCAACCGTTGTATCAAGAGAGATACAAGAAAGATTAAAAGGTGAGCAAGCAAATAAAGACTTCCTAGGGCTCAGCGTGACCAGCCGATTTGTCGAGACTGGGTCTATCCCGACCACCCGTCTAGTAGAGGTAGAGCTCAAAGCAGTGTATTGCATCGGAAAAGCCTCCGCTCAATTACCAGGATCTTTTCCTCCCCCGACACGGGTCGCAACCCACGGTAAACAGGTTGCCTCTACTTAGTCGCCTCTATGGCCACGCAGTGAGGCACGTCGGGCCAATTCTACAAGCCCGAACCCGAATGCTGCCTCTAATGCTGTGTCATTTCTCTTTTAAGTTCTAAATATTTAATTTCTAGTAACCTCCCATTCATATTAAGTCTAGAACCAATTGTAATATCTATAGCATAGCTAAATTCATTTAATGTAAAAGCAATGTGTACGGTTAGCAGATATTAAAATAAATGTGTACTCCGTGTGTTAAGCCGGTCAAAATCAGGACTCAGTCACCAAGGATCTGCAAGAACATCCAGGGTTAGCATTGGAATCTCATTCCATCGATTCATTTAATTTAGTAACTAAAATTTGCACACTTCAGCTGTTACATACGACCCAAATAGTTCTTTAAAATCAGAATACAGCAAAATAATAGGGGAGCATTCATTTTGGTATAGTGGGTACATAGTATAAAACATTAAGAAATGGGCATTATTGCTACAGACGTATTTTGCATTTAGAAGAACAGTTAAGCGATAGTTAAACAAATAAGGATATTGATTATCATTCCTATGCAATGTATTCCAAGACAAATCAACATTAATAAAAGAACCGTCATCAAAAGTCTGCTATAGACGCTTTATTCAGGTTTGATAGGGTCGTATTATTCCATTACTGTTCAGTCAGCCAGGTTTTAAGGACATTCATATTTGTTCGGACCAACTGTCAATAAAGGAGGCGACAAAAGATTTATTGGTTCCAGTAGTAATCCATATCGCAATAAACACAATTAAGACCCCTGGAGAGTAAAGAACAACGACAATTAATCTTTACGATATAATGTAAGAATAAAAAAATAAGAGATTACGGAATGTATCAAATATATTGCTGAAATGTATTTTAAATTATATTTCAACTTTAGGAAATTTTAAGATTTTTTTTAATTGTAACATCTACTGATATAAGGAAATGAATTTAGTTTCGATCGATGATTTCATTAGAAGCACTATAGAGTATTGGGTAACTGAAATTATACACAATCAATAATGTATGCAATTTAGGATTAAGCATTTTTAAGAAAAGTAATTCTTAGTTGTTCTTATCGTTTTTCAGTAAAGTGTCGATAAGATAAACATCAGTCACTCCAATACTCAACAGGAGAATAATTCGCTCAATCCTCAATCAAATATTCGCTTGCCTGCCTTTTTGAGAGAAAAACTTGAAACTGTGGAAGCTCAAATAAACAATTTGGCCCGCAGTATTCGACACTTCGAAAAGATATTATAAAGTGTGAAATAAAGTTAAGTTGTAAACTAAGCCAGAGACAGGATGGAGACAGTATGCTATCATTCAGACACTCTATCTTCGAAGACCAGATTGTCATGCCGAGATTTATTAATATCGTTGATGATGGCAATGAGTTTGCTACTGTCAAAACGTGATATAAGAATTTTTTCTCATTTACAGTGAATTATTTCGTTCTTCGTCGGTGGAAGTTAAAGAACAATGAATCCATTTTATGTAAATCATTTATCTTCATTTTTTAAACATTTACGAGGCATATTAATGATAGTTCTGCTTGAAAACCAAATCCAAAGAATCTGGCGTAATTTGTTTTCTTCTTGTTGAAAAAATGGTAAATCATACATGAATATTATACATCTTTTATATTTGGGATTTGATAATGCAACTACGATCATCAGAAACAATTTGCTGGTATTTTTATGTTTAATTCGATATTAGATTTAGATACAAAATTCTGTTTATTAATATTTGGAGAAAGGACGAACATACAGTCAGGAACAATCTTATTAATTTCGAGTTTATATTATAAATCTTATTGTTTTTTAATAAATATATTTAGTGGATGTTGCTGAAAGATGGAGAAAAAAACCGAAGGAAATAAAACAGCGCCAGCCCAATCAACAATAAACGAATGTTGTTTTCTATTGTGATTGATTGATTGATTGTTTTTGAACGGCGCACCAGCACTTTTAGGCTATTAGCGTTATACACTAGGTTAAATGTATACACGTATAAAGTCAAAAAATGGTAAAATGTTTAATATCGAATACAATATCAAACACTAAATATTTCAAAGTAAAACGGTAAGATGGTAACAGTAAAATATGCAGCATCCCGATTAACGAGAGATGTAAATGGCGCATGTTAATAAGGACAGATGAAAAGATGTTGAAAACAAGGGGCGGTGTTTACATTAGATACAAATGCTTTAGGTGATGGCATACAAGTTAAAATTAAAACTAAGGTTTACTTCCTTCAGGAAATCTAAAATACAAGTGAAATGTATGGTATCAAAAAGTTCCTTTATGTCATGCACATTATAATACTTATTTGTTTTCTATTTAAAAACTTAGAGAATAGTGGCAGCCAGTATCAATTCAAAATTAATCCATCATCAACAAATATAAATACAGAAGAGCAAACCTAATTTATTACAACTAAAAAACCCAAGCGTATTGATGTTAAACGTTTGCAACATTGGCCAATCATTTCAAATCTCGCGATCAATTAGTCCATAGCATGTTTGAACGTCATGAGTTTATCAGTATAGAATATTTATACATGTGACTGACATAATATTAGACAAGAACAAAACACAATTTGTTAGCCTTTATTATTAACAAATTATTCTGTATGATGCGATATTAGGTATTCTTTTTTCGATATACCAATGACTACCCAACGCAAACAAATCTTATCGGAATTACTTAAGACAATACATGTTATTGTATTAAACATTTCATTTACAATAGCCTAGTGGCAAAAATGGAAATTGCATCACAGAAGCAAGTGACATTGTAAAAAGATGGACTAAGTATTGAAAAGAACTCAACAGCAATCCGTTCTCAAGAGACCCAGAGGTGCTTGAAGTTCCAAACTCCACAAATGATGACGATTTCTCCATTCTCAAAGACGATGTGGAGTCAGCAATAAGAGCACGGAATAATGGGAAGGCAGCTGAAGTCGACAACATTCCAGCTTAACTTATCAATAATTGTGGGGAATCAGTGATAGAGATACTAACAAAAATCTGTAACAAGATCTGACAGACAGACGAATGGACAACACATTGGACACAGTCGCCGATTATAACTCTCCCTAAAATAGGAAATGTCCAGCTGTGCCAAAATTAAAGAACAATCCGTTTGATCAGCCATGCTAGTATGGTGATGCTGAACATCATCTTTAACAGAATGAATCCACGAGTAGAATAAATAATTGCTGCAGAACAGGCAGGTTTCCGGAGTAGAAGAAACACAACAGAACACATATTTAATCTTAGGGTTCTGTGCGAAGAGTACTCACAACATCAACAATACATCTAAAATGTGTTTATAGATTTCAGAAAGGCTTTTGACAGAGTGTGGCATAAGGCATTGTGGGACACAATGAAGAAGTACAACATGGGTCACAATTTAACCAATACCATCAAGCAGCTGTACGCCAAGGCTACCAGTGCAGTAATTGCTCAAGGTTCTGTGGGGGGCTGGTTCAGGATAATAGTTGGAGTACGGAGTCCCGCCACCCAAGCTTTTCAACATCTACTTAGAGCGCGTCATGAGCGAAGACCCTGGATGAAACATCTTCCAATTTTGAGATGGAGATAAGCGCCTGGAAGACAAAGCTGATGCCAAATAGTGGCAAACAAATCTCAACCAAGATTATAGTCAGAGGACAGGAACTGGAAACAGGTTTATGAATTTGAAGAACTATATCATGCTGCTTGTAATACACTGTTCAAGAGATGTGATATAAAAACTATGGACAATTTACATTTCACTATGCTTGTAATACATTGTTCAAGAGATGTGATATAACAACTATGAACATTTTACATCTTACTATGCTAAGACTGAACTACCGTGATAACACGAATATCAACAACAAAATCAATAATGAAAATAATACTGATAGTAACAAAGGTAGCAGTAGCGTTTTAATACATCATTTATAACCATCCTTAATATTACTTTTGTTTTCGCAATAGTTGTGACTTCAAAATAAATTCCAGTAATGAAGCAGAGCTGATAAGTCATTTTGTCTCCTACTAATCCCTAAATGCCTTGTCAGGCAACAATACAGTCAAAAAAGAGAAGATTCTTGTAATACGATTGTGTAATGACTGTTTTGAGTGCTTTATTTATTTAACATAAATTGTTAAAAGTAGTAAGAAATTAAATAAAGATCCAAATCAATAACTTTAGCAACTTTCAACAAATAATTTAAGTTCTCTTGCATAAAACGTGAACATTTCAGAGGAACATTATTTGCATTCCAAAATAAGCTCTATCAAAGTCTAACCTTATAGAATGAATTCCAAAATGAAGGTGCCGTTGATCCAATAGTCTGGTTGTTTCAAAATGATACATTCCAGAATGTATATTAATGAATTCGCAATAATCCCCAAATAGTGATTTAGTCCAAAATTCAATAAGGACTTTGCTCTTGAATTAAATATTTCCAATAATTAAATCATTTGATATTATAACTGAATGCAACAAAATTAGGTTTTATAAAGACTAGTGTTAAGTTAGGAATTATTAATGTCGATCCAAACTTTTATACAGATCCTCAAATGACCTAAGTCGCAAAAACCTTTGCTAAAAACATCACATTTTGGATACTTTCACTAAACACGGTTAGGAATACTTACTTTAATTAGCCAATCGACCTGCCAGATCTCAGGTAAAAGTCATGGTTTATTCATAGTCCTGAAGATAAATCCAAGTACATATAATCTTTATCTTAAATTGTGTGTGTTTGTGAGTGAGTGTGTGTGTTTGTGTGTGTGTGTGTGTGTGTGTGTGTGTGTGTGTGTGTGTGTGTGTGATTTAACTTTCAAAGTAGCTTGAATACTGGTTCAGTCATGTCGCTGCGATGTCTGCCGTGTGGCAATTTTAGTGATGTCTAGTTCTGCGACATCATGGCGTAATCATGTAGCACGATGTATTTATTGCCCAGTCACAATATCCTGACACCAGGCCGACCAGTCGTAACAGTAAGCACTTATTGCTGAGCGCCTAGAGTGGTAGCTTTTAGTGCCATTTTAAAACGTGTAGTTCGGCCGGGGCTAGAACTACGCGAATTGCCACATCCGTGACGGATGCTCTTATCACTTAACCACCGGAAGTGTTGTTTACAAATGATCATGTACAATCTACAATCATGCACAAATGTTAAACACATAACATAGTTATGCAGAACAATATCAAGCAATTGCCACCTTCAATAAGTTCTAATTGCACCAATATTAAAATTTGAACTATGTTACATATGTAAGCTACTTTATATACCTAGTAAGTTTTAGTTTTGTTAATGTTCATTGTTGATCAGATTAATTTTGATTAAATATTTCATATGAAACTTGAAATATTTTTCTAAGCTGGAACTTTAAATGTAACGGAACTCATTGAGAATCTGTATCGAGTATCATTCCAACGCCTCTGAGTTTTCGTTTCTAAAGTAAAAAGCTCTTCATTGAGATAGGATCGATAGGATCATTGCAATGACCAGATTATAGTCGTCTTCATTGAGATAGGATCGATAGGATCATTGCAATGACCAGATTATAGTCGTCTTCATTGAGATAGGATCGATAGGATCATTGCAATGACCAGATTATAGTCGTCTTAATTGAGATAGGATCGATAGGATCATTGCAATGACCAGATTATAGTCGTCTTCATTGAGATAGGATCGATAGGATCATTGCAATGACCAGATTATAGTCGTCTGTTCAGGAGTCCAGTTGGTACTGGTAATAAGACAATTATAAATACAGTGTTTTAACATCCAGAAAGTAAACTTCTAGTGTAAATGTAGATGGCTTAAAAGTTACAAAGTCAGAAGATTAGTGGTTTACTTGCAAACATTTTTCGTAATGACATTATTCTCATACTCAGCACTTTTATAACATTTGTTAGGTACATTTTGTTTGTATTTTATTTTGTCTTTAAATCTGTGAGTGAAAATTGTAAAGGTCGTTTTGTAGATAATGTATTACATCCAAAATATTTGCATATAATTGCAGATTTTTTAAAAAGATAATTATTACATTTGGTAAGCAAACTTACATGGAATAGAGTTCAGGACATCGATTTTTTCCCTGGAAATTCCTAGTCTACTTGATGGTTTCTATGTTCTGTACTAAAATTTAAATGTTTGACTTACACATTCTTTAACATTTATAATGTTCCAGAACTGACAATTTGACCCTCATCATGGTCTTCTTATTCGGTCTTAAGTTTATACATGAGTTTATTTACAACTGTGTTATTTATTTCTACCTTAATATAGTTGATCAATCATTTTTTAGTTGCGTTTCACTTGATATTTAAAAGGCTTTATTTATTCAAGTTATTCATTGGAATTACAAGTTACTCATTAATACTTTGGGGTTAAATAACTATTTTGGAATTATTGTGCATTCATTTTGAGACAGTTTAGATTACATAATGCTGATACATAACGATTGTTAGTACATCATCATTGTTCCAGAATATTAGTACATCAACACATTTAAGACTAATTCATTCGGAACACTATTTTAATTATTATTATGCTTTATACTTGTGGCCTTTTAGGACGAATTGGGTTTTAATTCACAACATTTTTTTCAAGTTTGACTTTGTATGCTAGGGAAATAAAGTATGGTATGCATTTTACTAGACTTGATGGGATTTTTCGTTCTTGTACGTTATTATGTTTAATATCATACAGTCGTGACACATTGTTCCTTTTTTAATTTACATAGAAAAGCAGTCTTTCAAACTTTTAAACTAGATATTATTACGTTAAGATAATGCATCGTTTGTGGCAGCTCCTGTATATCCACAGAGACGGTCTCCGTGATTTGCTATATTAATCCTCTGAGTGTTGGGCATCGTTTATCTTTCACAACTCAAACCATCAATCAATACGATTGTTGTTAATGGTTGTATTTTTTGATGCTCTGGGACATGCGTATTTATTCCACTATAATATCCAACATCTCTGCTATCTTGGACTAATATTTCAGTATACACACTACAATTTGATAAAAGGACACTTCTTTGTTTCATGCTTTAAATAAAATGATATAGAACTTTTATGTGATTCTGAAGATAGTATGACCACAAACTATGAGGGAAAACGCTTCATTTAGCAAACGTCGATGACTTGGCTCCTATAACATTTCCTACAAACATCTGTCACAATGTATTCCAGAGACGTAAACTCAGGAATATTTAGAATTGTATTATGTATCGATTACCTATTACATGATTATGTCATGATACTGTAACATAAAAAGACATCTTCCAGAACTCTCTCTGTCAGCACGGCAGCAAAATTAACAAATATTAAAATGTCTTCGCTATATGCAATGTTAAATTGTTCTTAGTTTTAACAGATCCTGGTTATTACACAAACATGTGCAACATGAAAATAGAAACAAACAAAGCAATGTAAGCATCAAATGGCATTCTGGTTTATAACATATTTCATTTTCGCAAGAAAAAAATCAAATTTGATAGGGCACTTTTTCACCATATGAGGTTAATTTAATAGCAGGTACAATAATACGCACATACACACATTTTATATAAATATGCAGCTTAACTAAATAGATCGTTGTTTTGTCAGTCCATCCAAATGTGATATTGTATAGTATTGATCATTTGATCTCAAATTCAATCAACAGTGATTTGTGTTAATCAGATACAATATTCTTTGCAATTACAGAAAATAAATCAAGATATCTTCGTTGCTGGAAGACTGGGTGTATTAGATTAAGAGAAAGTTTAGTGCAACATTGAAAATTAAATGCTTTCCGATTATATGGAAATTGTTTATACAAAGTACGGTTTGCCTTGTCAACCTACAGGACCAATCGTCTTGCAATATGAACTATTTACGTGTAGTTTTGTTCTCTTTGTGAAAACGTCCTGAATGTGTTCATATTATTACGAATCTTACTAATGAGTTTTTCTGATATGTGGTGATGCAATACATATGTACCATTTGAATTTCCAGATATACCATTTAGGTTTTGATATTTCATTTTAAATTAATGGGTCAAGTTATCATTACTATTCTCGTTATATGACAGTAAACAAGCAGGCAGGCAGTGTAATCAAGTTTGAAAATGATACCTAGCTAAAGTTAAGAGGACTTTCAAAACGAATTAATACTAGGATTTGTAGGAATTTAGTTTTAATGAGTTTTTATTTCATATGTTCTGTTTTATTTCCAATGTACCAGACCCAAAAACGTATATCACTGCAACACTCACTGAGACAATTCCTTCTAAAAGGTCGGCTTCCAGATAGTCAAGACATGAAATAAAAATATCTATGAAATAAAATTATCATTAATACTTTATTACTATTTTTATTTCCTTTTGGCATTAGTTTCTAGACCAAATCTTTACGATAGTGTGTACTGTTTGCTAAATCAAATGGATATATGTTTGCAAAAGTCAAGACAAATATTTATAGAGATATAATCACAGTATTTTTTATTGCTTTATGTACAATAATAATATCTCAACCTATTTGTCTGTCATAACTGTGAAAAGCTGGTTGGTCGATTCGTCCTTGTTAACAAATTAGTTTCAACCTTATAAACTGTTACCAGAGAGTTATAACATCCTGGTAAATAATTAGTTACAAAATATTGCTACGAAAACCTTACTGAAACGTATTATTTAAAAGAATAACACATATAACCTCCTTTCAACCACTTCTGATTATAATGATTATTATTTTGATTATAATGATTATTATTCTGATTATAATGATTATTATTCTGATTATAATGATTATTATTCTGATTATAATGATTATTATTCTGATTATAATGTAACCGGTAACGATCCGTACCCTAATTAATGCAGTAATCTATGTTGTCACTCCAAATATATTTTTTATAAATATGTGAAACTGTCGAATCAGCTTTGTTTAAATACAGTCTAGGCCGCTATTAAATTAGCCGTGACATAAATCAATAATACAATAATTGCATACATTTGGATTATACATAATTATTATTTTCCCTTTTGAAGCATATGACGTATGTCATTATATTTTACCCCACTGTGTATTGACAATAATCATCTGACTTCATTACTCTCTAATTGCAAGACGCATGATATAGTTATGACCATGTTAGAGTTTTATTCGATAGTACAATGCTATTATTTGAACTTAAATACTGACGCTTAAATTGTAATAATTAAATATTCATATTTCAATAATTTTGTTTATGAGGTAATACAATAACATTATAGCCATAATTTATCATTAATGTAATGCACAACGTTTACCGCAAAACTCAGAGTACATGCAATTTCTAACTTGTATAGTTTTGGTCTAAATTGATATGCTTTGGCGTAACATAATATTGATGTACGAAATCTACCTATGCCTTACAGATTTAAAGCTCAAATACATGCCTACATG
The DNA here is from genome assembly GCA_030141615.1 of Unio pictorum. Taxonomy (NCBI): domain Eukaryota; kingdom Metazoa; phylum Mollusca; class Bivalvia; order Unionida; family Unionidae; genus Unio; species Unio pictorum. The sequence goes on from JARLTB010000442.1 coordinate 2,853,661, forward strand.
CGCAAAACAATATATATATATATATATATATATATATATATATATATATATATATATATATATATATATATATATATATATATATATATATATATATATATATATATATATATATATTGAATTGCGAAACTAAAACGTGCAAATCAAATTAATCAGAATTTTCTTTTCTTCTTGCATCAATAATATTATTCTCTGACGTAACAAGTCAGTTTGATGGATGAAGTACAAATGTGGCAGTTTAAATGACCTATGTATACGGCAAGATATTGGAACACTTGATCAATCCGATTGTTCTTCCCATAATGTGCACAGCAAATTTAGATGTATGTCTACAATTTAAAACAAAAAAATATTTCACATTAACGAGAACTGTTTTTAATCCGTTAGGGGATTTATTTCAAATATAGCAGAGAAAATATACGCAATCACAAAACCGAGTTGATCGGGAAGCTTTTTGTCTTACCGTTAACATCTTGCCGTTTAGCTTTCCACTATTTGGTTTTTGTTATCGCTGGAATAGAAGTATAAATGTTTTACTTTATCTACACATACTGATTTACTGAAATAAATGAGAAAGGGAGGAAGAGACGATAAAATGTGCCAACAACATTGAAGAATTTGCATACTGAGATTATGGCCATAAATTTGTATATTGATGCACACGATCTAAACGTCAAATGTCGACTCATAACTAACAGTAACTCATAACTAACAGTAACTCATAACTAACAGTTACTCATAACTAACAGTAACTCATAACTAACAGTAACTCATAACTAACAGTTACTCATAAATAACAGTAACTCATAAATAACAGTAACTCATAACTAACAGTAACTCATAACTAACAGTAACTCATAACTAACAGTTACTCATAACTAACAGTTACTCATAACTAACAGTAACTCATAACTAACAGTTACTCATAACTAACAGTTACTCATAACTAACAGTAACCCATAACTAACAGTAACTCATAACTAACAGTAACTCATAACTAACAGTAACTCATAACTAACAGTTACTCATAACTAACAGTAACTCATAACTAACAGTAACTCATAACTAACAGTAACTCATAACTAACAGTAACTCATAACTAACAGTAACTCATAGCTAACAGTAACTCATAACTAACAGTAACTCACAACTAACAGTTACTCATAACTAACAGTAACTCATAACTAACAGTAACTCATAACTAACAGTAACTCATAACTAACAGTAACTCATAACTAACAGTTACTCATAACTAACAGTTACTCATAACTAACAGTTACTCATAACTAACAGTTACTCATAACTAACAGTAACTCATAACTAACAGTTACTCACAACTAACAGTTACTCACAACTAACAGTAACTCATAACTAACAGTAACTCATAACTAACAGTTACTCATAACTAACAGTTACTCACAACTAACAGTTACTCATAACTAACAGTAACTCATAACTAACAGTAACTCATAACTAACAGTTACTCATAACTAACAGTTACTCATAACTAACAGTTACTCATAACTAACAGTAACTCATAACTAACAGTAACTCATAACTAACAGTAACTAATAACTAACAGTAACTCATAACTAACAGTTACTCATAACTAACAGTTACTCATAACTAACAGTAACTCATAACTAACAGTTACTCATAACTAACAGTAACTCATAACTAACAGTAACTCATAACTAACAGTAACTCATAACTAACAGTAACTCATAACTAACAGTAACTCATAACTAACAGTAACTCATAACTAACAGTAAAAGACATTTAACAATTCAAGCCTAAATGACCATAATGAAGTGCGGTTGAAAAAGTACACTGGATATTTCTAGCTTTATTATAATATGAATTGAGAAGACAAAAGGCTATATACAATGACAAATTAAATAATTTATTATTTAAATGCCCATGCCGTATACGAAGATAATTAATAAAGTGTGTAGTTGTCCAATTATCATTTCGTAGTCAACTATCATAAACATCACATGCTACTTATAACAAGAAATTTAGAGTCCATAATGAATATGAAGCTAATAATATTTATTTGTTTTGTCAAGTTGCTTTTCATCCATTTGGTTTTTACCCTGAAAGACGTTTGTCTGGAGAATTCTTGTATCTTGTACATAATTCGAACTACAGTCACGGCATTATGAAATCAGTTTCTAAATTTCGTCTGAATGTTTGGCAGTTGCAGTCTTTGTGCAAAACGTTTTGATGACTTAGTTATATGCTGTTGAATGATAATGTGTTGTAATCTATTATTTCGCAAATTTTGCAAAAGGCTAGGAAATTATGTATGGCTTAATGTGGACTATAGCCAGTTCTCAACTTTGAGGAATTGTGAGGACGATTGGGAACACATATTGTATATTAGTCGGCATTAAGGAAGCCTAACATTATTATAAGCTAATTCAATAAATGTTATAATGATATGAAACAAGATAGAATATAGTTCAATGTGTCTCTTCTATACGCCAAGTTGAAAATCCATTACTTTCCGAATCAGATTGATGCGCCCCTATCCTTTCGTAGAAGCAGGATATTATGAGGATTAGTTCAGGGAATTATATTGATTCCTGACGACCCGAAACATAATTCATTTCCGGGAACATGCATTAGTTCTAGAAATCGCGTTCCAAACTCGTCTCAAGTAATTACCATCTTCTTTCTTAATGTATTCGACGGGTGAAATTATTATAGCTTTGAATATGCATAAACTAACGGCTAAGTATATTTCATGTATAATTATGTATAAGTATAATTACTTAACAGATAGATTAATGGGTATTACGATAATACGTAAATCTGAAAGAAATGTATAGTATCGTGTTCTATAATATTGCTGAACACGAATATCATGTCCGTTCTACCCTTAAGCAGATCATTTATAAGAGCTATGACAAAGTAGTTACTATTGTACATGCATGTTCCTCTCACGGTCTTATTTTGTGTGCTTGAAGCATGCATACCCTGCAAACTTCCATGATAGTCTAGACTGTATGTGCTTAACTTGATTTCCCAGAGGAGTTCAAGATGCTAATTGTGTCAATACAGGGACATACAAAGTTGTTCACTGCATTTGTTGAACAATATGCGACTGACAATCATTCTGACCAATAGTATGCAATCATAAAACTGCCTTCTACACTTATTTTAGCTTGAAATTGCGGAAAGAGGTTTTAAGGTCAGGAAAATACACGGCAGATATTAGGAAATGCTAAGTTTAAAACTGTAAAATAAATGACTGAAGTGGTGGATAGATCTCGGTGTAGTAATTATTCTAGTACAAATCGTAGTTTTTAAATTAACGAAACTAACAATACACGTAAAATATTTTAAATGTCTAAACTACTAATTTAAAATTTACGCAGAACAATCAGTATTAAAGAAGCTCATAGAGGGGGAAGTATGATTATGAGAAACTCTTCCTCTCCTCTTCATCCTACACATGAAATCAGCATTTTAAATAATAGATGTTAATCTTGATTGGAAACGTTTAGGTGAAATGTACCACAATAACAATTAGATTAGTGATAACCTTAGCAAAAACGATTTTTCAGGCGAATGCAGATTAGTTTTATACCGATGTGGCAAACTTAAGCTAAAAGTTTCATCAAAATGAAGTCAATCGTGCACTTCTTTTTTGTTTCCCAAGATGTGCTTTATTATGTGCTAGACCAACGGCACAGTTTCATTGATTCCATTCTTTTGGTTCCTACGAACCGGTCTTCATGCGCAGTAAATAAATACCTTCAAATTTAAATGCACGATAATAATAGAGTAAATAAATACCTTCTAATTTAAATGCACGATAATAATAGAGTAAATAAATACCTTCTAATTTAAATGCACGATAATAATAGAGTAAATAAATACCTTCTAATTTAAATGCACGATAATAATAGAGTAAATAAATACCTTCTAATTTAAATGCACGATAATAATAGAGTAAATAAATACCTTCTAATTTAAATGCACGATAATAATAGAGGTGCCACTCCTGAATGTCAACATATGCGTCAAGACAAAAGACGTTACAGTTGACTAATTACAAATTGCTTGATGCTAGTGTTTGTTGCAGAAATGCAACATACGTTTCCCTTGCAAAGGGTCCTTGGTATCTATCCGAAGCGAGTGGGTTGAAACATGATGATGCTATTGGAGACTAATTGAGACAAATGATTAATTTATAGATCATGGTTCATCTAATTATTTTTTAACAGACGAAACTTTGGTTGAAGTTTAAACTGATTGACATGCATTGCCTCGCTCTTTTGATTTAAAAAAAAACAAAACACAATCGGCTCCAGCACATTTGTGTAGTGCAGAAAATAAACAAAAATTACATGCACAAATGTTTATTAATTCAAATGGTGTTTTTACCACAACTAATGTTGTTGACCAATCTTATAAATACATGCATTTTTTTACCCTAAACCGAGATTATTGAAGTTATACTGAATCCGCTGAATGTTATAGTACATGTCCGAAAACTGTCGATTCCTTTGAATCCGTAATGTATCTTCTTTACTGAAATTAAAATTACACTGTGATTTATACATACAAATTCTAGCCTTTTATCAGTTCCATTGAACTGAACAGTAACATTGTCAACAGAACTTTTGGCATGCATCCTTTGGAGGGAAGTATATATAGTACATAGATAATGACGTCATAATGGTGCAGTAACTTTTTTAATGAATGATGAATAAATTGACCAGTTTAATTCCTTTGTTATGAAGGTAATCCCACGCCAAAATATAAAGTAGTTACTTTAAATATAATGTTTTTGTTCTCTCAAAATATCTTCTATTTGGGTATACGCGTAACATTTGATTGCCGGGTTTAAATGTACTGATCTCTCAGTCACATAATTACTCTTTTCTCGACCACTCTGTATAATTATTGCACAAAACATGCGTTAGGAAACGTGTCGCGAAAGTCTAGAAAAGAACATTTTCTTATCGTTGATAACCTGTAACAAAATTATGTAACATAATATCAAAATAAAGTTTGCTTGTTTCATTTACTAGTCTAGGATGAAGCAGCGTAGTTCCAATTCTGATAAACGGTACAGAACGAATACCAATTTTATATATATATATATATATATATATATATATATATATATATATATATATATATATATATATATATATATATATATATATATATATATATATATATATATATTATATATATATATATATATATATAATGGAGTACATGCTAAACATAATAATGCCTTGTCCGTTACAATTCAACATGGCAACATTAAATCATAGTCATATGGATCAGATTTATGACTATGCATTTATATAATAATAATGGCACAAAAGTTTTACTAAATAGTTTCAGCAATTCATAGTGGCAAATTCTAATTCTCTTAGTAGGTAAAACGTAGATTTACAGGAGCAGTAAGTTGGTTTCGTATTAGATTATTAAAACAGCTACCAAGATTTCTACTATTTTGATCAAGGTATCAACCAATAAAAAAAAAAAGCTAATGTGTCCTGAATCATATATTGCTATTGTATTGTGATCACGTTAAACATTTCATTTCCATTCTTTGCAATACTTTGAAAAAATCATTTCAGATTTTCCAAAAGACCATGTTAACTTAAAGTATTATGGTAGGTTGTATTTACTTCTTTACAAGACTAACTCCGTCATTATGAAGTAACACTTCAAACTATTTCGTGATAAATATGTTGCAGTTTAGAAACAACACTTTTTAGTTGCTATGATTTAAGTAAAGTAAAATAAATCAAAGGGTGTTGTCTTGCCTTTTATCACACAGAGAAACAAATAAATGTGAATATTCATTCTACATTATATAAATACGTGCCTTCAATTTCCTAAGTGGCAATAGTTACAATCAAAATTAGGGATGCATATTCTGTAATCAGATTTTTTTAAAATTTGTGTATATACCGCTAAAATGTTTATGTCTAGAAATAACTAGAATAACTGTCATGCTTCCTTCCCATAGGAAAACATATTATTATTTATTCGTGTTTAATTTTAATTTAATACTCTTTATTTCCACACCAAATAGTTTTGGCAATCAAACTTAAATAATTAATTATTGGAATCAAATTTCTTTATTTAAGATAGAAGGTAATTAGCTTGAAGTGTGTGGTTATAATTCATCTCAACAAAACACTCAAAACAGCTGAGTTTGCATCAAAAGGGTTATGCAAAATCAATCAACTTTATCCAAGCTATTAATCATAGTTTTCCTTTTATATCCTATACTGGGATCATAGTTCTTAGTTCTATAATCACCAGTAAGGAGCTGCAATTAAAACTTTGATATTAATAAATTATCTGCACAATAAAACGGAAATTATGAGCAACGAACGTTTTCATAATCGCGTAGATTCACATTTTATTTAATTTAATAAATTTGCCAATACAAAATTATATGAGTAAATATAATACTTCATCAGTTTTAGATCGGTACTCTGATCATTGGGATTAAAGAATATAATGTTGTTTGGGGGGGGGGGGGTGTTTAGGTTATACCAAGATAAACCCAGAAATAGAAAAAAAGTTACCTCTTATACCTGCAATATGTTTTCTTTTATTAATCCGATTAAGACCAGCAGTTTATACCGTAATGTGACCTTACCCTTATACAAGACAAAGATGTAACAGAATGGTTTGTGTTGTGGTTTTGATTAGAATGAAATGTGTCGGAAACCTTTTTATATCCGTCATGGACGTTGGATTTAAAACAATTACCTATTTAATATTTGATCTATATAATGGTGTACACCACTCCGGTTACGTACAGGTTAGAGCGTCGGCCTGGGTAGTGGGAGTTCGTGGGTTCCAGCCGCGGCCGCATGATACCAAAGACGTACAGAAATGGTAGTGACAGCTCCTTGCATGGCTCTCAGCATTAAAAGCATAGTATTAGAATTGGTGAGGATAGTGTCAATATAGTGTGACTGAGTGAGACATCATGCTACATGTATGTGCTAGACATCATGATAAACTGCCACACTGCAGACATCGTAGCGATATGACTGAAATATTGTAAAAGATACGTTTAAATTCCAAATCACACACACACACACACACACACACACACACATATAAAGATGCGTGTTTTTAACATTTCAACAAATATTCAATCATTCAACCATTCACGGCGATACATTTTGCCAGGTGATGGCCATCTTATTTTACAAAGGGACTGGCGAACAATATTTTGTCCAGTAGCTATGCATCTTTATAGTATGCATAACCCCAGGACCGGTCAAACGGTCATTGACTGCATTGAATACTATATCTATATTTCAATTATTTTTCTAAATAAATATCCTAATTTGGTCAATACATTCATTGATCACTAAGACAAATCGATTTTAATCTCAATTAGACGCTCCAATCCAAGGACAGAATATCGGAAGATTGCAAGAACAGGATATAAGAAAATAATCCAAATAAATTAGATAGGATGTTGTTTATCTCGAAATAATCTTTTCTTAATCTCAAACCAATCTTAATATCCGAGGTAATTCATCACTTTTTAATCAACAAGTGCCAATCATCCCGTAACATCCTATCTGACAGTTTTCTTATCTACTAATATCTGATTAGGTCAAACATCCACAAAGACAGAAGTATATTCGTATTTGGTTTGGCAAATATACAATTCAGCACACGAAGAGAATACACCGTTTAGAGTCAAAAAAGTAAAAGACAAGAATGATGATGAAAGCTTTGTAAACATTGAACAAATAATTTATTTCCCTAGAATTTAAAGTAAAAAAATGATAGAAAGCACATACGATTTTGCGGATAAATCTAAAATTATTCCACAAATTAAAAAACCACAAGTTGTATAAATACAAATTTCTAAGTGAATCGCATTTAAATTCTTAACGAAGATAGAAGGCGATGATGAATGTAATAGTCAGCGTAGAATTGATGTGTCAAAAGTCTCTTGTTAAATCACAGAAATTCTTATTCCATTTTCGAGATCCGTATAAATTCCAGTAAATGTATTAATCCAATAATTTTGGTAAGAACATGTTTGTATTTCCAAAGAAGATAATCCTTTGAATTTATTAATTTGAAAACAATCTGGTCATAACATAAAGTAAATTAACGTGTCAGACGTTAAACTACGACTGATATAAATTTTAATATAACATCAGTTATAAGAATACTTGAGACGCAAAACAGATTCCAGGATGAGTCGAACAGCCACACTTCTGGAAAATAGACGTCTGTTACCAATTGAGATGTGCTTAATATCACGTAATCCAGATATGACCTTGACTCAACTTAATGATTCTTACTCTGAGAAAGAAAAATGAAAATTTCTATGTTGTATACCAAATCTGTCACTGATTTTGGAACAAAGTCAGCAACTAGATACAATGTTTCTAGTATTAGTTGTTTGCATCGCAAATTTGAAGGAGAAAAAAATCGATCAGAACTGAACTCAAATATTGGACAATGACAAATACAGTAAACAATATTACATAACAATAGCAAGTAATGGAATAAAAATGAAAACATCAGACGAACAATTAAATTATATAAAATATACATAACAACATATATACAGATGCACCTTCGTATGTAGTTTGGCATACAGAGAGAATATTTACAAACAGATTTATTGTTTGGTATACATGTACAGTTTGGCATACATATAAAAATACATATATAGATTCATGCAGGCACAGGTACATGCATACATACATACACACGCACACACACACACACATTTATACGTACGCACGTGTGATCTGCTCTTTCGTGAAACATAGTTACTAACAAGCATAATAGGATGTTGAGATTTTGAAGCAACAATCAAAAAGTAATACACGCCTGTTTACTCAATCTTTTTGTAACCAGTTAAACAGCCAAGACTTGTGCCAATGCTAACATTTTTTCTATACTAATCTATGATCTATGACCATCTTTTGCGCACTAAACACAACTCAGCTTGAATTTCCCAAACAATTAAAAAAAGTTAAAACTTATTGAACTTAGATGACTAGATGCATCCAGGTCAAACATTAATATAATATATCATATAATCCAATCTTTCATACCGTAATCATATAAAATAGGAATTGTAATTTGTACTCCAGTAAATAGTTGTTAATATTTGACTATAACCTATTTTCGAGATTGGCGTCTTTAAACAACTTCAATGTATTCTTGGTTGGATCATGCATAGAAAAGCGTACGCACACATATCTCTCAATTAGCTTCTTTTTCCTACCAGAAACATTTCTCTTCTTTAACGCGTCTCTTGCTTAAGTTGAACTTCTAGACATGTTATTATTCTACTCCGTCGTGATGAACCGAATTGACTAGCAGCGCCATCTAGTGGAACGCGCACGGTAAGAACCTTATTAATTTAGTTGTATCTGTCCCGCTGATTGTTATTGTTCTAGTAGGATTTAACGCCATTTTTCAGCACACGATATGATTGATATACATGGCGGCCAGTATTAATGGTGGAGGACGAACCGGGGGAAAACTACCCGAAAGAACCACCGACACGAGAGAAGCTACTGGCAAACTTTCTCACATACCCACGTTGGCTGAATCTGAGACTCGAACCCACGCAGACAGAGGTGAGATGGCCGTGATCCGTAACGGAGAACCACTAGGGGCCCCACCCACTGAGTCAATATTTAAGTGAAGGAATACATTCGGACTATTTTGATTTTGGAGCGAACATTCTTCGAAATTCAGATTTTGTTGCTGATCTGAACCGAAAATTCACATTTGCACCAGGAAGAAAGAAAGATATGAACTTAAACAGTTATTATTTAATTATGATCAATTATTTATAGATGTTTCTTCAGGAACTAACAGCATTTTCCATGTCGTAGAAATTATAAATTCCAAACCTATGCTGTATAACGCTTTCATGAAAACAAGTTAAAGTAACTGGAGTTAAGCAGGCTTAACCAGATAATACTTTCCGCATGACCACTGATTATGGAAAGGTGAACAGTGTGGCTAAAACAGATTACTTTCCATTACCAAGAATCGATGACTGTTTTGATAATATCGGAAATGCCAAACATTTCACAAAATTCGACCTTCGGAAAAGATTAATGGAAATGGGAAAGGATATTTCGGCATTCGTGACTCCAGATGGACTTTATAAAGCGATGCCATTTGGGATGAAATGTTCGCCAAATACTAATAAACAACTAATAAATACGAGCACCTCGGTCAAAATAATTGTGATGCTTTCTTCAATGATATCTTCATCTACAAAACACCTGGAAGGAACATTTAGTGACAATTCCGAAATTCTTTGACAGACTCCCTGATGCAAGTTTTGACAATTAATTTATCCTATAGTGAGTTCTGCCGTGCTAGTGTAACATTTCTAGGACATATTGTGTACAATTAATTTATCCTATAGTGAGTTCTGCTAGTGTAACATTTCTAGTATATATTGTGTACAATTAATCTATCCTAAAGTGAGTTCTGCCGTGCTAGTGTAACATTTCTAGGATATATTATGTACAATTGATTTATCCTAAAGTGAGTTCTGCCAGTGTAACATTTCTAGGATATATTGTGTACAATTAATTTATCCTATAGTGAGTTCTGCTAGTGTAACATTTCTAGGACATATTGTGTACAATTAATTTATCCTAAAGAGTTCTGCTAGTGTAATATTTCTAGGATATATTGTGTACAATTAATTTATCCTATAGTGAGTTCTGTCGTGCTAGTGTAACATTTATAGGACATATTGTGTACAATTAATTTATCCTAAAGTGAGTTCTACTAGAGTAACATTTTTAGGATATATTGTGTACAATTAATTTATCCTATAGTGAGTTCTGCCGTGCTAGTGTAACATTTCTAGGACATATTGTGTACCATGCATGTATCCAACAGTGAGTTCTGCTAGTGTAAAATTTTTAGGATATATTGTGTACAATTAATTTATCCTAAAGTGAGTTCTGCTAGTGGAACATCTTTAGGCCATATTGTGTACAGTTAATTTATCCTATAGTGAGTTCTGCCGTGCTAGTGTAACATTTCTAGGACATATTGTGTACAATGAATTTATCCTAAAGTGAGTTCTGCTAGTGTAACGTTTATAGGATATATTGTGTACAATTAATTTATCCTAAAGTGAGTTCTGCCGTGCTAGTGTAACATTTCTAGGACATATTGTGTACAATTAATTTATCCTATAGTGAGTTCTGCTAGTGTAACATTTATAGGATATATTGTGTACAATTAATTTATCCTATAGTGAGTTCTGCTAGTGTAACATTTCTAGGACATATTGTGTACAATTAATTTATCCTATAGTGAGTTCTGCCGTGCTAGTGTAACATTTCTAGGACATATTGTGTACAATTAATTTATCCTAAAGTGAGTTCTGCTAGTGTAACATTTTTAGGATATATTGTGTACAATTAATTTATCCTATAGTGAGTTCTGCTAGTGTAACATTTCTAGGACATATTGTGCACAATTAATTTATCCTACAGTGAGTTCTGCCGTGCTAGTATAACATTTCTAGGACATATTGTGTACAATTAATTTATCCTATAGTGAGTTCTGCTAGTGTAACATTTCTAGGATATATTGTGTACAATTAATATATCCTATAGTGAGTTCTGCCAGTGTAACATTTCTAGGACATATTGTGTACAATTAATTTATCCTATAGTGAGTTCTGCCGTGCTAGTGTAACATTTCTAGGACATATTGTGTACAATTAATTTATCCTAAAGTGAGTTCTGCTAGTGTAACATTTCTAGGATATATTGTGTACAATTAATTTATCCTACAGTGAGTTCTGCTAGTGTAACATTTCTAGGATATATTATGTACAATTAATTTATCCTAATGTGAGTTCTGCTAGTGTAACATTTCTAGGATATATTGTGTACAATTAATTTATCCTAAAGTGAGTTCTGCCATGCTAGAGCAACATTTCTAGGACATATTGTGTACAATTAATTTATCCTAAAGTGAGTTCAGCTAGTGTAACATTTCTAGGATATATTGTGTACAATTAATTTATCCTACAGTGAGTTCTGCTAGTGTAACATTTCTAGGATATATTATGTACAATTAATTTATCCTAATGTGAGTTCTGATAGTGTAACATTTCTAGGATATATTGTGTACAATTAATTTATCCTATAGTGAGTTCTGCTAGTGTAACATTTCTAGGACATATTGTGTACAATTAATTTATCCTATAGTGAGTTCTGCCGTGCTAGTGTAACATTTCTAGGACATATTGTGTACAATTAATTTATCCTAAAGTGAGTTCTGCTAGTGTAACATTTTTAGGATATATTGTGTACAATTAATTTATCCTAAAGTGAGTTCTGCCATGCTAGTGCAACATTTCTAGGACATATTGTGTACAATTCATTTATCCTAAAGTGAGTTCTGCTGGTGTAACATTTCTAGGATATATTGTGTACAATTAATTTATCCTATAGTGAGTTCTGCTAGTGTAACATTTCTAGGACATATTGTGTACAATTAATTTATCCTATAGTGAGTTCTGCCTTGCTAGTGTAACATTTCTAGGATATATTGTGTACAATTAATTTATCCTACAGTGAGTTCTGCTAGTGTAACATTTCTAGGATATATTATGTACAATTAATTTATCCTAAAGTGAGTTCTGCTAGTGTAACATTTCTAGGATATATTGTGTACAATTAATTTATCCTATAGTGAGTTCTGCTAGTGTAACATTTCTAGGACATATTGTGTACAATTAATTTATCCTATAGTGAGTTCTGCCGTGCTAGTGTAACATTTCTAGAACATATTGTGTACAATTAATTTATCCTAAAGTGAGTTCTGCTAGTGTAACATTTTTAGTATATATTGTGTACAATTAATTTATCCTAAAGTTAGTTCTGCTAGTGTAACATTTTTAGTATATATTGTGTACAATTAATTTATCCTAAAGTGAGTTCTGCCATGCAAGTGCAACATTTCTAGGACATATTGTGTACAATTAATTTATCCTAAAGTGAGTTCTGCTGGTGTAACATTTCTAGGATATATTGTGTACAATTAATTTATCCTATAGTGACTTCTGTTAGTGTAACATTTCTAGGACATATTGGGTACAATTAAATTGTCCTATAGTGAGTTCTGCCTTGCTAGTGTAACTTTTCTAGGACATATTGTGTACAATTAATTTATCCTATAGTGAGTTCTGCCTTGCTAGTGTAAAATTTCTAGGACATTTTGTGTACAATTAATTTATCCTAAAGTGAGTTCTGCTAGTGTAACGTTTTTAGGATATATTGTGTACAATTAATTTATCCTAACGTGAGTTCTGCCATGCTAGTGCAACATTTCTAGGACATATTGTGTACAATTAATTTATCCTACAGTGAGTTCTGCTAGTGTAACATTTCTAGGACATATTGTGTACAATTAATTTATCCTATAGTGAGTTCTGCCGTGCTAGTGTAACATTTCTAGGACATGTGTACAATTAATTTATCCTATAGTGAGTTCTGCTAGTGTGACATTTCTAGGATATATTGTGTACAATTAATTGATCCTATAGTGAGTTCTGCCATGCTAGTGTAACATTTCTAGGACATATTGTGTACAATTAATTTATCCTATAGTGAGTTCTGCCGTGCTAGTGTAACATTTCTAGGACATGTGTACAATTAATTTATCCTAAAGTGAGTTCTGCTAGTGTGACATTTCTAGGATATATTGTGTACAATTAATTTATCCTATAGTGAGTTCTGCTAGTGCAACATTTCTAGGACATATTGTGTACAATTAATTTATCCTATAGTGAGTTCTGCCGTGCTAGTGTAACATTTCTAGGACATATTGTGTACAATTAATTTATCCTAAAGTGAGTTCTGCTAGTGTAACATTTTTAGTATATATAGTGTACAATTAATTTATCCTAAAGTGACTTCTGCCATGCTAGTGCAACATTTCTAGGACATATTGTGTATAATTAATTTATCCTACAGTGAGTTCTGCTAGTGTAACATTTCTAGGACATACTGTGTATAATTAATTTATCCTATAGTGAGTTCTGCCATGCTAGTGTAACATTTCTAGGACATATTGTGTACAATTAATTTATCCTAAAGTGAGTTCTGCTAGTTTAACATTTCTAGGATATATTGTGTACAATTAATTTATCCTAAAGTGAGTTCTGCCATGCTAGTGCAACATTTATAGGACATATTGTGTACAATTAATTTATCCTAAAGTGAGTTCTGCTAGTGCAACATTTCTAGGACATATTGTGTACAATTAATTTATCCTAAAGTTAGTTCTGCTAGTGTAACATTTCTAGGATATATTGTGTACAATTAATTTATCCTAAAGTGAATTCTGCTAGTGTAACATTTCTAGGACATATTGTGTACAATTAATTTATCCTATAGTGAGTTCTGCTAGTGTAACATTTCTAGGATATATTGTGTACAATTGATTTATCCTAAAGTGAGTTCTGCTAGTGTAACATTTCTAGGATATATTGTGTACAATTAATTTATCCTAAAGTGAGTTCTGCTAGTGTAACATTTCTAGGACATATTGTGTACAATTAATTTATCCTATATTGAGTTCTGCCGAGCAAGTGTAACATTTCTAGGACATATTGTTACAATTAATTTATCCTAAAGTGAGTTCTGCTAGTGTAACATTTCTAGGACATATTGTGTACAAGTTAAACCTATATATCATAAGGTCAGGGATATTTCTGAAATCCCGGGACCTGTTAGCAAAAAACATGCGATTCTTAGGAATTGCTGGATACTATCGGAAACATGTGATTCTTAGGAATTGCTGGATACTATCGGAAATATGCGATTTTTAGGAATTGCTGGATACTATCGGAAATTTTGTTCCAGTTTTTCCATAATTGCTGAACCCCTGACAAATGTATTGATCAAGTAAAGCAAGTTCCTTTGGACTGAAAATGTCCAAAGGCTTTTGATAAGTAAATGCCATGTTTAAATGCGCGCCAGTTCTCAAAGCTAAAACTTTCAGCAAAAAAGGTCGTGTACACTCTCTCTTGATGCAAGTTATGTAGGGATTGGGGCAATATTGATTCAAGAATACGAAAATAGTATTTACCATCCAGTATGCAATTTTTCTCAGAAATTAAATAAGCACCAAACAAATTAAGTTTACATTACTTCAGCTACTTCATCGGTTATTGTCTTTAGTGATAACAACCCCCTTAGTTCCGTCGGCAAGATGACAAAAATCAAAGATTACCTAGGTGGAGTTGGTTGCTACAGGAATATAATATTTGCACTAAGCATATCAAGTGAAAAGATAATTTAACAGCGGATGCACTTTTTCCTGTATATAAATGTATTAATAGTTCTTATGTTTTTAATCCTCATATATCATTAATCTATCGTTTTTAAAAATAAGCTTTATTATATAAACCTTTCTTTATCTTTAGTGGGAATGTTTGGTGTATTATATTTAATTATTTTGATTTGATTTAAATTAATTGTTTGTTTCTTAGCTTTATTTATTTAATTCCATTACACACTATGTAATATAACTTTATTAACCGAATTTGACAATTTCCATAAATTCAGTTCAGTTTGACCTGGCTGATTTTCGCAAACAATAATAATATAAACTTTGTATATAATGCCGAACTAGTTCCAGATCTTAATTCAGAAATCAGTGAGAGGTAAAGTAAACAACTTTTTCATTTAGTTTTTTTTTTCTTCCTCAGAGTAAAATTTATAAAATTAAATCGAGGCCATAATCGGAGTACGTGACTAATAACATGTAATATATGTTTCAAACTTTGGTTTATCCAGCAAACTGGCGCACATCCGGGCATCTGTTTTGCGTCTTTCTAAGACTTCATATTAATGTATTGAGAACTAATTTGTATTCTTGAAATATACCTTAAGCAGTCAAGTGTTTGATGTTGTGACCAGATCTTTTGATTATTATTTTGTTCTTTAAATTATTTGGATCCAAGAACTTATTTTTCCATAAATTACTTCAGCTCTAAATGAATTCTTAGACAAAGACAGTTATATAATTTACAAAGAATTATAACGCTGAAATATTATTGTTTGTAATTCGAAAAGAATGATTGACATACCAGTACTACAATGACCACAGCATAACGTGTCCGACGTCCATCTTGTATATCTTCGGGATTAAAAATCAGTCTCATTAGGAACTTTTATTGCTAGAGCATCTATGTTTTAATTCTGGGAGTATTCTTGGATTTTGTTTGGATTTGGATAGTAAAACCGTTATTTCTTTTCTTCATTTTTATCTTTTATTCGAGGAAAATAAATTATTTGTTAAATTTTACATAAGAATACATACATACATACATACATACATACATACATACATACATACATACATACATACATACATACATACATACATACATACATACATACATACATACTGTATCAATGAGCTATATTTATGGACTCAGTTCTATTGCAGCATTATTATGTAAATATACTCACAGTGATACATGTATTTCGGATGTATAGAAACACGTGAGAAAGGTAGTTCTATTTTACAATATTAAACGAAATAACAAACAATTCACTGGAAAAATTCTACTAGGAAGACGGAATAACTTAACCACATCATTTCGCTTGCTACGTGGCGAAGATTGATTAAGCTGCCTCCGTTTCAGGAATAAGACACTGGGGGTCCAAAGTGGAATTGCGGTCTGCGAGAAATTTCTGACAGAAGTGACCGTTGTTGATGGGACGCGTGATCCATTTATGACTTATCAGGCTTTATTATACTTAGCTAAAGCACGAGAAAAACCAATGCTGCTCGTATTACGAATTAGTTTCAACAATTCTATCCAAGATGCCATTCTCATTCTAGTCACCTTTATACAACACATTAATGTTATTTTTAATATATATATATATATATATATATATATATATATATATATATATATATATATATATATATATATATATATATATATATTAAAAATAACATTAATGTGTTGTATAAAGCAATTTGATTTACCAATACTATTGGTATATCAAATTGTGATCTGCCTATGGTGCAACAATACGCATATTTAAACATTCTTGGGACCGTTTGCAGTTGATTCTTGATCAATGATGATTTTTCACACTTTAATCATTAGTGACGTATGAAAATAACGATAAAAAGTATTAATAATGCTCGTTTTCAAATGGATTTTCTATGGTACCCATTTTCATCACAATCCTTTCTGATGTCTATACCCCCTCCCCTATCGAGCAAAATGGAGAATCTACGCAAATCTCTCTCTCTCTCTCTCTCTCTCTCTCTCTCTCTCTCTCTCAAAATAATAAATGTACATTGTTTTGAGTTAATCACTCTGAAGATAAAAATAAATTAAAAAAGAAGCCAATCAACTTATCAATTTGCAACGGTAATTGTAAATAGCCATAGTCAGAGAACTACATTTTGTAGCGGACGCACTCGGGGTGTGTGAATTCATTAACTAGGTCATTTCACAGCTGCATCTAGTAAATCTGAACTCCGTTCAAAGTGGCAAATATATGCATTGGTGTGTAATATAAAAATATATTATACAGTATTTATCCTATATCAATGATATTCCACTCTATATCGTTTTCATTAAAAGGAAATTCGTCAAACCTAGTTTTCTTTTAATGAATGGATGTGCTTCAAGAACCTTCGACTGATGTCCTTCAAGAAACTTCCATTGATGTCCTTCAAGAAACTCGCATGGATGTCATTCAAGATACTCCCACTGATGCCATTCAAGAAACTCCCATGGATGTCCTTTAAACACCTTCCATTTATCTCATTCAAGGTGTTTTTCAAGAAACTCCAATTCATGTCCTTCAGAAAACAACCATGGATGTCTTTCAAGAAACTGCCATAGACGTCCTTCAAGAATCTCTCAATGATGTCCTTCTAAAAACACCCATTGATGTCCTTCAAGAAACTGCCATAGACGTCCTTGAAGAATCTGTCAATGATGTCCTTCAGGAAACATCCATGGATGTCCTTCGAGAAATTTCAATGGATGTCCTTCAAGAAACTCCCATGGATGTCATTCAAGAAACTCCCACTGATGCCCTTCTAAGAAACTCCCATGAAAAGCCCTTCAAGAAATTCCAATGGATGTCCTTCAGGAAACTCCCATGGATGTCCTTCAAGAAACTCCAATGTAAGGCATTCAAGAAACTCTCATGAAAGTCCTTCAAGAAACTCCCATTGATGTCCTTCAAGAACCTTCCATTAATGTCCTTCAAAAACCTTCTATTGATGTCGTTCAAGAAACTTCTATTGATTTCCTTTAACAAATTCCAATGGATGTCATTCGAGACTCTCATATGGCAGTCCTTTAAGAACCTTTCATTGATTCATTGATGTCCTTCAAGAAACATCAATTGATGTCATTCAAGAAATTTTCTTTGATGTCCTTCAAGAAACTCCCATGAATGTCATTCAAGAAACTTTCTTTGATGTCCTTTAATAAAAAACGTTTTCAGGGTTCAAGCATTATTCACAGTGGAAAACAATACTAATGTGAATTATTATGCATATTAAATCTTTCATTCAAAATACCTCAGAAAATTTAACTACTCGTTTTTAAATTATATGCTACATTGAGTAAACCTATAAAAAGAAACACTGCCACAAATTCACGAAAGATATTGATTCTGAAAATGTTGTTATGCGACAAAGGAAAGTACAAAAGAAGAGAGCAGATAACCTATTTTAGTAAGATTTGACCCGTAGACCGTTTGCATGAAAAATATACGTATAATTTATTATCCGCTGTACACGCGGTTATGAACGGTAGTTCCTCATGGTACAGCTTAAAGATCACTCATTTGGAGGAATATGTTATTAAAGCTAAGTTTTTTTTAACTGAAGTTTAGGCTTGCAATTTTCAAATAGTACATTTTAACCAGTAGTTTTCACAGGCTGTTTTTATCGGTAGTTTTCATGTAGCTTGTTTGCACTAGTTGTTTTCAAAGAGAATTTGTGTACTAGTAGTAGGCGTATGTTGTACTGATAGTTGTCAAGGACTCTGTTTGTACTTGTAGCTTTCGTTGAGTATATTTGTGCTACTAGTTTTCATGGGGTAGGTTTGCGATAGTAGTTTTCAAGGGGTCGGTTTGTAGTGGTAATTTTCAAGGAGTATTTGCTAGTAGTTTTTAAATAGTGTGAATGTACTAGTGCCTTCCATAAAGGATAACATAAATTGTTGAAAAGCTGACTGTATGCCACTTTAAACAAATGGTACTATCAGCAAAACAATGTTAAGTCTCTTTATAGAATGCATAGTCTCAACTATAAAGCACGATGTATATGTTAATTTACCTTGGCTGCATGTTTATCATTTACATTTCTTTCATTTCATTATCATATTCTGCGTGTATATCATCTCAGAGAAGGTATTGTTGTAGTTGTTGTGGGGTTTAACACCAATTTTCAGCATACGATAGGCTATACATGACGGCCAGTATTAATGGTGGAGGAAGAACCCGGAAAAACCAGAGGTGAGATGGCAGTGATCCGTAACGGAGAGCGCATTAGACCACTCAGCCACTCGAGGCCCCTAGAGAAGGTGTATTTGTCATCTTTACAGTACCCATGAACAGATGCAGAATTGGCATTTCATTCCTAAGATCTACATCGAGAAGTTTATCTTTGAGGTTTACCTTCCAAAATTTACCTGACTTGACAGAAGTGTTTACACCAAACGATAAAATGCTTGAAAAATGTACAGATTGTATACCAATAGGAAATGTTACATGGCACCTGCTATTTTGTACAAACAATATTTTGGGAGAAAACAAAAACAGCGTTATCTCTCACAAGAGCTAAACGTGATATATCGTGATGATACGTGACACTAGTAAATACCATAGACTGTTTCTTTATCTGTATACTCTAAACTTCAAATGCATGCAGCTTTATTTCTGCAAATGTTCTTATCCTGATACCACTTTTCATATGCCTTAAATATCGCACTTTTTCAAATATCATATGCATTTAAATAAGACGTATATCGATTAATGTGAAATGTGGCAATGAATTATGGACTGCATTTAGGAAAACATCATTATCAAAATATAATAGTCAATCTGGCGCTACCTGTCAAATAAATTATAATGTCATAAGAAGCAGTCACAGAACGAAGTCAACAAACACGCTCAAAACAGTATGATATCACAAGATCTTAGATGGAGCTTTCAACTCTTCAACTCTGATCATTTTCTAATAGCGACGCATGCATATCAGTAACTGCAATGAATATTTGTATTTCATTATTCTATCATATGCACCAGATGCTGACTGTCGAAAGCAAGATGTGTCCAATATTTATTTAATAGAATTATCAATTATAATGTGACAGGAAAAATACAACGGTCCATTTAAATAAATATACAACGTCCCTTGTCATGGTGATGGAAAACAAACCTAGTAATCTAAATTTACTCTTGAGAGATAACTTTGAATTTAATTTGGATCGATCAGTCTGCTATATTTATTAGGTAAGAAGAACATCGATCTTTGTAGCACTTCGATTCCATTGTAGAAAGTGTGAAGTGGTAAATTACTTTAGCTCGGGGTTTTTTTTAGTACATTTTAAAGATGACATTTTTGTTTGATAAAGGATTTGACAAAACAGATATTGATATAGCGCTTCATCACTTAGCAGATGTACTTAAAACCCTAGGTCTATTTTGATCAACTATTGTACGCAGTGAAATGAAATCATTATTTTCAAGTTAAATTAGGAATTAAATGTTCCTTTCGTTGATTTTAATTTTAGCACATTTTATCGGCATTCCACGTTTGTTTATTATTTTTCAACTCACATGGTATATATATATATAAGTTATTATTATTGGATTTTCCATACAAATTGAGTTTATTTTCCCTCATGAACAATGAAACTGTGTTCGTAACTGTGTTCTGAGTAAATGTAGTGGGTTTTAATCATATATGGTAAAACAAACTGCCTATAAATGTCTTTTATGAATAATGGAATAATTACTGGTTAGCATGAGCCTTTTCTGAGTCCAGTATAAACTTTGTTATACGTGTTTTCCAAGGGAAATCTATGATATACAGGTCTCCATTACGTGCTCCTTTAAAACAGATATTAGCTGCATATAAACGTTTGATTACTGCATGGTTGCTACATTGACAGTAGCTCTGTCAAGATAATAACGTCGAAAAATGATGAATTGTTCTCCATTAGTGTACACTGCATAACAATATTACCTACTTTTGTTAACATTGTAAACGACCTGTACCGACTGTATAATTACTACTTTGCATTAGATTTTCGCCAGATCCACATAAGGAACAATTTATGAAACTGTTTTTCTTTAATTACCTTTCCTACACAAGGTATTTGATATTCTACAACCGTTGATGAGATGGCTGCATGATTGTTGCTTTTGATGACTTTTTTAATGAGTTGCCTCAAGGAATAATTTGATAGTGTGTTTAATATCACAGTTTTCTCAGGAAATACAGAACGTTTTAGCAAGCTTCAACATGATGCCGGTAATAGTTGCTGCTTTATCTGACTTGTTTACTAAGTTCTCCAGGAAAACAATTGATAATAGTATTCTCCAATATTGTTTACTCGAGAAATTTAGTAGACTCCTACAGAAATTAAACTAGTGACTGGGTACATACTACTTATCATGAGGTCTTTACTGATTCTCCTTTGGAAACAATTTTGAAGGAATGCTTGTATGATTTTTAAATAAATGAATTTGATGTCCTGGTCATCGTAAAATATAGTTATGCAAACTGTTCTTCGTGAATACTCTGTATGAAATATAGAAGAGGTTTTAGATTTTGGATAAATGACTATTGTTACTATATTAATATGAGATATATAATGTTTCTGCAAAGTTGCGGTTGATCCAGAAATAGCTACTATTTGAAGAACATGTTTGATTCAGTTCCCTCCAGACACCTTGTGATATTCTGTTCTTAATTTACTTAGTATTCCCCTGAGATTTGTGCTTTGTGCAGGCTTTATTTTACATACTGCATGGCTACTACGGTTCAAAAAACGTTTAACCAAAGTTTCCGTACCTAACAATTTTCGTCTCTTCCAATCCTGTTCCCATATAATATCCAGTAGTGTTTTGAGTTTGATTGTCGTGTGGATTAGCCTTGGTTATATTTGGAGAGAAATTCTGCAAGAAACAAGTTAAAGTGTTGTGGTGTTCTATTACCTCGGAACCAATAATGTTTCGCAGAGTTGAGATTGATAATACAATACTAATACTTGTACACGAGCTCCAAAAGAGTTTCATCTGGAAATGGATTGATACATAAGTACCATTGAATGACTCCGTTATTATTGATCTTATATGAAACATGCATAGAGTTTCCACTGCAAAAAATTAATAAATTGTTTTCCGTTACTGTTTTTTCCAGAAATCAACAAAATTTTCCCACATCCAGCGGAATTTTTAAGTGATGAAAACGTCAACTACATTGCTCCCATCCTGCATAATGTTTTCACTGGTTCCCTTATGGAATAATTTATAAACTGTTTTTATCCTCCTGAACAAATATACAAAGCATTTCACCTAGAGATACTTACGTGACTGAATAGTTAATGCAATACATGGACGTTCTGAACGAAATCACAATTTATTTAAAAATAAACCTGGTCCTTGTTACTTCAAACTGATAGCATTGGTTTCTAAAGTTGGTTTCATGGTTATTTTACAATGCCATTGAGAGCAATTACAAACCTTTTCTTCGTTGGTACTAACTGGTGTATATAGAACACATTTCCAGAATTGGGTTTGACTATTTAAAATAATTGTTCCTCCCATTAAATATGAAAAGTTTGTATATTTATTGGGCGGTTGGTTGGTAGTCTGTATTTTAACAGTGCTAGAGTAGATGATGCATTATTTGTATTGGGTTTCTACCATGAACCTTTTGGGCATAAATAGTGCCATTGTCATTCTCTACCTTTGTTTCAGGAGAAAGTTCAAGTTATTTGAAAGTTGGATAACGTTTTAATTATCGTGTATTACATTAGCAAATATTTGCTAAAGTTAGTTTGATTATTAATTGAATAGTTACTGCTTTACGTTTATGTTTTACCAAATTCTTGTTCCCCAGTACTGTTCGCTAACTAAATATATGACGATTTAATAAAACAGGGTATTGATGACATGTTGAATGCTCCATATGAAATTTTCATAGTTGTCCTAAAGGAACAGTTTGCATTAATGTTCTCTCAGAATATGTGCTGTTGATTTGCAGATCTGGGATAGCTACGGGACTTTTAATAATGGGGATCCACATTTCACTGATTGCCTTCACGGAGCGATTTGAATCACGGTTCTCGTTACAGTTCTTCTTCCAGGCAGTATGGAAGAGGTTTCTGAAAGTTCCGTTAGATGCCAGACATTGCTGTGATGGAGATAAATATTCCATGTGCTACCTCTTCATAACACTGCCCGTATCTGCATTATGTATGTAACAGAATTGTTACCGAGAGGAGGGTGGATTAAATGAACAATACAAACACAATTTGTGAAAGAAAATATAAATTTATGTAATAAATTATAAATGAAAAAAATACAGATGTAACAACACAATAATTCATGCACTCAACCCACAATTACACTCACAACCATTCACAATACATGAACAAATTAAATATTAATACAAAAGGAATCTCAGATGTAAAGGGATCTCTTGGACTATACACAGATCCAAGGATCCTTTACGAAAGTTAAATTAATGCAAGTATAAATTACGAAAAATGAACACAAACGACAAACTATACTATCGCACGATGGATTGCGATAACTAGCACGACCATATACTTGTATTCAATCAAGTTGCTAGCTTTTATTGATATCTATGCGATCACTTGAAATATTATTGTGATCTGACATAAGCATGCAAATACAACAATGTATTAAATTGTATTACAATTTCAATACACATATGTGTCTCGACCCCGTATAACCGCACGATTCAGCAACAGTTGAATCGTATCCCAGTTTCCCCGAAAACCTAGGGTTGACCAATACTATTATCGGACGTTTCCCTTCACGGATCCACCACAGTTATACGTTCAGACAACATACAACATCTACCAGAACCAACGGTTCCTCACTACCCTAGATGTCGACCCGGATGTTTTACAACTCAGTTAGCTCCGACACTTGGACTTCTAGCTTTCCAGATATTTACACGTTACACAGATGTTGACGAACAGACAGTTCGACACACAGACAGATACTTCAATTCCGTTTGCACAAATTAACGGCACAATCACATTCAGATATTTATACAGAGATGTTCCGGAACAAATAATAGATGTCCCACAACAAATCAGACGATATCAAAGACGTTTATCAAAAGATGGTATCAGATGTGTTAACAGCTACGGTATCAGAAATGGTATCAACTACGTTAGCAGCTACGGTATCAGAAACATTGACATCTACGGTATCAGATCTACGGTATCAGAAACATTGACATCTACGGTATCAGCGATTATCAGATCTATGGTAACAGCGACTGTCAGCTACAGTATCAGAAACACGGTAACAGCTACAATAAACAAAACCAGACTAATAATAGTTGTCTCAAAAATAATCTAAGCCGTAGATTACGATATTGCATTTAAAGTCTAATAGTGACTAGTAATTCCAAATATTCCACGTTTAATTGCAATAAAAGCATCATTATACGAAATGATAATCTGAATAAAATTCACAATAAAACGAAAATGTAAATTTAACACTCACCCCTTTGGCTGGAGATTGCAAGACGAGCTTATCTATCCTTCGATTAGATATTTTGGTTCCCGTAATTATTATGAGAAATATCTCGCCTTATATACTCTCTATAGGTGAACATAAATCACATCGAGCTTGCCGTGCACCACGTGAAACGAGTATTTCGGATTTCATGTAAATAACAAACTGGCACATGCAAATCGTTACACGCCACTTACCTTGGAGAAAACCACTTAATCACCCCAGGTAATGCGTGTACGACGAAATCAGGAAAATGGTGAGTTTCGTTTGCAATTCAAGAAGAACAAAAATCAGTTCAATTTTCGCCTAATTCTGTGACAATACCTCCCCCCTAAGAATAAAAATGTACACATTTTTAAAACTAACACAGAATAGAAGAAAAATAACTACTGATGATATCTTACAACATTTACACTGGTTATACAACCAACTGGATTTTATTACTGGGCAAATTCATACAAATTTCCCATCATGCCCTACTCAAGTAGTCTGCGCCTATATTTTCAACTCCCCTTATTGCTTCTACACGGAAACGATAAGGTTGTAGTGTTAGCGCCCAACGCATCAACCGAGCGTTAGCGACCTTGGCCTTGTTTAAATACAGTAGGGGTTGGTGATCAGTCTCGAGAACGAAATCTCTCCCAAACAGATATGCGTGATACTTCCCAATTCCCCATACTACGGCCAAACATTCCTTTTCTATAACGGAATAATTTTTCTCCCTGGGTAGCAATTTTCTACTCGAGTAAGCTACGGGTAACTTACTGTCGTCCTGCTCTTGCAGTAAAACTGCCCCCAACCCAGTTTCAGAAGCGTCTGTTCTTAGAATAAAAGGTTTGCTGACATCTGGCAATTTCAATATAGGTGCACTAACCAGTTTCTCTTTCAGAGTACAAAATGCTTTATCTTGTGGCGGTCCCCATTCAACTTTGTTTGGTTGCCCCTTCTTGGTCAAATCAGACAGTGGGCTAGCAATGGCTGCAAAGTTCGGTATAAACTTTCTATAAAAACCTACTAGACCTAGAAATGATCTTACCTGCGTTTTGTTGGTTGGCTTCGGTGCGTCTCTAATTGCTTCAATTTGCTTGGGATGAGGTTTTAACTGACCCATACCGCTGACCCTATGACCCAAACAATCTAAATCTGTATAACCAATACTGCATTTAGTGGGTCTCACTGTAAGGTTCGCTTTGCGGAGTCTATTGAAGAGCTCGCTCAGGACGGACACGTGCTCACTCCAAGTATTCGTGTACACGAATATGTCGTCTACAAAGCTATCAACGTTTGTTAAACCTTTAAGCAATTTACGCATCAAACGACAACAGGTGGCGCTGGCTCCAACTAACCCGAATGGCATCACTTTGAATTGATACAGTCCTTTCTGGGTCGCAAATGCTGTCAATGGTCGGGATCCTGGGACAATGGGAACCTGCCAATATCCCTTGGCCAGATCTAATTTGGAAATCCATCGGTTTCCCGACAACTTCGCAAATAGACCCTCCATATCTGGCATTGGTTCTGCATCGAACACAGTGATTTTATTTAACTGCCGAAAATCAATGCAGAATCGGTTCGTCCCGTCCTTTTTCCTGACTAGCACTACTGGAGAAGAATATGGCGAGTTGGAGGGTTCAATCACCCCCAGATCCAACATTTTACCCACCTCTTCGTCCACAGCTTCACGTGCGTTGTATGGCACCGGATAGCCCTTGATTCGAATAGGGTCAGACGTATTCAGCTTAATTTTGAGGTCCAACAAAGTTGTACAACCTGGTCTGTCAGTGAATACATAAGAATGTTTAGCCAAGAGCGCATTAATCTGTTGACGCTGGTCTTTCGTCAACTCCGCACTCACATCGACTTTATCTATCCCCTCCCCCGCAACTCCCAAGGGACATTCAAGGGAACTCTCTATATTCGAATCAGCTTCATCATCGTCTACGACTGCCGTACAAACGACATTTAAGACCCCCTTTCCAACATTGTCGCTCTGTCTCTTAATATACAACTTGAGCATATTCGCATGGAATGTTTTTACAATACCGTCCATGTCAATTTTATAGTCCATGTCACCTTTTACTTCTTTAACTTCATATGGACCTTTCCACTGGACTAATAACTTATTCGAACTCGTTGGAAGAAGCAATAGCACCTGATCTCCCACAAGAAATTTCCTATTACGCGCTCTGCGGTTGTAATACTTGGCATATCTGCGCCCCGATTTAATCAATTTGTCACGTGCCATCTGGCATGTACTCTCAAGTTTGTTTCTTAGATCTAAAACGTACTGGTAAGTCGTTTTTATTTCCTCGTTCGCGGCATCACCAGTCCATAGTTCGCGTAGTATCCGCATCGGGCCTCGAACTGTTCTACCATACAACAGTTCAAAGGGTGAGAACCCTAAACTTTCCTGCGGTACTTCACGGTACGCGAACAGAACAGCGTTTAAATAACGGTCCCAGTCTTGCGGACGTTCCGCGCACATCTTTCGTAGCATGCTCTTCAGGGTACCATTAAACTTCTCTACCAGTCCATTGCACATCGGATGGTATGGGGTAGTGTTTAGCTGTTTGATGGATAACAGCCTACTTATTTCACCCATGAGGTCAGAGTTGAATTGGCCACCACAATCCGTGAGGATTTCTTCTGGCACCCCTACCCTACTGAAGATATCAACTAATGCTTCAGCTACCCTTTCCGTTTCAATAGTTGGTAACGCTACGGCTTCAGGGTATCTGGTTGCGTAGTCAACCAGAGTAAGAATATACTGATTCTTTCTTTCGGTAACTGGGTGTATTGGTCCTACAATATCTACTGCCACTCTTTTAAACGGTGTATCTATTAATGGCATCTGTCCCAAGGGCACCCTTGTGACCCTTCCCTTACACACGGTTTTCTGACATACGTCGCACGACCTACAGAACCGTGTGACATCGCCATTAACACCGGGCCAGTAGAATTCAGCGACTACCCTGCTAGTGGTCTTAGCCTTACCTAGGTGTCCTGCCATACTTGACTCATGCGCCACCCTAAGTACTTGAGATCTATATCTCTGGGGTACGACCACTTGCCAATACTTCTTACCCTCCCGAGCGCTAAACTCCCTATGAATTAATCCGTTCTTGCGTACGAATCTCGAGCTACCCCCACGCTTGCAATGTTTAATCGCGCCGGACGTGATTTTCTCAACAATTGTTCTGATGGATTCATCACGTTCTTGCTCTTGTTTGAAATCATCGCGGGAAATTCCTGAGATCGATTCAGGGACTATTAATTTACGAAACGCGGTTTTCTCTCGCCGTGTTTGCGCTCGCGTTTCGACTGCCTGGGCCAAAGGTATTTTAAAATCGGCCATGGTTGGAAGACGGGAACCTTCAACATTACCGATCGTCAGATCGTAAATAGGATTGTCCATACAAAGGGCATCAACAGTTCCCGTTAAGAAAGGTGTTTTTACTGTGATCCTTGCTACGGGAATGCGACCCATCGTCTGATCAAGTAACATACATGGGGATTCCCACCCGAGCATTTGGTTATCCTGCACGAGACTACGTTTGATCACTACGCCCGTACAACCAGTGTCATGCAATACCACGACTTCTCGACCGTTGACAAACCCTCTCGCGGTTGGTACACGCGCTTCAGGAAATAAACACGTGCCAAGCGAATGAATACAAGGTTCTACCTGTACGATGTTATCAGTTATACCTTTACTTTGTATAGCCACTGCTACCTTATGTATAAGTGCCTTTCTTTTAGGACAGTCTTTTTGAACATGACCCCATGCATTACACAAGAAACATTGCACACGCTGAAAAACTGGATTCCTAACTGACCTTTTTACCTCAGCTGATTTTACAGGCTCCCTAGGCATAGGTCTTACAGACTGGTTTCCAGACTTAAAATCTTTCAAAACCACGTTCTGGGTTCCCCCATGAGCTTCGGCAAATAAATCGGCTTGCTTAGCCATATCTTTTACGTTCGTGAAGACTTTCTCCTTCAGAAATTGATCTAATTCTCGCCCAACTGTATTAAATAATTGATCTCTGAGCAAGAAATCAGTCAACCCTTCAAACGTTTTCACCGCTTTGCCGCATTCAATCCACCGCTCAAAATAGTTCGCAATTCTGACGGTGAACTGACCAAAGGTTTCTCCCTTATCGGGCTTGCTATACCTGAACTTTTTACGAAATCCTCGTTCAGTGAGCTCGTACCTTTTGAGAAGTGCTTCCTTTAGGACGTCGTACTTAAACACATCGTCCCTAGGAAGTCGAGAGTATACATCCAGCGCTTTACCTTTTAAAAGCGCACTAAGATGCAATGCCCAGTCATTTTGACTCCACTTCTGGTTTTCGGCATACCGCTCAAACCGATGAAGATAACTATCCATGTTATCTTTTTCATCGTCAAATGGAGGTAATTTGGGGCCCCTTAATTTGCTAAAGGCAGAATCGTGTTCTCTTCCAGATGTCGCTAATTCTACCTTACGCACATGATCCCGTTGCTTTGCTTTTTCTTCTAACTCTATTCGCTTTTGCTCCGCCTCCATTTCCCATCCTATCCTATCCTTTTCGGCCTGCTTCTCTAATTCTATCTTTTCCCTTTGGGCCTGCTTCTCTAATTCTATTTTATCCTTCTCAAAGGCCCATTTCCTTTCATCGGATTCCCTTTCTAATTCCCGTTTTCTTTCATCAGATTCCCTTTCTAATTCCCTTGCTCTTACCCTTTCTTCCCTTTCCCGGGCTTGTTCTTCCTGAATAAATTTCCTTAAGCTTTCACCTTCATATCCAAATTCTTTGCCTAAGGCAACCAAGTCCTTAAGGGATGACATGACAATTGTAATAAGAATATAGATATATAACCAAACCAATACTTTAAACACGTTTATACTGGACACACGGACCTAGGTAAACTAAACAAAAATAAACTCCAACTAGAGTATTATCTTAACAGAAGGTCACGCTCAAATATAAACATTAAATGTATACCTTCACAAAAATGATTGACAGTTCACTTAATCCAACGATCCCACTTCTGACACCATTGTAACAGAATTGTTACCGAGAGGAGGGTGGATTAAATGAACAATACAAACACAATTTGTGAAAGAAAATATAAATTTATGTAATAAATTATAAATGAAAAAAATACAGATGTAACAACACAATAATTCATGCACTCAACCCACAATTACACTCACAACCATTCACAATACATGAACAAATTAAATATTAATACAAAAGGAATCTCAGATGTAAAGGGATCTCTTGGACTATACACAGATCCAAGGATCCTTTACGAAAGTTAAATTAATGCAAGTATAAATTACGAAAAATGAACACAAACGACAAACTATACTATCGCACGATGGATTGCGATAACTAGCACGACCATATACTTGTATTCAATCAAGTTGCTAGCTTTTATTGATATCTATGCGATCACTTGAAATATTATTGTGATCTGACATAAGCATGCAAATACAACAATGTATTAAATTGTATTACAATTTCAATACACATATGTGTCTCGACCCCGTATAACCGCACGATTCAGCAACAGTTGAATCGTATCCCAGTTTCCCCGAAAACCTAGGGTTGACCAATACTATTATCGGACGTTTCCCTTCACGGATCCACCACAGTTATACGTTCAGACAACATACAACATCTACCAGAACCAACGGTTCCTCACTACCCTAGATGTCGACCCGGATGTTTTACAACTCAGTTAGCTCCGACACTCGGACTTCTAGCTTTCCGGATATTTACACGTTACACAGATGTTGACGAACAGACAGTTCGACACACAGACAGATACTTCAATTCCGTTTGCACAAATTAACGGCACAATCACATTCAGATATTTATACAGAGATGTTCCGGAACAAATAATAGATGTCCCACAACAAATCAGACGATATCAAAGACGTTTATCAAAAGATGGTATCAGATGTGTTAACAGCTACGGTATCAGAAATGGTATCAACTACGTTAGCAGCTACGGTATCAGAAACATTGACATCTACGGTATCAGATCTACGGTATCAGAAACATTGACATCTACGGTATCAGCGATTATCAGATCTATGGTAACAGCGATTGTCAGCTACAGTATCAGAAACACGGTAACAGCTACAATAAACAAAACCAGACTAATAATAGTTGTCTCAAAAATAATCTAAGCCGTAGATTACGATATTGCATTTAAAGTCTAATAGTGACTAGTAATTCCAAATATTCCACGTTTAATTGCAATAAAAGCATCATTATACGAAATGATAATCTGAATAAAATTCACAATAAAACGAAAATGTAAATTTAACACTCACCCCTTTGGCTGGAGATTGCAAGACGAGCTTATCTATCCTTCGATTAGATATTTTGGTTCCCGTAATTATTATGAGAAATATCTCGCCTTACATACTCTCTATAGGTGAACATAAATCACATCGAGCTTGCCGTGCACCACGTGAAACGAGTATTTCGGATTTCATGTAAATAACAAACTGGCACATGCAAATCGTTACACGCCACTTACCTTGGAGAAAACCACTTAATCACCCCAGGTAATGCGTGTACGACGAAATCAAGAAAATGGTGAGTTTCGTTTGCAATTCAAGAAGAACAAAAATCAGTTCAATTTTCGCCTAATTCTGTGACAATACCTCCCCCCTAAGAATAAAAATGTACACATTTTTAAAACTAACACAGAATAGAAGAAAAATAACTACTGATGATATCTTACAACATTTACACTGGTTATACAACCAACTGGATTTTATTACTGGGCAAATTCATACAAATTTCCCATCATGCCCTACTCAAGTAGTCTGCGCCTATATTTTCAACTCCCCTTATTGCTTCTACACGGAAACGATAAGGTTGTAGTGTTAGCGCCCAACGCATCAACCGAGCGTTAGCGACCTTGGCCTTGTTTAAATACAGTAGGGGTTGGTGATCAGTCTCGAGAACGAAATCTCTCCCAAACAGATATGCGTGATACTTCCCAATTCCCCATACTACGGCCAAACATTCCTTTTCTATAACGGAATAATTTTTCTCCCTGGGTAGCAATTTTCTACTCGAGTAAGCTACGGGTAACTTACTGTCGTCCTGCTCTTGCAGTAAAACTGCCCCCAACCCAGTTTCAGAAGCGTCTGTTCTTAGAATAAAAGGTTTGCTGACATCTGGCAATTTCAATATAGGTGCACTAACCAGTTTCTCTTTCAGAGTACAAAATGCTTTATCTTGTGGCGGTCCCCATTCAACTTTGTTTGGTTGCCCCTTCTTGGTCAAATCAGACAGTGGGCTAGCAATGGCTGCAAAGTTCGGTATAAACTTTCTATAAAAACCTACTAGACCTAGAAATGATCTTACCTGCGTTTTGTTGGTTGGCTTCGGTGCGTCTCTAATTGCTTCAATTTGCTTGGGATGAGGTTTTAACTGACCCATACCGCTAACCCTATGACCCAAACAATCTAAATCTGTATAACCAATACTGCATTTAGTGGGTCTCACTGTAAGGTTCGCTTTGCGGAGTCTATTGAAGAGCTCGCTCAGGACGGACACGTGCTCACTCCAAGTATTCGTGTACACGAATATGTCGTCTACAAAGCTATCAACATTTGTTAAACCTTTAAGCAATTTACGCATCAAACGACAACAGGTGGCGCTGGCTCCAACTAACCCGAATGGCATCACTTTGAATTGATACAGTCCTTTCTGGGTCGCAAATGCTGTCAATGGTCGGGATCCTGGGACAATGGGAACCTGCCAATATCCCTTGGCCAGATCTAATTTGGAAATCCATCGGTTTCCCGACAACTTCGCAAATAGACCCTCCATATCTGGCATTGGTTCTGCATCGAACACAGTGATTTTATTTAACTGCCGAAAATCAATGCAGAATCGGTTCGTCCCGTCCTTTTTCCTGACTAGCACTACTGGAGAAGAATATGGCGAGTTGGAGGGTTCAATCACCCCCAGATCCAACATTTTACCCACCTCTTCGTCCACAGCTTCACGTGCGTTGTATGGCACCGGATAGCCCTTGATTCGAATAGGGTCAGACGTATTCAGCTTAATTTTGAGGTCCAACAAAGTTGTACTACCTGGTCTGTCAGTGAATACATAAGAATGTTTAGCCAAGAGCGCATTAATCTGTTGACGCTGGTCTTTCGTCAACTCCGCACTCACATCGACTTTATCTATCCCCTCCCCCGCAACTCCCAAGGGACATTCAAGGGAACTCTCTATATTCGAATCAGCTTCATCATCGTCTACGACTGCCGTACAAACGACATTTAAGACCCCCTTTCCAACATTGTCGCTCTGTCTCTTAATATACAACTTGAGCATATTCGCATGGAATGTTTTTACAATACCGTCCATGTCAATTTTATAGTCCATGTCACCTTTTACTTCTTTAACTTCATATGGACCTTTCCACTGGACTAATAACTTATTCGAACTCGTTGGAAGAAGCAATAGCACCTGATCTCCCACAAGAAATTTCCTATTACGCGCTCTGCGGTTGTAATACTTGGCATATCTGCGCCCCGATTTAATCAATTTGTCACGTGCCATCTGGCATGTACTCTCAAGTTTGTTTCTTAGATCTAAAACGTACTGGTAAGTCGTTTTTATTCCCTCGTTCGCGGCATCACCAGTCCATAGTTCGCGTAGTATCCGCATCGGGCCTCGAACTGTTCTACCATACAACAGTTCAAAGGGTGAGAACCCTAAACTTTCCTGCGGTACTTCACGGTACGCGAACAGAACAGCGTTTAAATAACGGTCCCAGTCTTGCGGACGTTCCGCGCACATCTTTCGTAGCATGCTCTTCAGGGTACCATTAAACTTCTCTACCAGTCCATTGCACATCGGATGGTATGGGGTAGTGTTTAGCTGTTTGATGGATAACAGCCTACTTATTTCACCCATGAGGTCAGAGGTGAATTGGCCACCACAATCCGTGAGGATTTCTTCTGGCACCCCTACCCTACTGAAGATATCAACTAATGCTTCAGCTACCCTTTCCGTTTCAATAGTTGGTAACGCTACGGCTTCAGGGTATCTGGTTGCGTAGTCAACCAGAGTAAGAATATACCGATTCTTTCTTTCGGTAACTGGGTGTATTGGTCCTACAATATCTACTGCCACTCTTTTAAACGGTGTATCTATTAATGGCATCTGTCCCAAGGGCACCCTTGTGACCCTTCCCTTACACACGGTTTTCTGACATACGTCGCACGACCTACAGAACCGTGTGACATCGCCATTAACACCGGGCCAGTAGAATTCAGCGACTACCCTGCTAGTGGTCTTAGCCTTACCTAGGTGTCCTGCCATACTTGACTCATGCGCCACCCTAAGTACTTGAGATCTATATCTCTGGGGTACGACCACTTGCCAATACTTCTTACCCTCCCGAGCGCTAAACTCCCTATGAATTAATCCGTTCTTGCGTACGAATCTCGAGCTACCCCCACGCTTGCAATGTTTAATCGCGCCGGACGTGATTTTCTCAACAATTGTTCTGATGGATTCATCACGTTCTTGCTCTTGTTTGAAATCATCGCGGGAAATTCCTGAGATCGATTCAGGGACTATTAATTTACGAAACGCGGTTTTCTCTCGCCGTGTTTGCGCTCGCGTTTCGACTGCCTGGGCCAAAGGTATTTTAAAATCGGCCATGGTTGGAAGACGGGAACCTTCAACATTACCGATCGTCAGATCGTAAATAGGATTGTCCATACAAAGGGCATCAACAGTTCCCGTTAAGAAAGGTGTTTTTACTGTGATCCTTGCTACGGGAATGCGACCCATCGTCTGATCAAGTAACATACATGGGGATTCCCACCCGAGCATTTGGTTATCCTGCACGAGACTACGTTTGATCACTACGCCCGTACAACCAGTGTCATGCAATACCACGACTTCTCGACCGTTGACAAACCCTCTCGCGGTTGGTACACGCGCTTCAGGAAATAAACACGTGCCAAGCGAATGAATACAAGGTTCTACCTGTACGATGTTATCAGTTATACCTTTACTTTGTATAGCCACTGCTACCTTATGTATAAGTGCCTTTCTTTTAGGACAGTCTTTTTGAACATGACCCCATGCATTACACAAGAAACATTGCACACGCTGAAAAACTGGATTCCTAACTGACCTTTTTACCTCAGCTGATTTTACAGGCTCCCTAGGCATAGGTCTTACAGACTGGTTTCCAGACTTAAAATCTTTCAAAACCACGTTCTGGGTTCCCCCATGAGCTTCGGCAAATAAATCGGCTTGCTTAGCCATATCTTTTACGTTCGTGAAGACTTTCTCCTTCAGAAATTGATCTAATTCTCGCCCAACTGTATTAAATAATTGATCTCTGAGCAAGAAATCAGTCAACCCTTCAAACGTTTTCACCGCTTTGCCGCATTCAATCCACCGCTCAAAATAGTTCGCAATTCTGACGGTGAACTGACCAAAGGTTTCTCCCTTATCGGGCTTGCTATACCTGAACTTTTTACGAAATCCTCGTTCAGTGAGCTCGTACCTTTTGAGAAGTGCTTCCTTTAGGACGTCGTACTTAAACACATCGTCCCTAGGAAGTCGAGAGTATACATCCAGCGCTTTACCTTTTAAAAGCGCACTAAGATGCAATGCCCAGTCATTTTGACTCCACTTCTGGTTTTCGGCATACCGCTCAAACCGATGAAGATAACTATCCATGTTATCTTTTTCATCGTCAAATGGAGGTAATTTGGGGCCCCTTAATTTGCTAAAGGCAGAATCGTGTTCTCTTCCAGATGTCGCTAATTCTACCTTACGCACATGATCCCGTTGCTTTGCTTTTTCTTCTAACTCTATTCGCTTTTGCTCCGCCTCCATTTCCCATCCTATCCTATCCTTTTCGGCCTGCTTCTCTAATTCTATCTTTTCCCTTTGGGCCTGCTTCTCTAATTCTATTTTATCCTTCTCAAAGGCCCATTTCCTTTCATCGGATTCCCTTTCTAATTCCCGTTTTCTTTCATCAGATTCCCTTTCTAATTCCCTTGCTCTTACCCTTTCTTCCCTTTCCCGGGCTTGTTCTTCCTGAATAAATTTCCTTAAGCTTTCACCTTCATATCCAAATTCTTTGCCTAAGGCAACCAAGTCCTTAAGGGATGACATGACAATTGTAATAAGAATATAGATATATAACCAAACCAATACTTTAAACACGTTTATACTGGACACACGGACCTAGGTAAACTAAACAAAAATAAACTCCAACTAGAGTATTATCTTAACAGAAGGTCACGCTCAAATATAAACATTAAATGTATACCTTCACAAAAATGATTGACAGTTCACTTAATCCAACGATCCCACTTCTGACACCATTGTAACAGAATTGTTACCGAGAGGAGGGTGGATTAAATGAACAATACAAACACAATTTGTGAAAGAAAATATAAATTTATGTAATAAATTATAAATGAAAAAAATACAGATGTAACAACACAATAATTCATGTACTCAACCCACAATTACACTCACAACCATTCACAATACATGAACAAATTAAATATTAATACAAAAGGAATCTCAGATGTAAAAGGATCTCTTGGACTATACACAGATCCAAGGATCCTTTACGAAAGTTAAATTAATGCAAGTATAAATTACGAAAAATGAACACAAACGACAAACTATACTATCGCACGATGGATTGCGATAACTAGCACGACCATATACTTGTATTCAATCAAGTTGCTAGCTTTTATTGATATCTATGCGATCACTTGAAATATTATTGTGATCTGACATAAGCATGCAAATACAACAATGTATTAAATTGTATTACAATTTCAATACACATATGTGTCTCGACCCCGTATAACCGCACGATTCAGCAACAGTTGAATCGTATCCCAGTTTCCCCGAAAACCTAGGGTTGACCAATACTATTATCGGACGTTTCCCTTCACGGATCCACCACAGTTATACGTTCAGACAACATACAACATCTACCAGAACCAACGGTTCCTCACTACCCTAGATGTCGACCCGGATGTTTTACAACTCAGACAGCTCCGACACTCGGACTTCTAGCTTTCCGGATATTTACACGTTACACAGATGTTGACGAACAGACAGTTCGACACACAGACAGATACTTCAATTCCGTTTGCACAAATTAACGGCACAATCACATTCAGATATTTATACAGAGATGTTCCGGAACAAATAATAGATGTCCCACAACAAATCAGACGATATCAAAGACGTTTATCAAAAGATGGTATCAGATGTGTTAACAGCTACGGTATCAGAAATGGTATCAACTACGTTAGCAGCTACGGTATCAGAAACATTGACATCTACGGTATCAGATCTACGGTATCAGAAACATTGACATCTACGGTATCAGCGATTATCAGATCTATGGTAACAGCGATTGTCAGCTACAGTATCAGAAACACGGTAACAGCTACAATAAACAAAACCAGACTAATAATAGTTGTCTCAAAAATAATCTAAGCCGTAGATTACGATATTGCATTTAAAGTCTAATAGTGACTAGTAATTCCAAATATTCCACGTTTAATTGCAATAAAAGCATCATTATACGAAATGATAATCTGAATAAAATTCACAATAAAACGAAAATGTAAATTTAACACTCACCCCTTTGGCTGGAGATTGCAAGACGAGCTTATCTATCCTTCGATTAGATATTTTGGTTCCCGTAATTATTATGAGAAATATCTCGCCTTATATACTCTCTATAGGTGAACATAAATCACATCGAGCTTGCCGTGCACCACGTGAAACGAGTATTTCGGATTTCATGTAAATAACAAACTGGCACATGCAAATCGTTACACGCCACTTACCTTGGAGAAAATCACTTAATCACCCCAGGTAATGCGTGTACGACGAAATCAAGAAAATGGTGAGTTTCGTTTGCAATTCAAGAAGAACAAAAATCAGTTCAATTTTCGCCTAATTCTGTAACAATGTAGCTTTGGGCATAAATTTCATCAATGATCAATCGGTTGACTTGTAAAAATTGTCACAAGCTGAAATGCAACCCGCGCTATTTAACGGCAATTTTCGATTAGCTCTCATGCACAAGAGCTCTAATAAAACCTCTTCTGCGCTCTTATTCCTAAAAAAAAATGGAACAAGTTCGCAGGAGAGTGCGCGAGGAGCACCGACATCTGACAGTGTCTGATATTAATGTCTTCTTCGTAAACTTATAGGCTATGGAAAAAACATTAGACCCTATCTGATTATTTCGCCAATTATCTTTCTGATATAATACACTATGCTTTTGTTAAAACTGCTGAATTGGCAATTCGGTCTGTTTCAGTTGTGGTACGAAATGATTCCATTCTCTCTCTTTTTTTTTTTTTTAAATTTTATTTATGCTGTGACCAACCGTTTTGACGGTATGATTGCTTCTCATGTAACGTCATTAGAATTAATATTGACGGTATCATTGCATCTCATAACGTCATTAGAATTAATAAAGTTTATTGGATGTTTTTACTCGGTTCAATCAAGCAGAATGGAGAAAACAAAGAACCTTTATGTACCTTTTGTCCTGGTAGCACAAAACGGTGCTGGAACATGGGCGCCGCCAATCATAGATCCCTACCCACCTCCCTACTCCTCCAAAAAGCATCGCAGCCCTCCGCTATCAAAATAAAGCTTGGTCAATATGTGCATACTTTCAAACTCATCGTGGAATAGAGAAAATCCAATCAATGAAAAGAATAACAGAGCAGAGCTAATCCTTCGATAATTATTTCCTTTAGAGTCACACCAAACACGTACACACCTCCGAACCTGCGAAAATTATTAAAACGCAATACTATAGAGAACCGGTGCTGGACCGAAATCCTGATATTACCGATTTAACGACAATTGCGTGCGATATATTAATTTATAGAAGAAAAAGTTTGCCACCAACGAGACAATTTCACACAGAATCACCAATTACGAAAATCTCTGTAAATACATAAAAACAAAAAACAGAGTACAGGTGAAAATGTATATCCCTCGAGAACCGTAAAGGCCAAAGCTCAGTCTCGAACCAGTCCAGAATAAATTTGTTTCTACGCTATAATTATTCCCCTTGTGTATGCAAAATAAAATTATGCAATCTTTATACCACTGTAAATAACGAGAAACAAACATGGGAATGAAATGTGGATATCTCTTCAGCAAACGTCTAGTCCATGGTCACTCATGCATCTCTTCAGCAAACATCTAGTCCATGGTCACTCATACAGACCTGTTTAGTAATCCCTTAATCTTGGTTACACTGGTTTGGGTCAAAGGGACGATATTGCAATAGTTAACATTATGTCGTCATAAATTTAGTAAAACTAAAAAATACCTTAGTTCTCTACGCTATGAAAATTTAAGAGCAACTTAAGTTTAATCCAAAATGATCACAAAAACTTTATCACAAGTTAAAAAGAATCGAGTCAGTGTTCAGAATTAATTCTAAGTCTTGAACGTGCTGCTCTAAAACAACCTTGAATATGCTCAAGTACTATCAAATGTCAAAGAGAAATGTCAGCATTAAACGTGTTGAACAAAGCTCCAAGAGTCTTGATATCTCATAACGGCATTTCCAGAACGTCTTTGAACAAATTCATAATAGTCCCAAAATGTTTCCTTGGATGTATGACCAATTTATAATTCAAATAGCTGAAACAAAGAGTTGTTCTCAACCAAAAACATCATTAAATACATCTGCAGACTGATATTAAAATAACATAAGAAACATAAATCCGAAATAGGGA
The DNA here is from genome assembly GCA_030141615.1 of Unio pictorum. NCBI lineage: Eukaryota > Metazoa > Mollusca > Bivalvia > Unionida > Unionidae > Unio > Unio pictorum. Next base: position 2,893,291 of record JARLTB010000442.1, read on the forward strand.
TCAAGAATTAGGAATGAATTAGTTTCACATCTCTCTCTCTCTCTCTCTCTCTCTCTCTCTCTCTCTCTCTCTCTCTCTCTCTCTCTCACGCACACATCCATAAGTACACAAGATATGCATATATACTCAGTGCTGAGTTCGAAACTTCAAAGGCCTGCTTAAAGGAATGGCTAGTAATCATTAACCAAGTAACACCAGACATTAAAGATATTCGTATCATATATTAAAGCCTATATAGAAAAATATATTTTTGATATTCAAATGTAAACTCATTGAGATTACGTTTAGAGGCTGCTATGACTGTCAACCCTACTTTTTCTGGAATTATTTCTAATGATTCACCAAGTTATTTAGTGAATGAACTCCTAATTCACTTGGTGAGAGTAACAACAAAATAAAATGTAAGTACTCGACATCATTCCTCCATAAAAAAATTCTTGACTTGAGAAAAGGAAATAAATACATCCTTAACTCTTCTAACGAATTATCCTGTCTTAAAACATCTACGCATGTTATTTCTTACTAATTATCCTGTCTTAAAACACCTAAGCAGGTTATTTCTTACTAATTACCCTGTCTTAAAACATCTAAATAGGTTATTTCTTACTAATTATCCTGTCTTAAAACATCTAAGAAGGTTATTTCTTACTAATTATCCTGTCTTAAAACATCTAAACAGGTTATTTCTTACTAATTATCCTGTCTTAAAGCATCTAAACAGGTTATTTCTTACTAATTATCCTGTCTTAAAACATCTAAACAGGTTATTTCTTACTAATTATCCTGTCTTAAAACATCTAAACAGGTTATTTCTTACTAATTATCCTGTCTTAAAACATCTAAACAGGTTATTTCTTACTAATTATCCTGTCTTAAAACATCTAAACAGGTTATTTCTTAGTAATTATCCTGTCATAAAACATCTAAGCAGGTTATTTTTTTACGAATTATCCTGTCTTAAAACATCTAAGCAGGTTATTTCTTACGAATTATCCTGTCTTAAAACATCTAAGCAGGTTATTTCTTACGAATTATCCTGTCTTAAAACGTCTAAGCAGGTTATTTCTTACTAATTATCCTGTTTTAAAACATCTAAGCAGGTTATTTCTTACTAATTGCGTTTCATCTTACTCTGCAAAACTATAGGATTCCATTATGTTACGATGTTGGTAATCGCAAATACAATAGTATTCATACTAGGTTCGGAAAGCAATGAAGCAACATCATAAATGATCAATATGACAATTAACTGATAGACCATCCTTTTTACAACTTGGACAGACGAAATATCACCATATAGTCATTTTTCGACGACAGCACACCGTTCAAAGAAAGAATATAATACTTAGTTTCAACGAAATGTTTGTTCTCATCCCAACAAAACATTACAATTTGATTCAATGAACGCGAAACTGATCAACATCTGAATATCTGCATTCTTTTTTTAAAAAAAACTTATATTGTGGATGCACCATGTTTTAAAATCTCTTATTTAGATTCTTCTCTCAGACAGTACAATGACAAATTTAATTTAATATATGTACTAAAAGATAATCTTCCCTAAATTTAATAACACCATTGTTTAATATCCTAGGATATCACAGTTTCTTTTCCTTTGACAAGCTGTTAGCCTTTATTTGTCAGTATGTCATATATGCTGCTTTCATTTTCTGTCTCATGTCATGTTTGATGAATCATGTTTGATGAATTATTACCAGTACATTGGTATTGGGAGCGGCTTATTTAATGCCTCATTTGGCATAATTTGGGTGTTAGGTTTAAACGCCACCATTGCAGTAAAGACATAATGAACAAGAACTATAATAATAATAATAATAATAATAATAATAATAATAATAATAATAATAATAATAATAATATTTAAAACATCTCAAGTTGTCATAGAATTAGATGAAGAAAAAAACTCGTTATGGCTGAGAAATATTTGACTATTTTTGTTGTGCATGCGTAGAACTCTATCTAGGGTGAACAGGTGTTTTTCCAGACAAGCGACGTAACCAACATATGTCTCGCCGGAAACTACTTGCGGCTACGGACATTATAATCACGATATGCACGGGTATTTTACCCTGAATATTACTTACTGTCCTATGAATTTAAGCAAGATTAATGTATAACCGACATTGGTCACTTTGGATTTGCTGAGGAGAGCACACGTAGTATTTATATAGCCATAGGGCTAACGAGTCTAACGAAGGTAACAAGTCTAACGAGTCTAATGGGTGTAACGAAACTGATAAATTTAGCTAACGAGTAGAGCTATCTATATGTCTATATGTATGTACGTATGTCAGTACATGTGGTGGAGCCACGACTGTAGAATGTAGCTAATACAAGGGTGCTTTATGCTGTCTGTACGTGTATACGTATGACTGACTGTACATGTAGTGGATCCATGAAGGGTGCGAGCGGCCGATACAAGAGAGTGGGCCAACCCGAGGGACGTGGTGAAACTGTGTGGTTTATTGGTGTATGAATCGTGCGACTGTACAAGGGTCAAGAAGCATATGTTTGTTCCAATTGTTGTTTCAATTGGTATATTTTTATTTGTATTTACATGAGATTATTTTGAATCTTAGTTGAATTCCAGGAGATTTGTGACTCTTACTGACAGTGCAGAACATTTGAAACGTATTTGAAAACTTGAGATTGTTTGAATCTCAATCCTAGTCTATATGTGAAATTATGTGAATATCTTAGTGTGTACTATTATCTGAAACTGAGGTTTCTTGAACTTGTATATCAGATAGATATAATATTATTGGTTTATTTTCAATGTGTGAATGTTAGTATAAAGTGATTGGATCAATTGTATGTTGAGAGCGTATGAGAATTATTGTATTTTTACAACATACATTTTTCTTTACTAATTAAGTTAATACATTTTCATCTTTCAAACGATGTGTTTGAGTTATTCATTTCATCCAAAACCCACTCGGTATCAATTCTGCGACACAAGTAATAAGAAATGTAATCAGCTGGGTAGATATTAGCTCAAAATGTACGTGGGAAGCAGAACGATGACTTGCTGTAATTTTGGCATTGCTGCATCGCCACATTTCCCATGAGTTTTCAATTACGGTAGCCAGTATCGTTCCTTACATGTACGTACTATGTCTGTCCATCCTCGGTTAGGTTTAATCAGTAACAACGTGAGTGACTTGCATAATAACAATTCGAAATGGAGACTTTTGCATTGACTTTGTTGCGAATGTGACTTTCTGAAATCAATGGTTTCGCCAGTATAATGAATGGAAAAGGTCTTGCATGTCAGAAGATGAATTGTATTACTGGCTCGACATCCTGCGTTCTGATTGATCATGTAGTCAACTCCTGTTCTCAAAGTTCTGAAAGATTAGGTATTTAGCATATATTTGCAAAGTAGGCAACGCCTGTCTTTGCTATGGTATGTTCCTGAATCAGAGGCACATACCAGATAGTCCTTGAGATTTTTAAGTCTACGGTACACAAATACAGGAACTTATTGAAACATACATTTGAGACATTTGGACGATTCTGTATGGTATCAATGATTGCATTTGATATTCAGTAGTTCGATATATCTCCAGCGTTGGCATACAAACAATAAATCGAATTTGTTATTCAACTTGAAACAAGTTGTCAGATGATACACTGTGGCTACATAATTGGATGGATATATCTAGCGTAGTACAACAACAAATTATATTTCCAACTATGTCGCAATTCTTGCTGCCGTGTCAATGAAACTCTTTGAAAAACAAACTTTGTACTTGAATACTTTACTCGTGTGGTACCGAGGATTTGGTATTTGTCGTACTTGAACAGAGGATTTGGTATTTGTCATACTATATTAGAGGATTTAGTATTAGTCGTACTTTCATAGAGGATTTGGTATTTGTCGTACTTGATTAGAGGATTAGGTATATTTCGTACTTGAACAGAAGATTTGGTATTTGTCGTACGTGAACAGAGGATTTGGTATTTATCGTACTTGATTAGAGGATTTGGTATATTTCGTACTTGAACAGAAGATTTGGTATTTGTCGTACTTGTACAGAAAATTTGGTATTTGTCGTACTTAATTTGAGGATTTGGTATTTGTCGTACTTGATTAGAGGATTTGGTATTTGTCGTACTTGATTAGAGGATTTGGTATTTGTCATACTTGATTGCCTGTATGAATGAATACTCAAAGTGGTAACAGTGTATTGTTCAATTTATTGTGTTTGTGTCCGAATTGTGGATCTCGATATATTCAATTTAACTGTGAAATCAGTTTCGTAAATTTCATCAGCCAACCCTTCAAACTATCTTTTTAGTACCGCAAAACCACATCTATCGTTTCTTTAACCTGAGCATTGAAACCTGTAAACACTGCATTATTCCTGTGCTGTTTAAAACGTTTATACATTTCACAATACAAATTGCTTTAATATTTAAGTGGAAATCGAAATATTTTAAAACCCTATCCAGGTTTAGATTGATTAACGGAATTGGCTATGTAAAACACCTTTGTCATAAATCGGGCAAATGGATATACAGGCAAATTGATCAACGTAACACAAGAAAACCTACTTTGTAAAAGACGGATTTCTCATTCTCAGATGGTTAATGGATCTCGAATGCAGCCAAACAATTTCAACTAAACAGTACTGTATAGTCCAAACATGACAGAAACATTTCAGGGCTATATGGGGACTAGCCTGGTTCAAATTTTTAACTACCTTCAGTAAATACCGCATTGAAAACGTATTGTTTTTCTATATTTCAATGAGTTGATTCCTCATATGGTTTATAACTACATTTTTCTAGTTGCTAATGCAAATAGTAAAACGAAATGGCTAACACAGTCTTAATTGGTTTGTAATTTACGATGATAAACTCATATGTCATGCCTATAAAGAACTTAAGAAATCAATTTAGTTTAGTAGCTTTATTACACAGATCGAAACTGATGACGGAGTTTAGAGGTAAATATCAAAACACTTAGGTCTTAATTACTTCGACGAGGCGTGTCAGCAATGAAAAAATATAGTAAATCACTTGCGGCATACAAAGCATACTGTTAACTAAAATATCGCAAAATAAGCAGTTGTCTTGGAAATGACTTAAATCAGGTCTCTCAAACACGCGTTCCGCCAAGCCGTATCGTGCGGCCCGCAAAGTGATTAGCGTCACAAGGTGTCATAAGATATAACAAACGTGGTACGCCCTTTGGGCTATCAAAATGGCCTTTATGCGGCCCCCAGGGTTCTTTGAATCTGAGACCCCTGATTAAAATGAAGACTTCTTCCTATAGTCATACGTGTATGTATTTGTGCATGAAAGAATCGCTATATGAATCGATCTGAGTTTACTTTACCTATCGCTTTCTTCCAGAAAACCCTGAACTGAAACTATCCGTATCAATCGGAACTCAATAGAAGCATTACTAATAACATCGGAAACTTAAATAAGTCCCTCGATAGACTGCACACGTTCATTTGCGCCTTTGATCACCAAAACTGCATTTTCCCCAACAATGAATAATTATACAAGATAGCCTTAGTTCTCTTTGAATTAAAGAAAAGTACGTGATTCTGCATTTTGATACTCAGGAACTGGTTGCCTTACATTTTTTAAGTTTTATAATATAAAACCACTACGCAAGCAGTAACTATTTTACAGTATTTATTACCTAGTTATATTGTGTTTACCTGTTTACCGGTAAAATGGGCCCTTTATTATCTTATACATCAAGGATGTGATTATAGCCCAATTAGATGGTATCGTCATAGGCACACAAATGGACTGGTTAATTATAAAGGCAATTTATTGAGGAAGCCTGTAAAGATTTGCCGGTTGGTTGGTAGAAGCAAGGAAGGCCTTAATCACGTTTTAAGTGAATAAATTATACCAGGATGCATGGCAAGGTATTAAGTATCGGTATAAACATGTGCCACATCTCGTTTTGAGTACATTTAGTCATCAATATGTAACCTTGTACCAATAATGATAACATTTTATAATTAAAAGCAATTAGCGCAGGTACCATCCTAGATTCATTTAGAATAAAAGTTATATATTAGATTTTATCACTATAATGAAGTCTCTTCTTTTTTGTTGTCAGTATATTGACTAGGGATGAGATGACAACAACTTTCAACATATTACTACAACAACGTCTGAGTTCAGTTGTTTCAACGTAGTACTACAACAACGTCTGAGTTCAGTTGTTTCAACGTATTACAACAACAACGTCTGAGCTCAATTGTTTCAACATATTACAACGGTGATTCATTATGTTCTTCAGCTCCTATTACATTTTGGAATATATTTATTATGCAGATTTACCTAGTGAATCATGGTTGTCGGGGTATCTACCAAATCGCCGACGAAAGACATTCCCAGGTAAAGGATAAACCTCGGGGTAACATTAATTATACATAATGTACCAGGGCGGATGCAGACTGAGGTTTTTCGATATAACCGTATTTGAGCGTCAGGGACTAGGTAATGATTTTGAATATTCGTTCAGTAATTCAGATACATTTTGTACAACAAATCAGATGGAGTATAGAAAGGTGTAATATATTTTGGATACTGGCAAATGTTGTCTTTGGGATGAATAAGAACATGAAATTAATCAATGACTTTGGATGTGTTCGACACATGATTGGAACCTAGGGTTATAGAGGGGCAAAGCAAATATATCATCAAAATGCTCGTGTTCTCTTGATATATGCCACGTGCATCATTCTGCATAATTCGTTGATTTTGTATCATGAATAAAGTTTCAAAATTACAATGAAGGTTTTCGTTTCTTGTGGATTTTGTTGTACAACTTACAGTATCAGAGTGTAACGGCTGGCTTGGTATCAAGGGTTATTAGTACAATATCGCACAAGACCTGGTCAGAGGTATTGCGCAACTTGGAGAAAACAACACTCGAAACCGCCTCCCGCTAATTCTCGTTATCTAAAGGAATGACCTCTACGGTGTAATTTGCCCGGTCATGGAGTGGATATGGTAATCTGAGATGGTATCTTGAACAAGACAACACACGAGCCCCCGTAAAGATAAAATGAGAATTTAATTAAAATACAATTAAGAGAAGAATGACACACTAAATTACAATTTTCTTTCCTTCTGACGATTCTTCGTTTAGAAGCACTTCAAAAAACCGAAGCTTTAAAATAGCAGATACGTTAATTAAAATTCAAACACTAATAAAATAGATGAATTCAACCGTTAATAACTGATAGTAACTTTCATCATGAAATCGAATGTTCATTAACATTGGACTGTTGGGTGATTCACAATGACCTTGTTCGTTGACTGGTTTTTTCCTTCTGCGTGCGTCACGACTTTAGCTTGCTCTTTGATTGAACGGGGAATTCCACACCTCTGACTTCTGACTTCTTTTCCCTCCTTTTCTTGACTTCTTTTCCTTCCTTTTCTTGACTTCTCGCTAATTCTCACTCTTTCCAAACAAACTATTTTCCTTTAAAAAGAAAAGGGTAAAACGCCCTAAGTATCTTGTTACGCTTTAAAGTTGAGATTGTCCGTCCGTCGTTCTGGTTCGAACAATCAGATCTTACTATCAGTGTTAACTTTTATACGGCTAGCAAATACTACACAAGTCTTCAGATCAATACAGTGATACTGCTAATTATCGCCAACATAATTTGGGAACGTCACATATATTCCCGTAAATCATTATGTAAAGTGATGTAATATATCATAACACACACCATATTCACTTAATATGATAAATTCAAATTAATGTAACACTTTCCAATCACAAATGGACACGGCGGGTTTCCACACCACCCATTAACCTACCTAAGTATATAATTTAAAAATTTTAACTCACGATTCAGAAGTACATTATTAAATCAATGTAATACCGAACTATCAAAAATATGAACACATCATGCATCTGTAACGAAGAAACATCATATCAAAGTACGTTATTAAATCAATGTAATACCGAACTATTTGTATCATAGTATCAATACATTATGCATCTGTAACAAAGAAAACATCACATAAATTACATCATGATAAATGTGAATTTTAGTTAAATACCTTGTGTTTTCGGCGTCTTACGATCGTTCCACATTCAGTTTAACCTGGAACCACAATTTTTACGAACGTCTTTCTTGCAAAGAACGATCGGAGTCCTGGTAATTACTTCTATCTTTTGGTCTCTCTCTTGCAGAGAAAGTTTTAGACTAATTCAAACTCATAAGCTCAGAGAATATATTTCCCGATTCTAGGGTTCGACACACACCCCTCCTTCTACATTTGACCAATCGGAATAAATGCTATTCCTACGGACATTTTGTAAAACCGTCTATCAAGATGCCAAAAATGCCATTTGGGGTCGAAATATCACCCTACCATTTGTTTCAAATCACTTTGACAGCTATACGTGAGAAATTCTCTCTCTTAAGCGTGTCAAAGACCAAGTTCGGTTCTACTATCAATATTCTAACAGCCTGACCCAGTTAAGTAAACATTCTTTCGTCCAAACTCCTACTCCAAGACAGTTAATTGTCGGCTAGACTAAGAATTAATTAATTAATTTCACAGGCGAAAAATTTGGCACTTGACATTACCCCCTTGCTAAGAGTAAAATTGGTATTTTTACTCTCCCAAATTTTTCGGTGACTACCATGCTCCCGTTACATGTCCTTAGGTGACCTATTCACCTCAGACATCCCTAACTGACTTAAACAATCCGCTACCACATTATCCCTACCTTTTATGTACCGCACTAGAATCTGATACTGTTGTAGGAACAGCGACCATCTCATTAATCGACCGTTAGTTAATTTCGCATGGGCCAAATACGCCAGCGGTTGATGATCTGTTTCTAAAGTAAATTTCCTACCATACAGATAACGTTGGACCTTAGTTATTCCAAAGATAATCGCCAAACATCCTTTCTCAGACACTGATTAGTTAATTTCCGCATTTGACAGTTTCCTACTCCCATACGCAACTGGGAATAAGCTTCCCTCATGTTCTTGCAATAACACTGCACCTAAACCTCTATCACAAGCATCTATCCTCAAAACAAAATCCCGTTTCACGTCAGGCAACTTAACTATGGCGTCTGACGTCAGTCTGTCTTTTAGCGTCTGAAATGCGCGTTCACATGCGTCTGTCCATACTACTTTGGTTGGCGCTTCTTTCCGATTCAAGTCAGTCAATGGACTTGCAATAGCACTAAAATTTGCGACATATCTCCTATAGTACCCTGCCAAAACTAGAAAAGATCTAACCTCAGTCTTAGTGGTCGGTCGTAATGCGTCCCTAAGTTGTTTGACCTTTGAATTCTCGGGGATTAACGTGTCCTCGCTGAGGTTATGTCCTAGGTAGTCTAATTGTCTGAACCCTATATGTCACTTCGATCGTCGTGCGGTCAGTCCGGTTTGTCGTAGTCGTTCTAAGACGTTTTTCAACAAAAGTATGTGTTCTTCCCATGTAGCTGTAGCTAATAGAAGGTCGTCCATGAAGTTGGAAACTCCCATCCCCCGCAATGGTTCAAGGAATTTCCGCGTCATACGGGTGAAGACACTGGGCGCATTCTGCACCCCGAATGCCATGATCACCCACTGGTAAGTCTCATCTGGAGTTGCAAAGGCGAGTTTTGTTCAGTCTTCCCTACGGACTGGAATTTGCCAGTATCCTTTGGACAGATCAATCTTAGAAAAATATTTTGCATGGGTTACTTCTGCGAAAATAGACTCAGGGTCAGGTAAAAGTTCTACCTGGAATTCTGTGATTCGGTTTAACTTTCGGTAATCGACACAAAATTTGTGTGTCCCATCCTTCTTCTGGACCAGCACAACAGGAGAGCTATACGCCGACTCGCTTGGTTCGATAATACCTAAGTCTAACATAATTTCAACTTCCTTACGGACCGCTTCTAACTTCGCGTATGGCAACGGATATGGTCTTAACTTCACTGGGTTCTCGTCCAGCAGCTTCAAAGAGAACTCCTCCAGCTCTGTCTTCCCAGATCTCTCTGTTAAGACGCTCGAAAATTCTTGAAGTACCGACTCCACCTCTTTACGTTGGTCTGACGTTAACGTAACGTCAAGTGCGACGTCGATGTAGGTTTTCTCCCTCGTCAACGGACAACTAGGGAGTACTTCCGCCTGCCCTGCGTTGTCGTCGGATTCTTCCGTCACGACGGTAGCCACCACGAACTCCGTGGGTGGTTCTCGTACACGGTACCGCTTCAAAAGATTCACGTGGAACAACTTGTCCTTATCCCCTTCTCGGATACGGTAATTTTGTCCACCTTTCTTTTCTGTTACAACAAATGGTCCCCTCCATGAGACTTGCAGCTTGTTGTGCTCCAATGGCAGCAACAACAACACCTTGTCACCCACCTCAAAGTGACGTTCCTTAGCCCTTTTGTTGTGAAACTTGGCTTGACGTCCCCTTGCGTCGCAGAGATTTTCTTGAGCCAATTTACAAACTTCCTCCAGTTTGTTACGCAAGTCGACAACATATTGGTATGTTGTACGCACTTCTTCGGATGCTTGCTCATCTGTCCATAACTGTTTCAATACAGCCATGCGCCCCCTTACCGTCCGCCCATAAAGTAATTCAAAAGGTGAAAAACCCAAACTTGCCTGCGGTACTTCTCGATACGCGAACAGTATCGCCGGAAGATATCGATCCCAATCCCTAGGACGACCTTCACATAGCTTCTTCAAAGCTTGTTTCAATGTCCCATTGAAACGTTCTACCAACCCATTACACTGCGGGTGGTACGGGTTAGTCGTCAGGTGTCTAATGGAGAGTAATCTATTTACCTCTTCCATCACCTGGCTCACGAACTGTCTCCCTTGGTCGGTCAGTATCTCGTCTGGAACTCCGACTCTCGACCACACCCCTAACAAGGCCTCAGCCACCGTGACTGAGTCAATGTTCTTCAAGGCCACTGCCTCCAGGTACCTGGTAGCGTAATCTACGACCGTTAGTGTATACCGATTTCCACTTTCCGCCGCCGGCTTAATCGGACCTACTAAATCCATCGCCACTCTCGAGAAAGGTTTGTCAATTAGTGGGGTGGTTCCTAGTGGCACTGGGCGATGGGAGGTCTTCGGTGCCACTCGCTGACACTTGTCACATGACAAACAAAACCTCCTCACATCCCCATGCACACCTGGCCAATAAAACTCCCTCACCAACCTATCTCTGGTCTTCGCCACGCCCATGTGGCTTCCGAAAAGACCCTCATGTGCTAACCTAAGCACTTCGTCGCGCTTCTCTACGGGTACCACAACTTGCTTAAACGTATCGACCCCTTTCTTGGCGTACCGATACAAAATACCGCGTTTTGTCGCAAACCTAACCTCGCCGTCTGGCAATTTCCGTACGGACCCGTCCGTCGCGTACCTACGTACCTTGTCAAGAGACACATCTTCCTTTTGAAGCTTCTCTAACTCACCAGGTACCAAAATGTCTATGGGCGAAGTCACGGATCTTAGCAGCTTCGACCCTGACCTTCGCTTCATAGCCCTCGTCTCCACTGACCCAACATGTATAGGGTTACACGTCATAGGGTTAGGTTGGGGCAACACATACCTACACCCTAATATTACGTCATGAGACACTCCCGACAAACACGCTGCTTGAATTCGCCCTTTTACATATGGCGAATCAAGGTCTATGCTAACGACCGGAAGCGAATCCTTCGTCCTGTTAGCAAACTGTACTTCCACCGTCTCACCTGTATAATCTCCAGGTTTAACGTATCTACGATCTACCAAGGCCGGGTAGCTACAGCCAGTGTCATACAGCACCGTGGCTTCCTCACCATTTACCGTAGCCCTCGCTACATTCGTAGACTCCACTGTTTTCCCTTTCTTAACAGTATTCGGAGTTACCGAATTAACCGATGTCGGACGATGCTTTCTACAGTCCTTGACAACATGGCCTTGTTTATTACAGCCATAACACACTGGCTCACCTCTTCTACCCGAGGTATCACCTATCTACCCCTTGAGTCTTTCCCGACCCACGGAAATGTACTTGGCTGGGATTTCCAGCCCATGGCCTCCCACCATTTTGACTATTTCGTCTCTGGGGTGCCACCTCAGTGGTCTTTCTAAGCTCACCGATTCCAGGTCGGTCCCTACCATTCCAAGTAGTTGGACGCGCATGCGCGCTCTCATAGAGCTCGGCCACTACGCTTATCTCATCCAAAGATGAGAATTCGTGCTCCGCCAAAAACACAATTAAATCTTTCCTGTAGGTACTTAACACGTGTTCCTTTAAAATCTCTTCGCGTATGCCTTCGTACGTTAACGCGGTGCCAAACATTTTCATCCATTTATCAAAAATCACGCGCACTCGACTGTGAAATTGCGCGTGTGTTTCGGTAGCCCTTTTCGACGATTCCCTAAAAAGTTTCCGAAACGTTTCCGCTGACAACTCATAGTGGCGAAGTAGAGCTTTCTTCAGAGCGTCATAATCGTCTATCTCGGTTGGGGTCATGTTGTGGTACACATCTTTCGCCGCCCCCTGCAAAAAGGCTGACATATTGATGGCCCACTGGTCCTTAGGAATGTGGTAGACTAGGGCCAACTTCTCAAACTGCGTCAAAAAGTTGTCAATTATTTCATCTTTGTCGTTAAACATCGTTAAACATCGGCATGGTTAACTGTATGGGTTGTCTGTCTTCCAAGCGACTACTCGGGGTGTCCGGACATACGTTCGATTCTTCCCCCCTCTTGAACTCGGCTTCGAGCCTTCGTCTCTCCATGGCTAGCATATGCTCTCTTTCCCTATATGTTCATTAACATTGGACTGTTGGGTGATTCACAATGACCTTGTTCGTCGACTGGTTTTTTCCTTCTGCGTGCGTCACGACTTTAGCTTGCCCTTTGATTGAACGGGGAATTCCACACCTCTGACTTCTGACTTCTTTTCCCTCCTTTTCTTGACTTCTTTTCCTTCCTTTTCTTGACTTCTCGCTAATTCTCACTCTTTCCAAACAAACTATTTTCCTTTGAAAAGAACAGGGTAAAACGCCCTAAGTATCTTGTTACGCTTTAAAGTTGAGATTGTCCGTCCGTCTTTCTGGTTCGAACAATCAGATCTTACTATCAGTGTTAACTTTTATACGGCTAGCAAATACTACACAAGTCTTCAGATCAATACAGTGATACTGCTAATTATCGCCAACATAATTTGTGAACGTCACATATATTCCCGTAAATCATTACGTAAAGTGATGTAATATATCATAACACACGCCATATTCACTTAATATGATAAATTCAAATTAATGTAACACTTTCTAATCACAAATGGACACGGCGGGTTTCCACACCACCCATTAACCTACCTAAGTATATAATTTGAAAATTCTAACTCACGATTCAGAAGTACATTATTAAATCAATGTAATACCGAACTATCAAAAATATGAACACATCATGCATCTGTAACGAAGAAACATCATATCAAAGTACGTTATTAAATCAATGTAATACCGAACTATTTGTATCATAGTATCAATACATTATGCATCTGTAACAAAGAAAACATCACATAAATTACATCATGATAAATGTGAATTTTAGTTAAATACCTTGTGTTTTTGGCGTCTTACAATCGTTCCACATTCAGTTTAACCTGGAACCACAATTTTTACGAACGTCTTTCTTGCAAAGAACGATCGGAGTCCTGGTAATTACTTCTACCTTTCGGTCTCTCTCTTGCAGATAAATTTTTAGACTGATTCAAACTCATAAGCTCAGAGAATATATTTCCCGATTCTAGGGTTTGACACACCCCCCTCCTTCTACATTTGACCAATCGGAATAAATGCTATTCCTACGGACATTTTGAAAAACCGTCTATCAATATGCCAAAAATGCCACTTGGGGTCGAAATATCACCCTACCATTTGTTTCAAATCACTGTGACATCTATACGTGAGAAATTCTCTCTCTTAAGCGTGTCAAAGACCAAGTTCGGTTCTACTATCAATATTCTAACAGCCTGACCCAGTTAAGTAAACATTCTTTCGTCCAAACTCCTACTCCAAGACAGTTAATTGTCGACTAGACTAAGAATTAATTAATGAATTTCACAGGCGAAAAATTTGGCACTTGACACAGAGCATTAAATAATAATTGTCAGAGCCAATTATTATTCAAGACAACAAGTAGTTTTCAGCGTGTTCCTATCTCATCAGTAAACATGTTCTGTTTATGGTTAAAACTGACTGTTGACTAATTTGTCATGTTGACTAAAATGTCATGTTGATTAAGCTGTCGATGTTTTGTTGTCATGTGTCTCGTGCGTTGTGTTCAGTACTTTGTATTTTGACGAGTTAAGATGCTTATTTTCCTAAACTCGATCCCCAAAGATTAACTTTCTTCCAATATTTGATAAATAAAAAGGTCATTGGATAGGTGTTTGTCCCAGTACAAACTCTTTATTTTTAAATTGAATGAATGAAGAATAATCAAACAAGAACAATTTTTATTGAGATTAACAGTAGTAAGAAATGTCTACTGTCTTACAGTTTCTGTTAATGAAATCTCTCTCTGAATCAATAATACCTTCCTGCGATATAATTTGCACTTCTAATCGTAAACGTGGGTTAAGCAGATGTCCCCATTATAGTTTCGCATACCGAAAATATTTTGAGTGTTCAACACGTATCACTTCGACACCGATCCAATGTAATCTTAGAAAATAGAAAATGTAATCATCATTTATATACGTTTTATACAAGGAGCCATGATCTGGAAGACTGAATGTTATTGTCATTGTGTATGGCAATTCCGATAATGAGATTTGCACGCTTCGCTGATATAGTAACTATTATTCCAAAGTCTTGACATTAAAGAGAATGAACTCATTTATATCCATCATGGGAAATATTCTTCGATGAAAACAATTTTTTTGAAAGATGATTTGTGCGGACTAAGTGGAAAAATAAATTTAAGACTAAATTTATAACAATCGTAAAATTTATCTAATAAAAGCAACCATACTAAATCAGTTGGTCATGCAAGATAAAACAGTTGGCCATGCAAGATAAAACAGTTGGCCATGGAAAATAAAACAATTGACAATGCAAGATACTTTTAAGAACATATCGAATACAAATGCATCAGTTTGGAAATGCTTGTTTTAGTCATTGCACTCAAGAATTTCTTCGCGAGTAAAGAGGCATACATATAGTTGGTGCTAATCTGTAATCATGTGACGAACACGTTAAAATTTGCATAAAATATATCTCCATTTTGATCCTAGTGAAACTGCACACATCGAATTGCACATTTTTTTAAAAACTGAGTATATTAATTAAATTGAAATAAAAGACAAATACTTATTTTACCCTTCCACGAATATCATTTGATCAACTATTTGAAAGACTTACACTTGTTTATCTTCCTTTAAAATCGTTTTTCTAGGAGGTTTTTTTTGTATAGTTTATTGTATTCGGTTTTACGAGATTAACATATAAATGTTGAATAAACAATTTGGGGTTATTGACGTGAGAAGACCACTTCCTCCAGGATAACAACCTCCGAATTCCCATTAAGCTCTGTGTGAGACAATGGCTCAAAACATTCCTCACAGTTGAACCAAAAACTTCGAAACAAATACCACGTTATTTAAATGATGATGTCGACAAAAAAAGTATTTTAAAATGTAAAGGTCTTTAAAAAAGCACAGCACATTTCTCCAGATTTTACCCCAGTTTCATATCGAGATAAAAACATTATTAAACTGCTCAAAACCATATAGCAGACTTTTACGAACATCTACAAACACATGCACTACCACACCGATAACGTAATGATTCACTAACCAGAATGAATGACTATTACTAATGTAAATTCTGACTCAATTCACCAATGCAAATAGGATCTATTAATATTACTTCTCAGAATTAAAATGGGTGTTTTTCATCCCAATAACTACTACATTTTCAAAATCGATTCGTTATGATTTAAATTGAAAACAATCCAGCCATCACAGAATATCAAATCTGAATTATAGGATTGTTAATGCTTGACATTGTCTGTTCTAGCTCAAACCTTTTCCAACATGAGAGTAAACTCTCGCCGAAAATAAATGTTATTTTAATCATTTTTAGGGGAGTTAACCTTCACATATTTTCCAATGTTTGCGAGCAGTTTAATTAGTATTGATGAGGATACCTTACTATTTTATCATTTCAAACAATGCATGAAGCGGCATTGAAGATTATCAAATTACAAATATAGCAACTCAGTTGCGATCAAACTACCAACGTTTTCAGTAATTATATTACAGGAAGAGTTGCTATTATGGTACAAAGTAAAATCATAGATTTAAAAGAAACTCTAGGTTTTGCAATACAACTGTTATCATCACTACAAATCAATTTATTTTCATACTGTTAGTAACGAAAATGTCGCCTCAAATCCAAGCATGAGTTAAGTAATTTAAGAAGTGCAGTGTGATTATTATAAACCACATTGTCTCTTAATCCAACTCAAGTAAAGTCATTGCAAAGGCTGCAGCCTATCACCAATTCCATCATAAATATTGATGCCTTTTTCGCATATGATGCTTTGTTGTTGTTCTTTCATTTTTCTTATTGCCTTCGGTATTGGTATCCGATAAATTAACTGGCACTTATCTAATTTCTGCCACAAGAACAGCAAGCTAACAGTACATTGACATCACAATGGCCTTAGAATGACATCACAATGGCCTTACATTGACATCACAATGGCCTTACATTGACATCACAATGGACTTACATTGACATCACAATGGCCTTACAATGACATCAAAATGGACTTACATTGACATCACAATGGACTTACAATGACATCACAATGGCCTTACATTGACATCACAATGGACTTACAATGACGTCACTTTGCACTGTCAGCACATTAAGCCTGCAGATGGGGATTGTATGCGTGTTTTTGGTATAAGTAATCACGACAATTAAGACGAGCTCAGAGAGTAATCGTCGACAAGTTTAATGATGGCAATGCCGTTGATGAAACTATCTTTAGATCCGATATAATAAGCCCTCGTGGAAAACTCGACATGATCAGGAAATATCTTACACTGTTGGACCTGCCTGATATAGTTCAGTTTATACTCTAAGCGTAACATTAATAACGATAACCCGTGAAGAGTTAATAATGCGAACTGAGACGATTATGAGCAACAAAGATCAGAAGGATTTATACAACGATCTGATCAAAAGTTGGACAGGCAATTTTCCTGAGGCACGAAATCAAATAAAATCACAAATAACGACCAGAGATATCATTCAGAAAATCCAATCGATTTACAAGGGATTTTCGTGCAGTGTTACAAACCGACATTGAGGGGTGTGCAAATGGAGGCGATTATACTTTAGAGTATCCTGTCTGGCCCAGATCAGATTTCATCGATTGTGAAAAATGACCAAAGATGATGACATATAATCAAGTATTCTTCAGTAGAAATGATGTCAGAATATTTGACAACACACAGAAATATTAAAATGTCATGTATGGAGTATCAACAAACATTTTGATATGTTTTAAGACCACACCGAAGAGGTTTCATCTTGACAGATAGTGTCAGATGTACCTGTTATCTGAAAAATATGTGAACCTGTGTTGGCGAAACTAGTAATTCCTTAATAATAATAATAATAATAATAATAATAATAATAATAATAATAATAATAATAATAATAATAATACGATTTTCGCCTATATGTGATAAATATGATTAAAATAACATCATGTGAGACTACTAACATCGCTATCATCGTGGCCAAAACCGGAATTGTGGTAAGGACGTTAGAGGCCCATATTCAATCTTTGGAGGGAGGGCTACAATAGAGCAAGAACGAGTGAAGCATCATCTAGCACTACCGAATTCTAGCGAATTATAATACTAGGCATATATGGAATTGTAAAGACACAATTACTGCTTTAATTTAATAATGAGATGGCCCAAGTGGGACAAGTTGAATGGAGTGGCTTCGGCAATTGATGATGAGCGAGTGGTGTTATAAAGTGCTTAAAGCGTTTAGATGTGACGATTATTAGCTTAAAGCGTTTAACGAGATTGCAAGGACGGAAAGTGACACGAAGATGTTATTGAATTTATCGCCTATATTAATGAAGTTCCGTCTATATATGGCCTTGATAGATATATTGTTGTTGCTGTTGTTGTTGTTGTGGGGCTGAAATCCATTTTTCAGCACAAGATAGGCTATACATGGCGGCTAGAATTATTGGAGGAGGAAGAACCTCCGACCCACGAGAAGCTACCGGCAAGCTTTCTCACATACCCACATTAGCCGAGCCTGAGACTCGAACCCACGCAGACAGAGGTGAAATGGCAGTGATCCGTAACGGTGAGCGCTTTAGTTTCCCAGGGCCCCCATCATATATATTAATAATATTGTAGTTTATGATTATGTGATGGCGGATAAACGATCAAATCCAGTATTCATATTTCCCGGAAGCAACAGTATACACAAATTCAGAAAGTGATCAGACAACTGCAATATTATTGTTGTGTTGAATGGAGTTGATACGCGTACTCCGCGAAATATTTACCAGACGTCGTCATAGTTTATAATCGTTTTAAAACTTTAGTTTTGTGACTGCCGTCAGCACGGGTTTATGATCCCAGGACAAAGTATCGTATCGGACTTGATAAAATATTTGGGGGAAAAGTAACATCAGTAGAGGACACGACATCGATGAGAGGTCTGGTGGTAAACAAAACACTCGCGTACAAAATTTAAAAAACTATAAAAGTACAGTAAATTATAAACTAAACTCTCGTTTAGTTAGAAGCTTAGGTTTGACGTTACTGGCTTTATAGTTTCGTCTTCGTACGCCTTAGTTATGAAAAACAGACGTTTCTAAAGAGTGGTGGGCTCACACTCTCTGCTGCTAACAATAAAAGCCGTTTAATGGATCTTCATCTGCTATATTTGATTTGTCTTTCACCTTTATACCTACCGTCGTTTTTTATAATTTGGAACATATAGTTAATATGATAAACATGTTGCATTAATAAAATAACCACGCCTTAAATACTTCCTTTTTCCACCTGACAGCTACTCAATTAAGATTTTCATTCCCATGGTTTGTTTTTTCAAACTGTATCCAGAACCACTAAATGTATATTCGTTTAGCTCACATAAAGAGTGATGGTAGTTTAATTCCGATTTTAAAATACTGGATGCTGGCCAGTTGTAATTACAAGGAGTTTGATGGATATCACCAGGTAATGTTTGGTCATAAGACACGGGCAATTGGCAACCATACGTTGGATGACGAAGAAGCTTTGGATAATTTGTATGAGATGCTATGTGTGCTATATTTAATTTATGGACATTATCCAAATCTGAGCTGATTCTTGAAACAAGAAATATCAACATGCTAAAACCGTTGCATCAAGTAAAGTTCGTTGTTGGACTATCAAAAATATCTTATGCTTGTCTTCATTTTCAAGCTCTATAACATCTGTTTTCTTTTCTTTAATATTCTCTTTGGTGTAGGTTCATTTGCATTCAGTATATCACGATTTACAAAGACCATATGCAGCTGACAAGTATGGAATGACTATTAAGGATAGAGATGAATGTCAAATTATTCGTAGTATTGCATCTTTAGGCGAACTACTTCGGCAGCCTGGAGCCAGCTGTCATATAAAGTATCATGACAAAAGAGTACAGTCTACTAATATGCATAACACAACATCATCTCATTCTAAACAGGGATGGGGTCTGAATAAACTACCTAATCGTTGAGGCAAGCATACGAATATTTTTATTTATCGACTATCCGTCATTTGTATCAATTGAATTTTTTTTCATTTAGGAGGCATCGATGATATATATATATATATATATATATATATATATATATATATATATATATATATATATATATATATATATATATATATATAGTTTATACAAAATATATATATATATATATATATATATATATATATATATATAGTTTATACAAAATATTATGAAAGTGGACATACGTTTTACAAGCAACGTTTCCATATAAAAAAGTATTTTTGTTGTTCTGTTTTCGCAAATGAAATCAAGGTTTAATTATGCATGTATCACAGTATATTTGAATCTGTAAGTACATTCAGTTGGAATTATCAATGTGTTAGATCCAACATGGATCAACAATGGTAGCACAGTGGAAGAGATTATTGGCGTTTACTCATTTTTATATCTTGTCATTAATTTATACAAGGCAATGTATCTATTAATAAGAGTTTACTCAATAATTAGATTTCCAAACTGACAAGATGACATCAATTTTGCATGTCGGTCTTTTTAATGTTATTCCAACGCTACATTGATAAATAATTAAATCAGCTCCGCATATCTTAACAAGAAAAGTATTTCACTCCATGACGAGAACATTAACTTTATAAGACTAAGTCATGGAAAACAGGGTTAATGAATCTTTTGCATGAAAAGGAAAAGGAAGGAAAAATCCTTTCAACCGTAAACCTCCAGCACAACCAACACATATCAATTAATGCCATCATGAGAACGATGTCTAAATATAGCTGATTTACACTCTCGTCGAACCGTGAAGCATTAATTTTATGAACATGGACGACATTGCATTAACGAGTAAATCATAGAATATAATTGCAATGTTGGGATAATTCTGACTTACCTATAGCATGAATTAACTTAATACGTATTTCTATCACGTCAACAAAGACGTCGCAAGTACGTACAATTAGTTGTACATTTTTGTAGTACGAAACATGGTTATATATTACTGTACATTGAACTAATAATATAAACTTTTTAATAAAACTATGAGAATAAAATATAATAAAATATAATTTCATAATCTGTTTATAATTACCGCACTAAAAGGACAAAATTTCATGGTAACGTATGTACTAGGTAATTAGTATTTCTAACATACTGTTACCTTTACAACTTATGATTAGGACTGGTCGAACATCAGTTGTTTTGTGTATATTGGGAATAGTAACCGAAATAAATTCTAAAACCGTCCTTTGATATATTCCATTTGTTTTATGATAGTTATCTTGTTCCTGGAGCTGATTAATCCGAGTGTTTGTTTAAAATCAGATGGCGACTTATTACTATTCCGAAACCTCTCCCGCGTCTTTCTCTTCGTAGTTCTTGAACATTCTATTACGTTCTGGACAGTCTAAGGAATAATGTCCTTGCGTGTGACAAACACAGTATCTTTACTCTTGTTTCCGGACCAGGCTTTGTAGTTCTTGGCATCAGTTGTTACCTTTTCTTGACATTGTGAACATTTTGGTGCCCTTCTTCTTTGCGTAAGTAACATGTATCTTCACCTTTTGTTTCAAGAGTGATTTTGAGGCGCTGCATATGTTTTGTTACACGGAGTTTAATTTAGAATTATGTTTGCAGCCAATGTCTCCTCAGAAATTTAATCTTGTGTTGCCCTTCCATCTTCACTAGTTGAATGTCACAGTGAACGATATAACACTCTTCCGTCGGGTCCAGATATATAACCAGCGAAATATAGATACCAAAATCGTGAAAAAGTAAAGAATACCAAAACAGTCGGGTCCAGATATATAACCAGTGAAATATAGATACCAAAATCGTGAAAAAGTAAAGAATACCAAAAGATAGTATCATTGTGAAACGACTATACAAAAACTATTCAAAGCTAGGAATGGAGTGATGGCCGCAATGACAATGTTCACTCTCGTCCAACGCAAGGAGAGTAGTTTTAACACAAATGCGCCATAGCGATTTCTATGATGCTCTAATCGTCCCCTGTGTATGACAGAAAGAATCAAAATTGACTGTGTATCACCACGACCGAACGAATCAAGCTCGACCGATGTAAATCGCCGCGACCGAGATTTAAGATAGTCCGATAATGAAAGTCTCATTTTGTCACCCAGTAAGTATATCTATATTCACCTTCTAGCATCTTGACTTATATAAACGTGTACAACATTTGAGAACACGTTATTACGTCCCTAGAGAAAATGAACTTCTGCACACTCACCAAAATAAATAATCCTTGATTGGGGACTAAAGTTATTTTGTTTTTGAATCGACGAGATTCCCGATCCCTAAGGAGATTTCATTGGTAAGAATCTACCCGGTTCTAGTCGAAGTAAAAGCAAAAATACTAAAGGACAGTGACACTTTTCTTTGAGCCATTATAAACATTGAATCAAAATCTCCAAAATTGTTCACAGCATTAAGAAAGAACAATATTGTAAGATCGTGACGAACGGTTGCTTCTAAAAATAAAATAGGAATTTTAAAAGTATTTTTCAAGTTTAAAATCCATTCTGTTAACAAAGAATCATATCCCAGAATTTCTAATCTTTCGACAGTTATTGTAAATATGTAGCAAGATAAAAGAAAGGAAGAGCAACATTGCGTTTTGCAATATTTATTTATTAATTCTCTCTCTCTCTTTCTCTCTCTCTCTCTCTCTCTCTCTCTCTCTCTCTCTCTCTCTCTCTCTCTCTCTCTCTCTCTCTGTATAATTTGTAAATTTGTAACCTAATTTTCCTCGCAATAAATAAATGATTAGTAGCCGCTACATTTTTGTGATGTGTGGTTGTGGTCTGTAGCATGCCTGTAATCTTACATTTATACATGAAAGTTATAGTGATATGATTTGTAATATAAAATTCCAATACCTCTGTAGCGCATCCCTTGTATTACTAATACTTTAATTACATTATCTCTGTAACGTATCCCTTGTATTACTACTATTTTAATTCCAATAACTCTGTAGCGTATCCCCTTGTATTACTACTACTTTAATTCCAATAGCTCTGTAACGTATCTCCTTGTATTACTACTATTTTAATTCCAATAGCTCTGTAACGTATCCCCTTGTATTACTACTATTTTAATTCCAATAACTCTGTATCGTATCCCCTTGTATTACTACTATTTTAATTCCAATAGCTCTGTAACGTATCCCCTTGTATTACTACTACTTTAATTCCAATAGCTATGTAGCCAATATTGTGAATTAAAATCCGAACATTCCAAAACCATACCATAGATCAAAAGGTAAAGAATGTTCCAAATGAATTCCAATAGTCTTGAGTATCCTCATAACACACAATCCAAAATGTCTTTGAAAGTGGTTAAAAAAATATCCAAACTCATGTATAAATCGAAATATCATTGATTACTTTAGTAACTCCAAAGGATATTTCTTTAAAATAATTCGTCTCAATCAGTTTGTGATTTCACAATTGTAAAGTCTGATCACAAGTGGAATACTACAGACTAACTTAAAACAAGACTGATTTATTTGTTTATCAAATCCCTATTGATATACATTTTCACTTGACATATAACGTAATAGAATAGGAAACATTCCAAAGAAAAAACGCTAGTTATAAGTAAAATATAACTCTCTTTTAACTCAAAAGCTATGTAAACAGTATATTTACAGATTACAATCATAACAAAATGTAAGCACACAATATAAATTAAACACAAATAACAAAATTCGTTTATTTTAATTATTTTTTTTAAAAAACACATATTCTGAATAAAACTGACAGAAACGATCATTGTATAAAATATGAATTTATTTTCAAACCTGTGAAATACAAAATCACATATTTTTCTAAATATTCGAATATTCTAAATCGGACTTCGACAACATGCGGCGGAATTCATAGCTAAACAGATTTACGTAATGCCAATTTTAAAGGGTGTGTATACATGTGACATAATGTTTAATTTTTCAAATTAACTGGTAATCTCTGGCAGTCTTGATGATTACTCCTCTTCCAGCCTAAATTCTTTTAAACGCCTACATTGATTTTGGCAACATAATGGAATTATCTTTTATTGAGAAACATTTTAAAGACCAATTTTGTTTGGAATATATTTCTTTACAAACAAGGTGCGTGTCATGAAAACAAGACGAGTAGTGCAAATCCGTTATATTGGCATATTGATCTGAGGTTAAAAACAGTCAAGTTTTACATCACGAAAGAGTGATTCATCATGACCATGTGGCAATCGTGTCATGAAATGAGGCTTATAAATTACACAAATCAGTTATTGTGGGATTTAATATGAGAGCTACGTTTTCCGCAATTGCAAATTTATTGCTTCATTACAGAACGCCTGGCATAGAGTTACTTGATAATACGTGTTTGTAGAAGGTAAATATCAATACGTTCTGCATTTAGTTATGTATTGTTTTACAAGGCAATAATTAAGTCGAATGTTCCGTCTGCGTATTGATTAATCTTTCCATTTTGATAGACAGATTTTTGTAACATTGTATTCTTTCTGATAATGGCAGGTATCGTGGCAGTTCTCTGCTACGGATTCCAACCAAAGTTATGCCTGGAAAAAGACTGGCGGTATTAGTCCATTTCAGTCAAAGT
This sequence comes from Unio pictorum, assembly GCA_030141615.1. NCBI lineage: Eukaryota > Metazoa > Mollusca > Bivalvia > Unionida > Unionidae > Unio > Unio pictorum. The sequence goes on from JARLTB010000442.1 coordinate 2,917,732, forward strand.
TATACCTGGAAAAAGACTAGCGGTATTATTCGATTTCAATCAAAGTTATACCTGGAAAAAGACCGGCGGTATTATTCGATTTCAATCAAAGTTATACCTGGAAAAAGACCGGCGGTATTATTCGATTTCAACCAAAGTTAAACCTGGAAAAAGACTGGCGGTATTATTCGATTTCAATCAAAATTATACATGGAAGAAGATTGGCGGTATTAGTCGATTCACATTGATACAGCAATTAAGACCACAACAGATAAATAAAAAAGCGATATAAGGAAGAATGCCTATAATTTTATTTAATAATGCTTGTTTATGTTTCTTAGCTTTTGTTTGTTTGTTCGTTTTCCTTTTTATAAATATCATCAAAAGGAAAAAATTTAAAAACATATACGCGAATGTCATAAAGTTTTATTACCTAAAATAAATAGAACGATAATAATAATATGTTCAAACTTAACCAATCCCTGTCTAACGTGGGGATATATAGCTTAGGATTTGTTGCTTACATGTGGGAATTTTACAATGTTTTAACCAACTGTCGCAAATCCAGAGTAAACTTTAGAGCCTGAACAAAAAGAACTAGGTTCAACAAACTGGAAGATTTAGAGAATATCCATATTAAATAATAACGTCGAAACGTAAGTCTTGTTAGAACTACACCATGTTTTGATAGTCTACGAGAAAAATAATGACGGACCGCATCAATGCTCAACGAGTTGACAGGCAATCTAGGTCTTGACACCTGCTGCGACAAGCCTATTCAATCGGATACTACTCTCCACATCAGCCGCCATCAGCATACGCCAAATTCTTTCGAACAATGAAAGTTCTATGCGTATTGGTACAACCTCTTATATCAGACACTACATTTAAAAATACATTTTATTTCAAGGATTATACGTTTATTTTCAAGTCTGAAAACTAGCTTCTGATATTAGATACTGAAAAAAAAAGCCGATACACGCATATTTTGAGCGTAATGTATGTAGTTTACTCACATCTGAATAGCTAAGATAAAAGAGTATGTTCCTTTAATTGTAACACAAAATATCGCGCGACAAAAACACATATAGATGACAATAATTTATCATGACATTTTTGTTAATGAGGTTTGCACGTTATTTTATGTATTAAACTTAACTGCTCTGCTTTTCCTTATTTCTACTTACATAAAGAGCACATTAATTCCATGTTGAGACTCTCTCATTAAGGTAAAGTGATCTTTTAGGTATAGTCTTCATAAAGTAGATAACAATTCAGATGAACCACAAACTTCAAAAAATATAATGAGAGGTGTGGAATTTGTACAGGAGCTAAATTACCCAATCCATTTCTAATGAGCACGGTCCAACATTATATATTTTTTTCAACGATTTATGGGCTAAACTTTTATAATAATATGCAAGTAATTACAAAATATTTATATAAACTATACAGGTGACCGTTCGATGTTAGGAAACGTTATGATCTTAGGAAATGTTTTCCTTTACGTCCGCTTGCCTTAACTGAAGATGTTTATGTTTCCTTTCACCACTGTCCACGGTGTTCCAATACACCAGTGAGCTCACCAATCATATACTGCAGCAAAGCACGAATGAATACATCTCCGCAAACCTGATCCATCAGTTGTTAAATGAGCACACCCTTAAATACTTCTCCAATAAACACAACACGAATCTAACTTGATCAGTTTTGACCACCGCTCAAAATTAACAAGCTAAAATACCTAACAGTGACTACACTCATTTATGTCGCTAAGACATTTTAGCAATTACATTTGTTAAGGACCTACAACATGTACACTATGCACTAGAAATATTTATTGATAGGAAAGATGAAAAATTCTATACTATATGGATTTGATATAATTGCACAGGTGGCTTACACATTATTGGTATTTTTTCTGTCCATAGTAAAACTGGACAAGATTAGAAATTAGGGCGTTTCAAGCGTAAACAATGGCAACATCCAGGAGTGTAGAGAAACAGAAATAGGCTAACCTGATTGTCGACGAAAACATGGCTGATCCATTGGACTTTATCTACTTTTACGTAACACAGGTTCTGATTAGATGTTGGAAATCTTGATTTCAAGCTCGGCCTATTCTCACACTGATGTAAAGTACAACTAAACTATTTGGCAATTCACTAATTACACAGATACTTAATACTTCATTTTAGAAGTAATACGATATCAAACCGATTGGATTATGTATTTAACCAGAATGAAACAATTTGACAATTTTCCTAAACCGGGTGCCTTCCTGCTTTGAAGTGACCCGACATGTTATTCTAAGGAGAGACTGCCATTTAACGCTGGTGCCGGGAGACTGCGACAACACAGCCTAGTGTAGTCAAAGTTACCTTTGGTCCCGACCAATCAAATAGCCCGACCTTCGAGCATTAACTAGTCGCAAAAGCATATAGTTGCGCATGCGACCTTAATTCATATTTAAAAAAAAATAAACACAACACAATACCACAGAACAACATCATATAGGGATAAGAATTACCATCCAATCAAACACCAACCCTAATTTACTGGCACCATCATGGATCAAAAGAAACAACAACAGCAACAACAACAACACAAACCACCAAAGCAACCACATGAGCAGCAGCCAAAATGCCTAATCATATGGCAATGGAACTGCTGCAGACTCACCACAAACATGCCAGAACTTATCAAGCAAATAGAGGTAGCGCAACAAAAACACAATATTATATGCCGCCAAGAAGCTCACATACCCCAGGGGGTAAGATCTATACAAACATGGCTGGATATCATACTGCATGCTACAAACATAGGACCAACGGTAACTCGAAAGAGGGACTCGCTACCAATATCACTGATTCACTTCCCCAAACCAGCGAAGACATGACATAAATCCCCTCTCACCCAGTAAACAACATGGAAAGGCAGAGAGTCATCATCCACAATGTGCACCAGGAAATAAAAATAAGTAACATATATGACCCTGGATGCGACACCCCAGCCACAATTAACAACCCAAACCCGCTGTGACAACCACATAATATGCGGTGCCTTTAACGCCCATAACAGCGCATGGGGGAGTAGAACTAGCAACCCCAGAGGAAAGCTACTTTAAAAATAGGCTGCTGACACCAACTTGGTGATACTCAACAACTGAGTGGGCACAAGATTGGATACCATTACAGTAGCGATCTCGGCAATCGACATCATCATGGTCACACCAAAATTAGCACAAATTGCCTCTTGGAAAATCAATCAAGAAAGCACTCTGGGAAGTGACCACTTCCCCATAGTACTTACCCTAACATCAGACCCCAGCCGCTACCCGCCAATCATGTACCAAAATGGCGATGCGACAGAGCCAACTGGAAATTGTTCAAAGCCATCCCCACCCCACTCACTCTAACCAGCCTATATCATGGCGACATCGACCAATTTAGCGTAAATATACTTGATGCCCTAACTTCGGCAGCCCAACGAAACATCCCCAGGACAATGGCTAAACAGCTTAAGCCCTCTGCCCCATGGTGGACGGGGGATTGTAAAAAGGGCCACCTGCTTAAAAAGAAAGCTCCTAACAAGTTCAAACACACTGACAACTCCAAGGAATTTAAAATCTGCAAAATAAGAGAAAACGAGCTTAAGACCATGATAAAAACAGCTAAATAGAAATCGTGTAAAAACTACTGCACCAGTCTCGACTTCATAACCAACGCCAAACAAGTGTGGTGAATAATAAGAGCAAAAAAGAGCAAATAAATCTAAACAACTCCTAAACTACCGGGTAGACATACCAACAAAGAAAAGTCAAATTAATTGGCAACTCATTTCTTTAACATGTCCAAACAACACCAATCACACCCCAACCTTCTACGAACACCGCCAAACAATGAACAAACAACACCCTTCGCTACTGAGTGACCTTGGATCCAAACAATTCCCCTTAAACAAAGACTTTACCTTAGCATAATGGACCACAGCACTGGTTAGTAAAATGGCAACCTCACTCGGAGAGGACAAACTTGGCTACCAAATATACAAGCACATCCCGGAAAATATTACAGAAAAAATACTTGAGTTCCTAAATCTAACCTGGCGTAAGGGACACATGCAAAAATCCTGGAGACCAGACATAATCATCCCAATACCTAAACCAGGCAAAGAACCCTCGGATATCAACTCTTATAGGCCTTTATCACTAACGAACAACATTTGCAAAATCAAAGAGACAATGATAAACAACAGACTTAAATACCACCTGGAAATTAACAACCGGATATCCGAGAATTTAAGTGCATTCCGCAACAAAAGATTTACCCTGGATTAACTGGTTCGTCTGGAAGCGAGCATTAAAATCGCGCTCAACACCAAACCCAAAAGCGATTGACATCTCATCGCAGTATTTCTTGACCTGGAAAAGTGTCTGACTTGGTATGTACAGAGGGACTTATTGCAAAACTCAGTCGCTATGGGATAACTGGACGTGTACACAATTGGATAGCAGACGTCCTCACGTACTGGAAAATAGCAACCAAAGTGGGGAATCAAAATATTCAGATACGCTACCCATGGAGAATGGAACTCCACAAAGTAGTGTTCTCAGCCCTACACTCTTCAACATCACATCATGATAAACGACTTAAATAAGGCTGTCAACACAAACAACGTAAACCTATCCCAATTCACTGATGACATCGGGATATGGAAAGCAGGCAACACCGCTGACTCAAACATCAGTCAGCACCTACAAGACGATCTCAACATGATAGGTACATGGGCAAACAAAGTTGACTTTAAAATCTCAAACACAATAACGGAATCTATCATTTTCTCATTGCGCAGACAAATTAGCCTCGAATACCCCAAATTATACATTCAAGGCAAATTAATACACTTCATCCAAGTGGCAACATTCACGGAGATGTACTTTGATGAGAAACTCACCTGGAAATACCACATCAAGTAACTCACCAAAAGATTAAAATCCGACCTTAACCTACTGAAGAACCTTAAAGGCACTACATGGGGTGCCAATCAAACAACCCTAATGATGTTATACAAGTCACTCATAAGATCTACAATCGACTAGGGATGCCAAATGTATTCGTCAGCACCCCAGACGACACTAATGAAAATTGTTTCCATATAAAATAAAGCCTTAATCATCTATACCGGTGCACTCAACTTCACCTTCCTTAAGGAATTACATATCCTCACAGGGGAACTACCGCTACACCTCCTAAAAAATGAAAACATCCTAAGAAAAGCCGGGCGGGTATCAATTAATAGAACCTGCCACCACACCAGAAAAACGATCCAACAATGCAGCATCAACTTCCATACAAAACTGGTACCCCGATCACCCTTTTCACATCAAATATGCCGGCTTACCAACGAAATAAACCTCCCACATATACCAGCCGAACAACATAGATATCCAGACACAACACCCTGGACGGGACACGTACCGGTGTGCAACACAACAGCCATCACCTACGACCCCGAACAAGAACATGGCTATACTAGCTCCACTAGAAGCCGAATTAGAAGGATACACAAAGATAGAAAACGATGGATTGAAGACCACCGACCCAGATTAAACATCGGCGACAATATCAATTTTGGAATAAAATATCAATTTTGGAGCCAGGCTATCGGATAATTGCTCCATCTACAACGCATAATTATGGGCCATTATCCAAGCACTTAGGTGGGTCCAGTTTACGCGCACAACGCAAGCAGTAATCATATGCGACTCTCTCAGCGTAATCACCACAATTAAGACAAACCATAGCATCACTAGAGATAACTTCCTTAGAGAGACTAATACTATACCTAAACTGCTCCAACTCAATAATCAAACTTCATGTGGGTGTTATCACACATTGGACTCCCAGGGAACGATCTCGTCGACAGACTGGCCAAACAATACATCAACAATATCACTACAGCAACATTAAACAATAGCGTACATGAACTATACAACTGGATCAGATCGAAAGCCAACACCACCTGCCGACATCACTGTGATGTCAGTAGTAAAGGACGCACATTGCACGCTATATTACCAAGGGTCACAAGGAACCTCAAACCACCATCGAGACTTACAAACCACGAACAAGTAAGCATGAAAAGAATCGTCATAAGAAAAACCAAAACACCAGCAGCTGAGAAAATATTTAACAACCAATATAAATGCAAATGGCAAATGCCCACACTGATCACTCCCAGAGAACCAGACCACATTTTTAACTCCTGACCCAGGTACAGAGCCCAGAGAAGCCGCTTTAGATACAATATAAATATATATATTTCATGCCAACCTGTATGCATATGACGAAAACCTAACCTAATATATATATATATATATATATATATATATATATATATATATATATATATATATACATATATATATATATATATATATATATATATATATATATATATATATATACTAACTGCAGATGTGTTAGGTTTTCGTCATATGCATACAGGTTGGCATGAAATATAACCTAATATATATATATATATATATATATATATATATATATATATATAATGAAAAACCTAACCTAATATATATATATACTAACTGCATGAAATATATATATTATTGTTAGTCGACTGCCAGAGTCAGATTTGGTGGTCTTTCCATTTGTCAGTCGGGTAGTCGATCATGTGCTTGTATGAGTGTCCATATTGTGCTTGTTATCCATGAGGAATGCTGTGTTGGTGGCTGGGGAACTACTATATTTGTATCTAAAGCGGCTTCTCTGGGCTCTGTACCTGGGTCAGGAGTTAAAAATGTGGTCTGGTTCTCTGGGAGTGATCAGTGTGGGCATTTGCCATTTGCATTTATATTGGTTGTTAAATATTTTCTCAGCTGCTGGTGTTTTGGTTTTTCTTATGACGATTCTTATATTGCTTTTAATTTTAAAAAAGTTTTACAAACAATGTACTAAAACAATAATTACAACAAATATCATTTAGGATGCTAAACATTTACTACGAAGCGTGACCGTGGAGTAGCTTTACATGCACCAGCTTTAACGTAGGATCTCAAACTTAATAGTCTATGAGGTGGTTCATGCATCAAAATATAAATAATTAGGACACAATAGGTTAAAATCCCAAATAACTGAGAAGGTGTTCCAGATCCAAAGAATCATCAGGCTCGGCCGCACAGGGCGGTTACTAATCATTTAAGAATACAATATATTATGACCACCCAAAAAATTAGAACATATAAGCCAGGACCATCAGGCTCTGCTGCACAAGGCGGCAAGATAAACTAATTAGAAAACAATAAAGCTGACCCAAAACATCTAGCTACTAAAAGGTGGTATAAAAGCTCAAACACCATCAGGTCAAGAAGGATTCTAAACAATGAATCACTCCCAAAAATTGGCCTCCATATACAGTAGAACTTAACCATTCAGATAGTCACTGAGCGGTACCGTTAGTAGAACTTACTTTACTCCAAGAAGCACAGAGTACGAGTATTCTTCCAAGTTATACATAAACAAGCTGGCCTACTATTACTTTCGGCAAAGACAATAAACATTATCCTTACCCTGGATGGAATAAACAGGAACCTTCCAAGACATACCGCCCGCTTGCTGGTTCCCTTACTTTGCTGCGGCCAGACGTCAATTAATAACATCAATTAATAATCATACCACATGAGGGGGAGCCGTAAAAAACGTGTTGGGTGCTCGCTCGCTCGAGCACTTCGCCATGGATGATCCAAAAGCAACGGCTCAACTTAAAACAACAATTGCACAAACACGCATATGTGATAAGCGACCCCCTAAGAGCGATCATCTAGTATACTACCGCCTCTTGCCACAACATTTCATCGCAGTCACCACAACATCGTGAGTGTACACTGTGCCTAACCCCACTCACGCACCGCCCTACATTCGAGACAGTAGGGTCTATGAAGTCTGAAATATTGACCCAAGATCCGACGGCCAATTAAATAGTGCACATTATGCACAGTAAAGCGCGGGGAACGTGGCACCATACCATTCCCTGCGACCAGTTAATTAGTCCGCCCGCGGACATAAACAGACGTGCATTACGATTACGTATCTAAGTTTCTTTCTCTCCCAATGTCCATCAAACAGAGTTATGTTTTCGATTAAGTTATCTTCTCTCGCATATCAATCAACTTTCGTGTATCTTGCCTTAAAAAGTCGACGGAGGATATATAAAGACTCGGGTTCGGGCGGATTTAGTGTCTGCTCAGTACCGCTTGTGGCCCTGATGACAAATTTTTTATTTTTGAAATCTAGTCTCGCAAAACATCAGATATTCCCTTACTTGCATTGTGGCCACCGCTAACTGCTTTCATCATCGCTGACCTTTCGGAGTTAACATCGCCCTGAGAAGAGAAGGGGAACTTTTGACCCATGAAAGGGACTGAAACTGTTCTGTGGCCGCCGCTGTTGGATTACAAAAGCATCTTTTAAAGGCTATACAGAATTACAATGTTTTTATTCTAGCAAGAGAGCTCTTTTTTAATGTATTAATTTAACTTACTATCCGTATCATTTTGACCACCGGATTAATATTTATCTGGATTGATAAATGCCTGTGATTACTCCAGCCAGCTTCGACATAAAATTCCATTTATCGAAACTAAAACGTACACCATGTACACAATCATATTTATTAAAGGTCTTAATTGTAAATACTTAAAACATTGCAATGCTTGGCTCTAATAAGATATGTGAAATGGATGTCAAGGATTACCAAAGTTGTTCACATCGCAGAATTTGATAATTACTAGATCTTTGGTGTTTCAGGAAGCTCCCTCCCGCTGCCGATTAGCGACTCCGGCAGCAACACGGACAAAAACAATAGCAATGCTGTAGCAAAGGCACCAGAAGCGACAAATCACACTACACCACACCAAAACAGTTTGTGTCAAGGTATCTAAAAGATCACACAGATGAATGAGGAAATGGAAATGGATAATTGTTTGAGGATAAAGAATCTGAACAACAACTCGCAGACGTCTTTTCAGCCTACAAGAAAATTAAATATGAGGGACGGATTGACAGGAAAAAAGTCAACACCTTCAAGGCAGCGGAGAATATCAGTGTACTATGGGAAGAATACGGAAACTTCCCAGTAACAATGGTATTACTGATCACAAATGAGATGGTATAATTACATATGATGCCTTCCCTCCCTAACAAACAAAAATGTAAGATTTCCAATTGACTTGAAAACCCATTTTGATAAAACTTAAATAATATTCAGCCATAAGCAATTACATAAGCGGTCAATGGGATAGTTTAACTTTCATTCAATAGGTCATAACCGGTCAATGCGATAGTTTAACTTTCATTCAATAGGTCATAACCGGTCAATGCGATAGTTTAACTTTCATTCAATAGGTCATAACTGGTCAATGCGATAGTTTAACTTTTATTCAATAGGTCATAACCGGTCAATGGGATAGTTTAACTTTCATTCAATAGGTCATAACCGGTCAATGGGATAGTTTAACTTTCATTCAATAGGTCATAGCCGGTCAATGCGATAGTTTAACTTTCATTCAATAGGTCATTCAAATCAAAGTGAGGTTTTTTAAGTATCGCGGAAAACGCATGAACATTATGTACTTAAAATTCAACATTCGTATGGAATAGAAAAATGGCAATTAATTAGCTAGATCCGAATTGTAATAAGTGCCTTACACACAATTGGTATTAGGGATTAACCCACGTTAGATAACTGAGTAGAATTGTATTGATAGTACTGAATCTCCACTGACGCGTTTTCTGTGCCTATCGTAGTCATTACAAACAAACATAGTGGTGTCTCGCTTTCTCATTCGACATACAGCAACACTGAAGGATACAAGCAAAGATAAGCTCAAGACCCATCTCTAGACTGGATGGTTATTCCTCACACGAGAGGATTACAGAGAATACAAAGTCAAAATTAAAGAAACTAAGAGTATTCTGAATTAAATCTCAGTTATTCCTAAACGTTATATCACAGATCCAAAGAAATAGAGTATTCTGAATAAATTCTATGTGTGTTCCAAATGAATTCCTATCTTGAAAATGCTGATGTACCAATAGCTTTGACAAAATAATGATAATGTGATAGCAGTCATGATGTTTCACATTGATATATTGCAAAATACCTCTATATGAATTCACAGTAGTCCCAAAATAATCTATATGTCCATAAGAATTGAGTGCTTTGCAATTCCAGTGAACAATTTAAAAAAACAAATCCTCGAAAATTAAAAACTGAACCCAACTCTAAAGACTTAGATGTTAAAGTAGGAATAAAGAATTAATGTTTACTTTTCATTTATATAATAACTTCACTCACAATATGACGAACAAGATTAGGATTAAAAGTTAATTTCGAGATTTATTTTAGCTGTCAACAATATCAGGTCTATTTGTAAAACTATTGTAAAAATTGGAAACTGTAGGTGCACCAGGAGTTCCCGAGGTGCAAACCAATGTCCCGAACCCAAATCAAGTAATCATGTTCACGTTCAAATACTACTACTACTACTACTAAATAATAATAATAATAATAATAATAATAATAATAATAATAATAATAATAATAATAATAATAATAATAATAATAATAATAATAATGTATCTAATCATAGACAAAATTTAGCTATGTAATATGTTGTTGACAAAAATAGCACCATTATCTCAAACTCCTACTTTCAATTATGGACAAAAGTCAATCACAAATAATAATAAAAATTAAATATCTATTTTATCATTAACATAAAGACTTTAATTAACTTTGACGTTAATGGGTCAAGATATATATAGGGATCCCCCATAACATTGGTCTGGCACAATGTATACGTTTATGTATGTTTTCCAACCAGCATCCCCCATAACATTGGTCTGGCACAATGTATACGTTTATGTATGTTTTTCTAGCAGCATCCAAAGATGTTCGTCTGCTTTAGAAAGGTCTCCCAGTATTTTCCATACATTTTCCGTTTCTATAGAACCCTTAAAAGATCCATAACGTTCTTTGAAGAGCCTCTAAACCATCATATTCAGATTGCCTTAGAATCCATATAAATCCTTAATCTAAACTGTGTATATATACCCTGCACTCTAATGCTAACTTCTGTTAGTAATCATACAACCCCAAACAGTGATGTTAAATTCAATTCAGAAACCTTACAAACAACCTTGTACGCTTTGCGGCAGACACGTAATGGTCTGTAACATCAACAGACCATCAACCAAAACATCTTTAACCTCTCCATTTTTGCAAACGAGAATATGTAATATTACATGTCTCCAATGTTTTGTACTAACCTACAATGTTGTTCCACTTTTTGTGATGTTAGAGAATATATTCAGGTAAATTTTCAGTTACTGTAAACGTTGATTTATTTACCTTTTGGGGATATTCTCTCCTTTAATTCTTTCCGTTGCTCTAAATATATTATATAATCAAATCAAAGGAGTAAAATATTAAGCAGACCATATACGATGTTAAGGCGTGAAATATGACGTTTCTGGTTAATATGCCACGACATCAAAGTTCAAAATATGACGTTTCTGGTTAATATGCCACGACATCAAAGTTCAAAATATGACGTTTCTGGTTAATATGCCGCCACAACTATGTTCAAAATATGACGTTTCTGGTTAATATGCCACGACATCAACATTCAAAATATGACGTTTCTGGTTAATATGCCACGACATCAAAGTTCAAAATATGACGTTCCTGGTTAATATACCGCCACAACTATGTTCAAAATATGACGTTTCTTGTTAATATGTCGCAACATCTATGTTCGAAATATGACGTTACTTGTTAATATAATAATAATAATAATGAGGACTTTGTATAGCGCCTAATCTTTCCAAGCTCTAAGCGCTTTAAACCATCAATGTAATGATATGACTACACTACAGAAAAACAAAACAAAAACAATGAAATTGGAAAACATAAAAACATGCTGAAAACAGATAAGATACAAAACACGATTAGGTCTCTAAGTTTGTCCCTGCAGTCGAAACAGGTGAGTTTTAAAAGCACTCTTAAACGGGACCACTGTGTCTTTGTGTCTAATTTCAATGGGCAATTCGTATCACATCGCCGGGCCCTGGTATGCAAACGAAAGTTGTCCATATGACTTTGTTTTCACCGTGGGAACCATGAGTATACGATTATCAGAAGAAGAGCTGGTATCTAGCTGGTGTATACACATGTGTGAGGCTGGACAGGTATGTTGGACTGGAGTCTGTCATTGAAACATAGCACAGCGAACAAATTTTGTGTTTGATTATGTATCGAATCGATTGCCAGTGTAGGGTACAGAGCAGTGGTGAGGTGTGCTCTGATCGATGTACTCTAAAGATGATCCGTGCAGCTGTGTTTTGAGCTTTTTGAAGTTTCTGGAGTAAATATTGTGACGAACCAGACAGAATTGAGTTACAATAGTCAAGTCTTGAAAGTACTAATGAACACACAAGAGTTTTAGTGGCATCAACTGAAAGATATTTACGAATGGAACTGATGCGTCTCAATTCAAGATATGCAGCCTTGCATATGTTCATGACATGTTGGTGCAATGTGAGAGTACTGCCTAGAGTAACGCCTAGATTATGTACTGACTGTGAGAATTTAATGTTGGTGTTGCTGATATTTATTGTCTGAGGTAAAGGATGTGGATGAGAAAGTCTTTGTGTTGTGATCAGAATATCCTCAGTTTTATCCTCATTCATCTGCAGCTTGTTACATGTCATCCATGATTTCACATCAAAAATGTACCTCTCTACTCCATGGATGGTAGCATTAACTTCAGTTGGGTGGCTAGACTTGTATATTTGGGTGTCATCAGCATACAATTCGTGTGACACTGGGTGATGATCTATGACACTTGAGAGCGGCTGAGTGTACAGAATGAAGAGAACAGGTCCCTGTGGAACACCACAACATACGTCAAATGGGCTGGAGTGTATTCCGTTTGCAGATATAATTTGTGTCCTGTTGACTAAGTAGGACTTGAACCGCTGTAAGGCTATATTCTGAATGCCAAATACATGCTGGAGACGGTGAAGTAATATATCATGGTCTATTGTGTCAAATGCTGACAGCAATCCAGGTGAGTGAGGACTGTAATCTTTCTACTATCCAAAGCAGAGAGAATGTCATTAAATACTTTCAGAAGAGTAGTTTCCGTACTGTGGCAAGAGCGATATGCAGACTGTACATTGCTAAAAAGACTGTTTGAATTCAAATTAGATACAAGTTGGGTTAGAACAACCTTTTATAAGATTTTTATATGAATGGGAGATTAGAAACTGGGCGGTACTTCTTTAAATCGTTATGGTCAAGTGTTGGTTTCTTCAGCAGTTGCTTTACGATGACAGTTTTGAAAAATGATGGGAATTCCCCTGATGAGAGAGAGATATTAATAACATCAGTTAGTGAAGGCAATATTGGATCTAAGCACTCAAGCAACAGTGACGTCGGAATTGGATCAAGTTCACAAGACTGTGATGCAATTTTCATCACTATTGTCCGTACTAAATCAATAGAAACAGGTTCAAATGCTCCTAATGGTAGTCGCTGAAATTCTGCATCATAACTGTATGGTGACGAATCAGTTCAAATTGTGCTGTCAAGCGAATCTCTAATTGCTTGTACTTTGTCACGGAAGAAATTTGCAAATTGATCCGGAAGGTCTAGTGGAGAGAAGGTTGTTGGAAGTGGTGTACATTTGTTCCTTGACATTAGTTTGTTAGTTATCTCGAAGGGCTCTTTGCAGCTGTAACTCTCCGTGATCTTAGTACTGTAGTGGGATAATTTGGCTAAATGGACTATGTTTGTGACGTTCTTCTTAGCGGCTTCATACATTTGTTTATGAATAGTGAGTCTGGTGGAAACTCAAAGCCTCTCTGCTTTTCGGTGATGTCTTTTAGCCGTGCGAAGCTGGTCCCTAACACTGCTATACCATGAAGAACAATTTTTTTATAAATACTCTGCATTTGGTGGCTGGGGCATGCAATGAACGCAGGCAGTTATCAAGTTGTTCCACTGTTGGATGTAAGAAAGTTGTTAGGTTTTCTTGGATGCCATGCATGAATTTGGTTCTATTTATTATACGGAGGTTTCTCTTAGTAGCAAATAGAGGTGGAGGGTTATCGACTGATACGTCGAGATGGCATACAACGCAGAGGTGATCCCATGCAAGTTCGTGGGATACAAGGGTGGATTGCAGAATATTATCATCAGGTCTATCAAGAAACCAGTCCAAAATGTGACCAAGTTTATGGGTGAATTGGTTAACTGACTGTTTAAGACTGAAAACATGAATGGAATCTAGGAGTTTTGACGTGTATTGTTTTCCAGGACAGTCAAAGTGAAAGTTGAAATCTCCAAGAATAATTAAGTTACCACCTATCGAATTTCCATACTCCAGAAGCATTTGGAAACTGGTCCGAAAATAGAGATTCAGTCAGCTTGTTTTTTCTAATATGCCGTTACATCAATGTTCAAAATATGACGTTTCTTGTTAATATGCCGTGATATCAATGTTCAAAATATGACGTTTCTTGTTAATATGCCGTGATATCAATGTTCAAAATATGACGTTTCTTGTTAATATGCCGTGATATCAATGTTCAAAATATGACGTTTCTTGTTAATATGCCGTGACATCAATGTTCAAAATATGACGTTTCTTGTTAATATGCCGCGACATCAATGTTCAAAATATGACGTTTCTTGTTAATATGCCGTGATATCAATGTTCAAAATATGACGTTTCTTGTTAACATGCCGTGACATCAATGTTCAAAATATGACGTTTCTTGTTAATATGCCGCGACATCAATGTTCAAAATATGACGTTTCTTGTTAATATGCCGCGACATCAATGTTCAAAATATGACGTTTCTTGTTAATATGCCGTGATATCAATGTTCAAAATATGACGTTTCTTGTTAATATGCCGCGACATCAATGTTCAAAATATGACGTTTCTTGTTAATATGCCGCGACATCAATGTTCAAAATATGACGTTTCTTGTTAATATGCCGTGATATCAATGTTCAAAATATGACGTTTCTTGTTAATATGCCGTGACATCAATGTTCAAAATATGACGTTTCTTGTTAATATGCCGCGACATCAATGTTCAAAATATGACGTTTCTTGTTAATATGCCGTGATATCAATGTTCAAAATATGACGTTTCTTGTTAACATGCCGTGACATCAATGTTCAAAATATGACGTTTCTTGTTAATATGCCGTGACATCAATGTTCAAAATATGACGTTTCTTGTTAATATGCCGCGACATCAATGTTCAAAATATGACGTTTCTTGTTAATATGCCGCGACATCAATGTTCAAAATATGACGTTTCTTGTTAATATGCCGTGATATCAATGTTCAAAATATGACGTTTCTTGTTAATATGCCGTGACATCAATGTTCAAAATATGACGTTTCTTGTTAATATGCCGCGACATCAATGTTCAAAATATGACGTTTCTTGTTAATATGCCATGATATCAATGTTCAAAATATGACGTTTCTTGTTAACATACCGTGACATCAATGTTCAAAATATGACGTTTCTTGTTAATATGCCGTGACATCAATGTTCAAAATATGACGTTTCTTGTTAATATGCCGTGACATCAATGTTCAAAATATGACGTTTCTTGTTAATATGCCGCGACATCAATGTTCAAAATATGACGTTTCTTGTTAATATGCCGCGACATCAATGTTCAAAATATGACGTTTCTTGTTAATATGCCGTGATATCAATGTTCAAAATATGACGTTTCTTGTTAATATGCCGTGACATCAATGTTCAAAATATGACGTTTCTTGTTAATATGCCGCGACATCAATGTTCAAAATATGACGTTTCTTGTTAATATGCCATGATATCAATGTTCAAAATATGACGTTTCTTGTTAACATGCCGTGACATCAATGTTCAAAATATGACGTTTCTTGTTAATATGCCGTGACATCAATGTTCAAAATATGATGTTTCTTGTTAATATGCCGTGACATCAATGTTTAAAATATGACGTTTCTTGTTAATATGCCACGACATCAATGTTCAAAATATGACGTTTCTTGCTAATATGCCACGACATCAATGTTCAAAATATGACGTTTTTTGTTAATATGCCGCGACATAAATGTTTATTAATTTATACAGTAGCTTTTTTACCCAAATAAAGCAGTTTCCTAAAATAATAGATGGAGTGGTTAAAAGGCTTACACACACGCAAGAGCATCAATTCGAGCCCAAAGTAATTTACTGTTTTGGAGAAAAGAGTTACTCTACGAATATAATAATATCAAGTGAAATGGTACCGAATGATCTACGATCGTTTTAATCACAAGCAATGATACATATGAATGATTAATGACTTTATCACAGAATCACATTAATGATAGAACTTACTGCATTTAAATCAAGTGTTGAAAGTGACTTGACTGCAAATAATGGACGTTTGAGTATTCCGAGTCGACAAATAAGTGCCTTCAACCCTCATCAGATTGAACTACATGTTACTTTATGGAAATTGCTTTGCAGTCATAAATTAAGTATTGATTGGGTTACCAAACCAAATAGCTCCCAAGGTGGATGGGCTTTGTTTGAATAATATTACTTGTAAATAATCGACCTGAAGTGGACCACAGGAATGTCGCGATAGCGTGTGTGTGTGCGTGTGTGTGTGTGTGTGTTTCGGGTTGATTTTAGGCTGGAAACCATTGTACCAAAAAGCACATAGTTCGAGTCAAACAGAATATGTGATCGCCTAAAATCGTACACATTTTATTGTCTTATCATATTCAGCGTTAATGCACTGTGTAATTTCTTGATTATTAAAAAATCTACTTTCATCTTCAACTGGAAAAGCGGAAAATCCCAAATGATAAATACATGTAACGATGAGAAGAGGCACTGGATCTGCAGACTTAGACTGTATTATATATTTGATTACGTGACTACTGTTTATTTATATTACTAAAACCATATTAATATGTTACTGCATTTGTATGGAATAATATGAACGAGGTGTTTCGGATCGATATAGGTCAAGACCTTGGGAGTGCAGTATATACATCTACAAAATGAGTTAAACGTTTAATTAAATACTCATTTTCTTATTCTTCCTAATGCTTAATTATAAAAACAGAAATATACTTCAAGAAATAAAGTAACTGAATTTATGATGTATGTTGTTTGCTATTTTTATTACCAGCTAAGGAAGAACGTTTGGCGTCTATGGTTAGCCTAAATTCCAAAAATTGGATCAAATCAGCTAGAATCGGATTTAGTTCATTTAGAAACATAGTTAATCAACTAAAACATAAGTGTCAACTAAATGAGTGTACCTGACTGGTTTGAAAAGAAGTTCCCAATACACTACTGGGTACACGTTTCGCGCACGTGAGTGCAATATGAAGGTGTGCACTATTGTAAAATGTTGCACGGTTCTGACAATGTAAAGTCAACGGACACAAAAGTGAGCAGTCAAATAATATACGTTTCATACACATAAGACGTGTAATAATACGACATCATAATATACGTTTCATACACATAACACGTGTAATAATACAACATCATAACATACGCTTTTTCATACACATAACACGTGTAATAATACGACATCATAATATACGTTTCATACACATAACACGTGTAATAATACGACATCATAATATAGGTTTCATACACATAACACGTGTAATAATACGACATCATAATATACGTTTCATACACATAACACGTGTAATAATACGACATCATAATATACGTTTCATACACATAACACGTGTAATAATACATCATAATATACGTTTCATACACATAACACGTGTAATAATACATCATAATATACGTTTCATACACATAACACGTGTAATAATACGACATCATAATATACGTTTTTCATACACATAACGCGTGTAATAATACGACATCATAATATACGTTTCATACACATAACACGTGTAATAATACATCATAATACACGTTTCATACACATAACACGTGTAATAATACATCATAATATACGTTTCATACACATAACACGTGTAATAATACATCATAATATACGTTTCATACACATAACACGTGTAATAATACGACATCATAATATACGTTTTTCATACACATAACGCGTGTAATAATACGACATCATAATATACGTTTCATACACATAACACGTGTAATAATACATCATAATACACGTTTCATACACATAACACGTGTAATAATACATCATAATATACGTTTCATACACATAACACGTGTAATAATACGACATCATAATATACGTTTTTCATACACATAACGCGTGTAATAATACGACATCATAATATACGTTTCATACACATAACACGTGTAATAATACATCATAATACACGTTTCATACACATAACACGTGTAATAATACATCATAATATACGTTTCATACACATAACACGTGTAATAATACGACATCATAATATACGTTTTTCATACACATAACGCCTGTAATAATACGACATCATAATATACGTTTCATACACATAACACGTGTAATAATACATCATAATATACGTTTCATACACATAACACGTGTAATAATACGACATCATAATATACGTTTCATACACATAACACGTGTAATAATACGACATCATAATATACGTTTCATACACATAACACGTGTAATAATACGACATTATAATATACGTTTCATACACATAACACGTGTAATAATACATCATAGTATACGTTTCATACACATAACACGTGTAATAATACATCATAATATACGTTTCATACACATAACGCGTGTAATAATACGACATCATAATATACGTTTCATACACATAACACGTGTAATAATACATCATAATATACGTTTCATACACATAACACGTGTAATAATACGAAATCATAATATACGTTTTATACACATAACACGTGTAATAATACGACATCATAATATACGTTTCATACACATAACACGTGTAATAAATAATACGACATCATAATATACGTTTCATACACATAACACGTGTAATAATACATCATAATATACGTTTCATACACATAACACGTGTAATAATACGACATCATAATATACGTTTCATACACATAACACGTGTAATAATACGAAATCATAATATACGTTTTATACACATAACACGTGTAATAATACGACATCATAATATACGTTTCATACACATAACACGTGTAATAATACAACATCATAACATACGCTTTTTCATACACATAACACGTGTAATAATACGACATCATAATATACGTTTCATACACATAACACGTGTAATAATACGACATCATAATATAGGTTTCATACACATAACACGTGTAATAATACGACATCATAATATACGTTTCATACACATAACACGTGTAATAATACGACATCATAATATACGTTTCATACACATAACACGTGTAATAATACATCATAATATACGTTTCATACACATAACACGTGTAATAATACATCATAATATACGTTTCATACACATAACACGTGTAATAATACGACATCATAATATACGTTTTTCATACACATAACGCGTGTAATAATACGACATCATAATATACGTTTCATACACATAACACGTGTAATAATACATCATAATACACGTTTCATACACATAACACGTGTAATAATACATCATAATATACGTTTCATACACATAACACGTGTAATAATACGACATCATAATATA